>CM076579.1:157888133-158488133 GCA_034641835.2 Pinus albicaulis | reverse complement strand
AATAGCCTCTTGCATCACTCTTTGATTAAAATCATTTTCCTTCACCACCTCAATCAGTTGAACATAGCATGGGAGACTTTCATAATGCAGATGTCTTCACTACAGGATCAAGTCAACTTGTTAGACCTATTCCACCAAAAACATCAGTTCCTCATAGGAAGACTAGGCTATCTAGTAGGGCTACCATGAAAGAAACAAAATAGGTCAAAACGTACCTGAGGGGACCTAGGTAAGTTTTTTCTCCACGGATTGTGGAATGGGACTTTCCTTCTTCATCAACAAAATGGGGAAATCAAAAGAAAAAATAGGAAGTTGTTCAAAAGGAGGAAGACCTTCATGAGGGAGGAAGAGAGTTTGACTTGGTGGACTTAGATGTCCAAGATTATCATGAAGCCTCAAATATGATCATTAAAGAGAAATATGCCACAATTAGAGAGCTATAGGACAGTATGGCGGGAGCACAATTTGTCATATCCTTCCTTGATTAAGAAAACAAGCAATTGAAATACAAACAAGCAATCATGGAATTGGACTTGCTGAAGGCCAAGAGGTAAGACACCAAAGGTAAAGTAGTTATGGAACCTAATGAGTTCGACCATGGTGAGACTCAAATCACCAAGACAAGACCAAAAACATGAGGTCTTAAGAGAGAATTAGAGCGAGAGAAACATGAGGCATGACAACTCAATTTTTAGGGAATAATTGCAAAGGAAATCAATGATGACAGAGAATTGTGGCTTTACAGAGTTATCATACACCTTCAGAAGCTCCTCCATAAGGCCAAAAATGACAATAAGATGATCAAACACATGGGCAACATATACACCACTACAAGCAAGATTTCCAACATCAGAATCAAGCAGTTGAAGGATAAACTCAAGCAAACCTTAATAGAGCAAAAGGAGGAGGAAACACTTGAGTTACTTGCTGATGCCTCCTTGATTTCTTGGTACATCTCTTCAACACTTCATCTAGCATTTTTAAAGAGTTTTGGGCAAGTTTTAAAGTTTTGGGTCATTTTTGCAAAATTTGACAGACTTTTTCGAGAGTCAGCCTACAAAAAGCGTAGCGTGGGCCATGTTGCGATTTTTGTGGAGGCCTCCAAATGAAAAAATCTTTCTAGATTTGGATTTATAGTGATGTCTACATCAAGTTTTGACTACTCGCACTCAAGAAACAGATATTTTGATAGGTGGAAATTCCAAAAAAACCACCCAAAAACCATATTTTTGCTTCCTTTTTTAGCCTTTCGACACACTTTTTGAGTAGTATTGGGAGATTTATTTTTTAGGAGCTTCACTCAACCATTTTCAGAGCTTGAGGAAATTTTTTACAAATATACTAGAAGACATTTAAATGAGCCATCTTAGGCCCAATTTGGAGTTCGAAAAGTCACTGAAAAATGGTTTCGAAAGCCCACGATATGCCTTTGACCAAACAAGCTACACTTTTTCTAAGCATGCTGCGCTTTTTGCAATTCACTGATTTTTTCAGAATTTTCCCATTTTATCAGTTGATTGATGGATTCAAGGAGATTTACTCATGCAATTGTGAAATGTAAATGGAATTATGTCATAAATAGCTACTAGGGGTGGATGCATCATGTAAATATGTAATTTTTGTTAAATTGAATCAGTTTCATGAAAGATAGGGATGAATCAACTAACCTCCCTAATCTCTAGGATTCCAGTCGAGCACTTTGTGGATCAGCTTCACAAGTTAGGAATTCAACACCTGAGAGTG
Source organism: Pinus albicaulis (assembly GCA_034641835.2). Classification (NCBI taxonomy): domain Eukaryota; kingdom Viridiplantae; phylum Streptophyta; class Pinopsida; order Pinales; family Pinaceae; genus Pinus; species Pinus albicaulis. The sequence goes on along the minus strand of CM076579.1, from coordinate 158,486,390 downwards.
GGAGAAGTAGTTTTTGGTCTATATCTTTCATTTCCTTTCTCATTGCAAGGGTTTGTGTTGTAGAATTGATCATTGAACACAATTGTAATCATAATTTTTTAATGAAATAATAGACTAAGTTGCAGCTATTTTGATGGGATTCGTGTGGTAATGTGATTTGACATTATTTATTCTTATGTTAGAAAATGTTTGAATGTATTGTGATATTCATATTCATGCCATATCTAAATGTAATTTATTCCTTAGCCAGAAAGACAGAATTCATTAGCTAATGCTCTATTTTGGAAGAATTTTTACAGTTTTGTTTCATATTCTTCTCATTGAAAAGAATTCGTGTTCTTAATTCGCTTTTCTGAAACCCTAGCAGTCTAAACGACTCCATCAAGATACCTACCTTGCCCCATCATATCTTTGCAATTATGGTCTTTATTTTCCCTAACCTATTCACCATCCAACACTAAAAAAAAATCAGCCAAACCCTAGTGCTACTATACCTAGGCTAAAAGCATATTTTTCTAGTCATATTGGCTATGATCTCTTGGAGAGAGCCTTCTCCTATATAGTAGGGCTACCCACTTGGCAAAATATTGGTCCACGATTACCTTTACTGGTCTATTCTAAGCCTCAGAGATCTATTGCAGTGATAACAGATGCAACACTTTTTAAGTGTTTCCTTTTCTAGTATATATGTGTAATTTGTGATACAACATGTTCCTGTTGGGAGTATAGATGAGTAATATGTGATATATCATGACACAAACTTGATGTGATATGTTTTAAATTTTAAATTCCATGACTATAAACGAATGACGAAAATTACCAAAAAGTGCTAGACAAAATTCTTAAGGAAAAATAATTAATGTGAAAAATCTATATTAAAAAGAAAAATTGAACTAAACAATATATAACTAATTCTCTATATAATATCAAATTGATAATTGATAATTTATCTTAACATAACATCACCCTATTTCTAAAACAATGTTTAACATAGAAATTAACTACTTAACCTTATGACTCTCATCTTTATTTCTATAAATTAAGAAAATATTTTCTATAAATTTATAAAAGTTTCAAAGTATAAGTATTAATTCAAACATTAATTACCTAAGATATTTATCTAAAATAAAAATACCTATGTGTATCTGTGTTTGCTTCATTTATCTAAAATATAAATACACTTTTGTAACCATATTTTTTTGGATTTATTAGGGGCTGATAAAAATCAAATCTTTGAATGTGTAAATATTTTTTCAAATTTTACAATTAGTATATATATATAAATTTCCCTTTTAAAATTTTATCAAATCTATAGTTTAAATAAATTTATACTTGCTTGTAAATGATATATAAATGAATAAATAATATATATATATATATATATATATATATATATATATATATATATATATATATATATATATAAAAGACAACATTCTTTGCCCTCAAAATAACACAGAACTATCGAATTTTAAAACAAATATAGAATAGTAATTTTTAAGAAGCATGCAATATTATAAAAATTATTGAAATTGGTTTATATTATATTTTGCATAGGAAAAATAATTTTAAAACATAAATTTTACAATTTATTCAAAGTATTTTTAAATATATTTTTAACTTATGTCACTTTATTATATTTTTAGTTTATATGAAATAAACTAAAGAAAGAAATGAAATTGGTTTATATGATATTTTGTATGGGAAAATTAATTTTAGAACATAAATTTTACAATTTATTTAAAGTATTTTTAAATATATTTTTAATTTATTTTACTTTAATATATTTTTAGTTTATATGAAATAACCTGAAGTGAAAAAAATTGAATTTGGTTTATACGATATTTTGGATATGAAAATTAATTTTAAAACATAAATTTTACAATTTATTCAAAGTATTTTAATATATATATATATATATATATAAATTTTAATTTGAATATATTTATAGTTTATATGAAATAAACTGAAGTTAAAAAAATTTAGCATCATAAATTCAATTCCATTAATTGCATTTCAATAATTTAGAATTGAAAATTCTTACTTTACCCTAGACACAATGATGCAATGCCTTTTAAGCGTTTCCTTGTGAAGAATAGATGTGTAATTTCTGATATAACAAAGTGCACTCTTATTGTGATCTGATTTTAAAATCCAATACTATCAACAAATGACACAAAAACAGTACTTGTAATTAAAAATAATTAATGTGAAAAATATAAATTATAAAGAAAAAATATGTTTTATATATATAATTAACAATAATCAACGTGAAATATATCTATATATATATATATAATAATTAATATAATATATATATGTGTATGTTAAACACTGTTTCATATATATATATATGACACTATCTAACATGGAAATTAACTATTTAACTTTATTACTATAACATTTATTTATATAAATTAAGAAAATCATTTATATAAATTTCCATAAATTTCAAACTTCCAGGATTAATTCAAACATCACCGCAGATAAGACATCTCTCTAAGATAGAAATACGCATTTATATCCAGATTTGCCTCATTTATCTAAAATTTATGTACGCCTTTGTAGTCATGTTTGCCAAATTCTTGTGTATGGAAATATTATGGAGACCCAATTTTCATAAAGCGGGAGATACAGTTAACGAATAATTACATAAGCTAAGCCATTAAATTTGCCCCAGCCCACAGTATCAAGTATATTTACCACTTTACACTGTACAGATCATAAAATCCAGTCCGTACAATGTGGTATTTATTTATGCCTCCATCGTCTCTCCAAATTCAATGGCACTTCACAGTATCAGGGAATCGACCGAATAATATAAAGAACAATGAGTTTCTTGTTTGGAATCCATTGCAGGTCGAATAGCCAGCTCAGACCTATAATGATATAATAAAGCCTTAACACTACGTACGAACAGATAGCAGATCACTTTTATTCTCCAAAATTTTCCCTGGTTACTGTTACCTGCTAAAAATATGATTAAGGATTGATCGATTCCGGGCTGCACAGCAAGGGTTAGAACGTCCTCCCCTAACATGATCTCTAGTTTCGCTAATTTTCGTTTTACTTGCACCATTGAATCACTGAATGAATAACGGTGAGATATGGATTTCACTAACCCTATGAGAAGAAACATTATGGAATAAATCAAATGAGGTTTTATTCGAGAATAGAAAAGCTGAGCGATAATCTGTCGAGAAGAGCTGAATACTGTGAATGAGGAGCTTGGATTGCAGAGAGATCCCTCGATTTCATAATCGCAAAGCTTTGTATTCTGTCTCTTTGTAGGGTTTAACACTACTTTGGCAGAGGGTTGTCTGGAGAAGAGAGTCAACGCCGACTTTATAACGCTAAACACTCGCTTAATCCCACACCCATAGCCATGACCTCTGTATGCTTCCCATCGATCGTTAAAAAATAATCTCTGCGAAACCCACGAACAAAATCTAACCACATATGTAAATCCATAGAATGTGCTCAGAGTTTAAGATAATGGAATTATAAAAATTAAGTAACTTGCGGAGAAAACTGAGAAGCACTTTCATGTTAAAGAATCTAATCCCAATCACTGGCTGGTTAAACAAACTAATCCCTTGAAACTGTTCATTTAAGTATCGTAATTCGGTGTTTTAGTTCAGTTTGAGTTACTGAGAAGCACTTTCATGTTAAAGAATCTAATCCCAATCACTGACTGGTTAAACAAACTAATCCCAACCGGTTAAACAAACTAATCCCAACCACTTGTTAGGTGTTGAAACTGTTCATTTAAGTATCGTAATTCGGTGTTTTAGTTCAGTTTGAGTTACTCCAGTTTAGTGGAGTTACAATAGAGTCATTTGTTGCTTATGTTTCCAATGTAATAGAAGATAAATCCTTTGCTTCATTTCTTTTCAATTTTCAATTATTGTTATGATATTGGAGCCAGTTTGCATAATACTCCAGAGAAAGCAACAACAAAGCCAAGTTGAAACTGCAGAGAAAAAAGAAAAACATGAATAAGACTCATTGAAAAAACATCAAAAATTTGAGCAAAGTTTGAAGGCTCCTCCTCCTACACAGAAGCCGCTGAAAAACGAAAAAGCTAGGCTAAGCCAATGCAGAAGGCACTTCGAAATGAAATGAAGAAAGATTAGCCCAAAATCAGTTTTATTTAAAAGAAAATTGTTTCAGCATAACGCACTGGGCATGCAAAACAGGGCGTTACTAACGCTGTAGTCGAAAGCAACTAATCGCTTTACTGACATTCACTCAAAGAAAATTACGAGACTTAGGTATGAAAGCATTTTAAACATCAAATTGTTTTGAAAAGGGTTCATACGTTAATGAAAGAAAGGCATTTAACGGATTTTTAAAAGGAATGTTAAAATCATGAAGGCGTATTTAAAGGATTATTAAAAGGCAAAGGAAGGCCATTGAAAAGTTTATTTATTAAAGGTGTTTTTTTTTTTTTTTTTAACTTTAAATGCGTAAAGGTTTTATAAAAGAAGCCCTTCACAAAGGAAAGGGATTTTAATTTTTTATGGCATGAGTTTTTAAAAAGGGCATGAGTGAAGTTTTTTTAAAATGAGAGAAGAATTTGTTTTTGGAGTTTAAAAAAAAAATTTAAATTAAAATTCTGAGAGCCTTTTGAAAGTGAATTTATAGAAAAATAATTTTTGAGGAAATGAAATTTTTAGAAGCATTAGAAGCAAGGTATTTGATGTATATGTAGACTCATCTGTTTGTGAAAGCCAAGCAACGCTAAAGCAAAAACATAATATGTTTGACATTTTTTTAGATATGGAAATAAAGAGGCAAAAAGACGCCTATGCATTAAAATGCATAAAAGAATCTGGCCATGACAACATTCTCTCTCTAATTTCAGATGCCAAGACAGCCAAGGAGGCTTGGGATACCCTTGAGATGTGTTTTGGTGCAAGGGGGGGCATTGAAGATGAAGATAAATGTGGATCTCTAGCAGCAGATCTATAATGATATGAAAATATTGTTGAACCCCACTATGTTCAACCACAAGTGGATGACATCTCTAAAGAAATTGCAGAAGCATCATAGAGAGAGTACAAAGAAGCTTTTGAACCCCACTGAACACAGCTACAAGTGGACGAAGATTTGATGAATCCAACAACACAACTTTCTAAAGAAAATTTGATGATTCCACCAACACAACTCGCTGATGATGACTTTATGATTCCAGTAATAGAGTTTGATGATGATGATATGATGAATCCAACAACAAATATTGTTGATGATGATTTGGTGGTTTCAGCAACACAACTTTCTAATGATGATTTGGTGATTCCAGCGACAAAGCTTGCTGAAGAGAGTGAAACTGCTATTGAAGGAGTCATTTCTATGGTAAATCCAGCGATCAATAATGTTGATGAAAAATTTGATCAAGATTTGTTGGCTAATGATGATTCATTGCAGATGATGCAACAAAAACATGATATCGACATGATGCTATTTGGTGAGATAACCCCACTTAATTCAATGGAAGAAAACCTGTTTGCAGCAACACAGGTTAGTGATGAAGAGACGAAGACAGAGACAAAGACAAAGATAAAGACAGAGACAAGGAAAGAAGTCTGCAAAGGGAAAGCAGAAACAGAGATAGAGGCAGAAGCAGAGAAATAGGAGAAAGTTTCCATTGCAAAGCAAAAGAACCATAACTAATGTCTTTGTGAAAATATTTTTAATTTTAACATTAATTTCCAGTGTGCGGGTACACAGATTGATTATGAAGAAGAATTGAAGTTTTTTGAAACATGGCTTGCAACACCATGTCCAGATGATGTCTACACAGAAGCTGTAGATATGAATGTTGAATATAGCATGCATGATGATCACGTCAATGAAATTTTCATATATTGGAGTTATGAAAAGATAAGATATTATTATAATCTTATGTTGCAACAGTTTGATGATGAAAAATGTAGTATAGAAGACAATATGTGGAAGTAACCCACATACAAGTCAATTTTTGAAGAAGTCTAGGACATGATTAGATAGTCTCAAACAATAGAATACCTGCACTAGCAAATGAAGAAACAGAGACCAGCAGGTATCTTAATTAATTTTTTATCTTATTGTAGTTAAAGGGGAGTGTTAGAGAATATAATCCCAACCACCTATTAGGTGTCGAAACTTTCCATCCAAGTGTCACAATTTAGTTAGAGTTATTTCAGATTAGTTGAGTTACACTACAGTCATTTATTACTGATGTTTCCAGTGTAATCTTATTTAAATAATTCGTAATAGTGAGAAGAGAAATCCTCTGCTCCACTTATTTTTAGTTTTCAATTTTTGTTAGTTCCCAACAACGTCCATGAGAAAGAGCTGGTGTCTGGCATCATATGCATAATTATCGACTCTAGAAACCAGATTTCCAGAGGAATCAAAGACTGTGTAGCCACTGACATTGAATACTAGAGTTTTCTTCCACACCGTGAACGTGCAAGGAGAATTGTTGTGTGCAACAAACTTGTCGTCAACGATCATCAAAATTGTTAAAGAATGTAATCCCAACCACCTGCTAGGTGTCGAAACTGTCAGTCCAAGTGTTGAGTTTAGTTTAGTCCCGTTACGCTACAGTCATTTATTGTTGATGTTCCCAATGTAATCCTATTTAACTAATTTGTAATACTGAGATGAACAATCCTCTGCTTCCCTTCTTCTCAGTCTTCAATTCTTGTCATGATATCAAAGTTAGTTTGCATAAGCCTCCCCAGAGAGTAGAAACAGAGCCAAGTTGGAGTAGTAGAGAGGAGAGGTGAGCTTGCATAAGACTCATTGACAGAGCAGCAGATGTTTGAGGAATGTTGAAGACACCTCCTGCAAAGACACAAAAGACGAACGAAAAAGCCAGGCAAAGCCAGTGAAGGTGTCGACAAAACAAATAGAAGAAAGCTCAAAAAAAAAAAAAAATTGTTGCACTAACGCTCTGTTTTAAAAGCTTCTCAGCATTAGTCTTAACACACTTTTTGTTAAGAAGCTCAGCGTTATAACACGGGAGCTAAGAGCTAACAGCCGCGTTAAGTTTCAATTACTTACGTTGATTTCAAGTGACACAAGGCATGCATGGATCGTCTGCGTTAACATTAATGTGGGACGGGAACTTCACTACCTGCGTTAAGGGTATCATTCCTTGCCATTGGATTCCAGTGAGAAAACCGACGTGCCAGCATTGATAAGGTTGAATAATTTCATAGAAAAAGACCTGGGCGGGATCCTGGATGGATGGGGTTTAATGCACGACACTTGCAGCTTCTGGAATGGTGTGACTTGTGCAGACAGCAGAGTAACAAAGTAAATTCATTTGCGATAATTAAATACATGAAGGTGTTCTTTTCTTCCATCATATTCAAAATAATTCAATGTGACTTTTAAAGGTTTCATCTTAAGGTTATTTATTAAAGCTTTAAGTATTTCATTCAAACATATACAAAGGAATTTAAAGCGTAAGATAAGGATGCCCATGTAAAGAAAATTTTTATGTGAAGAAAAGTTTTTTAAAGTTTTTTTTTTTTTTTTAATTTAAATTTGGAAAGTGTTTATAAAAGGGAAAAGGGGCCCTTAAAAGGAAAGGAAGGGATTTTAAAAGCTTTATTTGAAGGTTTTTAAAAGGGACCCAGCACATTCTTTAAAAAAAGGAAGTGTGAATAACAATATTTTTTTTAAAGTTTAAAAAAAAAAAACAAAGGCTTCAAGATATACTTAAAAATGAAAGGATTTTATGGCATGTGAAAGGAAAAGAAATTCTTTTGGAGTTTTTTTTAAAAACAAAAAAACTTAAAATTTGTGAGTGTGAAAGCTTTGTAAAAGTGAATCTGTAGAAAGATATTTTTTGAGGAAAAGAATTTTTTAGAAACAAGGTATTTGATGCATATGTAGACTCATCTATTTTTGGAAGCCAAGCAACGAGGTCATGGGAAAAGTTAAGAAGCTAAAGAGAAAATAGAGGATGTTCGCATTCCTTTTAGATCTAGAAATAAAAAGGAAAAAAGACACCTATATGTTAAAATGCATAAAAGAATCTCTCGATAACAACATTCTCCCTCTAATTTCAGATGCCAAGACAGCCAAGGAGGCATGGGATACCCTTGAGAGATGTTTTGGTGCAAGGGGGAGTATTGAAGATGAAGATATAGGTGGATTTGTAGCAACAGATCTAAAACAAGATGAATATTTTGTTGAATTCCACTGTCCTCAGCCATGGGAGGATGATGTTTACAAAGAAAATGTAGAAGTAGCAGAGAGAGAGAATGAATATGCTTGTGAACCCCACTATACACAGCTACAAGTGGACAAAGATTTGATGATACCAGCAATAAGGATTGCTAACAAAGATATGATGAATCCAACAACACAAATTGCTGACAAATATGTGATGATTCCAACAACACCGCTTGCTGATGAAGACTTGATGATTCCAGCAATAGAGTTTGCTGATGATGACTTGTTGATTTCAGCAACACAGCTTGCTAATGATGATATGTCGAATCAATCAACACATCTTGCTAATGAAAATTTGATGGTTGATGTAAACTTTCATAATGAATTTTCGGCTAATGATGACTAGTTGTAGATGATGCAACAAAAATATGATATCGACATGATGTTATTTAGTGAGATAACCCCACTTCAGTTAGTGGAAGACAACTTGATTGCACCATCACAGGTTAGTAAAGAAAAGAAAGAGACAGAAACAGAGCAGAAGAAAGAAACAAGGACAGAAGCAAAGAAAAAATTCTGCAAAGGGAAAGAAGAAACAGAGAAAGAGGCAGAGACGGAAAAGGAAACACAACAGTAGAAAGCTCTCACTGTAGAGCAGAAAGACTAGAACGAATGTCGTTCTGCAAATATTTTTAATTCTAACATTAATTTTCAGTGTGGAAGTACACACATTGATTATGAAGAAGAGTTAAAGTTTATTGAAACATGGCTTGCAACACCATGTCTAGATTAGATCTACACAGAAGCTGTAGATATGAATGATGAAGATGACATGCATGATGAACATGTCAATGAAATTTTCAGGTATTGGAGTTTTGAAGAAATAAGATATTATTCTACAGAGGACAATATGTGGCAGCAACTCACATACAAGTCAATTTTTGAAGAAGTGCAGAACGTACTTAAACAGTCTGGAACAATAGAAGAAGAAAACCAAATCTAATTGAAGTCAATTTTTTTTAATTGAAAGGCTCGCTGAGACATAGACCAGCAGGTATCAGAATTAAATTTTTATGTGGTTGTAATTAAAGGGGAGTGTTAAAGAATGTAATCCCAACCACCTCGTAGGTGTTGAAACTGTCAGTCCAAGTGTCGAGTTCAGTTTCTAATTAGTCCAGTTTAGTCCAGTGACACTACAGTCATTTATTGTTGATATTCCCAATGTAATCCTATTTAATTAATTCGTAATATTGAGATGAGCAATTCTCTGCTCCACTTATTTTCAATTTTCAATTCTTATAAAAAACATGACCTTTCCTTGCGAGGTCCAAGAAGAAAGGGGAGCGCCCGACTACACTTGATACATCATTCTTTCCTACTAGTTTTCTTGGAATATTGATGCCTCGTCCACACCATGAAATTCCACGGAAGAGAGCTTGTCGATAGAGGTATGTGTGTAGAAGTAATTTATTCCTCATTAGCATACATATACATACTTGAGATAAGCATGGGATGGTGAGAGTATTCGATCTTCTCTTTTGTCTTTGACATGAATACCCACTTGAAAGGAGATACTAGAAGTATATAATTTCGTTCCTTTCGGTATATAAGTCTTGGCATTATCATAAGGTTTCGATTTAAATTATTTTCTATTTTAAATGGATGAGCACACATTATCATTAGGTTAAGCCTTACCCAACCTTAATCTGATTAGCATACATATACATACGTGAGATAAGCCTGGGATGGTAAGAGTATTCGAGCGTCTCTTTTGTCTCTGACATAAATACCCACTTGAAAGGAGATACTAGAAGTATATAATGTCGATCCTTTCGGTATATAAGTCTTGGCATTATCATAAGGTTTCGATTTAAATTATTTTCTATATTAAATGGATGAACACTCATTATCATTAGGTTAAGCCTTACCCAACCTTAATCTGAGTGGTTATTTCCTTAAAATTATAGATACTCGATTATTTTGAAGGTTTGATATTTTATCAATGAAAGAAAATTCAAAAACTCTCCAAATCTTCAATAGGATGAGGTTATGCTGAGCTCAACGACCCCAACCATAACTTATTTCTCGAAAAATAACTCACTCTTAACCTCTTTTCATGATGCTTAAACATAAAAATTAAACTCACCTAAACTAACTGATTTATACCTCTCACACGTATAGTTGTATTCACCTTAAAGGAAAAATAGTTTATCCTCTAAATTTTGATTTTGCTTTTTCTTTGCCAACGTTTTTTTATTAAGTACCGTTTTTTAAATTTAATTTATGTTTTAAGTAAGAAACTTAACATTCCCATAGTACAAGTGAAATTCATGTGTTTGGAACCGAACTGTTTTCAACATATTTTCCGAGAAGCAAAGCAATCCATCATAACTTCATGATGAGAGCCGGAAATTTTAATGAATGAGATATTACATTATGGAAAAAATGGAACGCATTGCATGACATTCAAACTTGTATGGGCCCTTTACAGTGCGTAACACCTAAAAGTGCAACACGTTACAGTGAACTTCATCACAACTTCATTAAACATGACTGGTCTATTCATCAATGAAACAATTATATATCGATTATTGAAACGGATAGCGTGGCACCACATATAATCCGTAATAAAATTAACATCTTAACTACATTAGGTAAAGCTACTATCGGTGATGAACATTAATTGAACAAATAATGTAACTCCAACATGTTACTAAGCACGGATAGTAATCAATACAATAGGCTTGGTTTACAGCGGTTACAATTTTACTTAGAAAGCTATTTTTTTTAATTTTTTTTGGTGAAACTTATTATTTTTTTTGGTTCAAAACATTCAATTATAGCAATGTTTAAATCATTTCTTTGGGGGCCAGAAACAGATTTGGCACTATTAAAAACTCTAGACATCCAAAATTGTGAAGTTTAACAATTGGATTGAAAACTTGTTAAAATTTCTATAAAATATTTATCAAAATAATACTATAATTTCTATTATTGTCCAACAAATTTGTAATTTCTTTAAACTACTCTACATTTTAATTAGTATATGTTATAAATATTAAAATAAAAATAATAAAGATTATAATAAAAAATAACAATCATATAGACAAAGTTATGATGTGATTGGTTGTAATGATTAAGAGTATTTTCTTCTTTATAAAATATTATAGCTTCATAGCTTCATATTTAGTAGACTTAATTCAAATCACTATTTAATTCCATTACCGAAAAAATCTCACTAACAATGAGGAAAATCCGTGATAAGTAGGGTTTCTTAGTAATGTTAGTGAAAATGTGAAATCAAAAATATCATCGGAAGCACAAATTTCTCATTAACTTAAAAAAAAATTGTTTTACCATAGTTATATTAAATCAAAAATGTTTTATAACAGTTATATTAAACAAATTATATTATAATAGTTATACTAAACCAATTATATTAGAAAGAAATATAATTATAATAATAAGTTTGGAAGAATTAAAAAATTAGGTTTGGAGTTTATGGGATTTTGATTAAACGGTGATAAGTTGGGCTGACAGCCTTGGGCTGACAGCCCCTATCACAAGTTCTCTTCATCGATTAGGGTGATGTATCTGGACATGTTATGGAAATAGATTAAGAAAAAAAACTGAAAAAGTGAAAAATTGAAAAGTACTACCAAACTTATAAAAAAAAATAAATAGGTTTGGAATTTTTTAGTTGTATTGTTTTATATTCGCTACAAGTATTAGCTTTTGTTTTGTAATGATTTTTATTGTAGTTTTTGCACAACAAAACACTATGTCGATAATTGTTTCACATTTTTTTGCCATTATTTTATCGACATACTTTTATCTTGATTAGTAATTTATACTCTAATGAAATTAGATCTTTAAAAATAAAAAAAATAAAAATATAATTGGATATATAGTAAGTTAAAATTAAAGTTTTTAAATAAAATTGTATATATAATAAATTAAAATCATATAGTAACTATATATATCCTTTTAATTCAATATTTATATTTTATTTAGTCCTTTGTTTAATTAACTAATAATAATTCACCTTCAATAATTTTTAATTTTAGTAAATATTTTATCATATTAAGTATTTTCTAGGCTTTAAAAGTATAAATTAGAAACTTTATTAGTTTATGAGTCTCCTTTTCTAGATTAGTTATTCTTTTATAAATGTACCTTATAACGTAGATTATTAACCTTGATAAAATAAAATTTCATTGAATTAGGATTATATTATATATATAAAAAAATAAATTAATAAATATATAAAAATTATAAACTTTGGTCGGCTCTTTTCTAGAAAGCTTCTTCTACCTATATTAATGGTCTTAGTCTTTTTCTCAATTTCTTCATTCAAGAAAGTCCTAATGATGGATCCCCCTTGGGATTCGAAACGTGGACACTCCTTTTCTAGCAATGTGGATAATCCGGGAAGTTTTTTAAAAAATGATCACCACATGAGTTTAAAAACCAAAAATGCAAAGACTTTCTTAAATTATGTTGAGAAGTAACTCTTGATAAATAATTTATTTAATTCTTTCAAACTTACTAATAAAAGGTGACTACAAATTATGCATGTAGTTATTCCCATGACATTATCTTTTGTAAAGGTTGCATTTACACCATCAAATTATGGTCCAATCAAATGTTTGAAAATTAGTATTTTTGAAATAAATTGAAAAATAAATATTTTGTTTTTTAAGTTAAACTTTATAAGTAGATTATCTCAATTGATAGAGTTCCCATGGTTAAAAGCCCTTTTGTCAGTGGACTTGTCATTAACTTGTAAACCAACCTCTCATAATATTAAAAGGAAATATTTAAATTATTTTTAGAATAAATATTATTAATTAACAACTTCAAAATTAATAATATTCTTGGTTAACACGTAAAGGTTTTAAAATTTTATTATTCATAAACAAATAAAATGATATAAACTCATTAGCAATTAAGTAAACATTTATTCAAATCATAAATTTTTATTTAATATATATTAAAAATATTTAAACACTTAAAAAAATAATATAAATTCATTTAATTATTATATAATTATTTTAAATATTAAAATCACTATTTTATATTATCTAGGTATTTATTGGTTTAAGGCTATGAGAATGAAATGAAATTTAATAAATTAATTAATTTATAATAAAAAACCATATATTTCTACTTAATATTCATAAAAAAATAGTAATAATAAATTAAAATGGTTATCAATTCAATTTAAGTTGTTTAATAAAACTAGCCTTTAAAATAATATCTATGTATACTTTGCACATAAAATGCAAAACCTTCTAGAAAACCTTAAAAACAAAATGATTATCATTATAATAAGAAATTATTATAGTCTGGGTAAAATTAGACTATCCACAATCACAATAAAAAAATGCAATTAACAAAATATCTCAACTTACAAAGTGAAAACAAAAAATGTCATTTTTATTAAATTTAAACATAAACTTAATATATATGTATTCTAAAGATTCTAAAATATATTACCTTCTTTTAAATTTAAGAAGGCTTATCACTTTAATGAAAATAATTAATATTTAAGAAAGTGATATAAAGAAAATTTTACTAATGCTATTTAGATAATTAAAATTTTCCACATTTAATATTAATTATCAAATTATGAGATAGTAAAATCTACCATTAAGAGAAAAAAAAAAAAGAATCTCATACCAACTATAATATTCGAAGGCCATTTAACTCCACCCAATCTTTTCCCATGAAATTAACATGCTACCTATTCTAGAGTGTACACATGAGAATCATGGCTTAATGTTAATGGAAGCTTAATTCATGATAGTTTACTCCGTACGAGAGACTGGTTGAGTATACCGTGGAACCATTACTTTCACGGCTGGACATTCCGACAAGGGCATTGAACATTGTTGATTTGTATAAATAGACATTAATGAACTAACTTTTGGCCTAGTCTATTTAAATAGACATTAATGAACAAATAGCAAAGAAGCATATGCATGTAAATAGACATTCAGAAGGACCCAGTATAGATGATTGGTTTTACCGAAATATATATTACTCGAGCAAATTGTCAAGAGCCCTATGCAACATCTTATAATAAATATTATGAGAATCGATAAATTCTTACGCGTAAAAAGGATAAGTACTTTTTCTTTGTCATAGATGCGATAGTTCAAGCCGAACTGTATGCGGAAAAAACAGTAGGGATGACTAAAGTGGAGGAGCTGTACCAGTTTGCCTTGTTTCAAAAATATAAGAGTGCAGAACAATGCAACCAGAGCTATTTGACAAAATCAGTATGCATTTTCAAGTAAACTGTTGGTGATATGTACCGGCATTTTACAAGTGAAACTCCATCTACTTGAAAGTTTCCTTGCATATCATGATTATAGTTCCAAGGATATAGTCGAATGTTAGGTTAGGAGGTTTGGTTTTCTCATATTTTTGAGTTATAAAATTTTTAAAATTTTAATATTTTAAACATTTTTTTATGATATTAAATTTATTTATACTTAATAAATTATATTTATATATATATAAATTTATGATTTTGTCATAAGTAGAATAAAATTTAAGATTTTGTAATATATAGGTATAGTAACATTTGTATTTATATATGGTAAGCTAATTTTAAGTTAATATTATTTTAATTGTTTTAATAAATAATGAGTTGAAATTGAAATCAATTCTTGATAACCACCTTGGTATTCTTTATTCACTTTAGATTTCTTGAGACTCTTGAAAGGGGAGGGGTGATATGAATAAAAAAAAGTGAGGTTTTATGATGCGGAGGGAGAACCCATAGAAGGACATGGAAAACTATATGTATAGTAGAAAATAGTTTTGTAGTATGGACTTTATTATCTTCTTTTTATGAAGGTCCTTATTATCTTCTTTGTATGAATGAGCGCGTTTGTAACATACACTGATAACTTCACATGGGAATGTAAAGAGTTAAAAAATTTCATACAAGTTACTCATGGGTAACTATCCATTCACTATTAAATATACCTTACTCATCATTACATAGAATGTTTACCAGTTCATAGTGTAACTTTTAGAATAAGAATAATAAGCTCCTTAACCATTAACAACCTCCATTACAATACATTAAAACCTTCCACTCATTTCATTATTCATGTATTCATCACATACTTGCCATTATGAACATCATAACAAGAAAGGAATCAACATCATCAACTTGACACAATAATCAATCACATCATTGAACAACAATATACCCTGGAAACCCCGTAGGGTGAAAACCAGTAGCGTTTTATTTTATTATTAAATGCTTGTGAGGGTGATCAGCCCTCACTCAATGGCTTATAAGGGAGGCAATCCCTTAACCATCGTTTATAAATCTTACAAGGAAATATACAAATATCTAGCTTAAAGCCATTACAATAAATATGATAACATTTACACACTAATCTTCATATCTTCATATCTTGGCGGCATGGATGCCCTACAATGGACCATCATACATTGGATCATCCTGCAGCTCGCACTTATCTGCATGAACCATAATCATTTACCTGCCACCAAGTCAAGCATAATATTTCCTTTGTACATGTCACCATCATTCCCTACTAATGATGCCTTTAACATGCATTGATGTCAAGATTCATATAGTATTAATCAACCATTTCATATATCTATACTAGAGAGGCTTCTCCATCTACTCTTGTATATTCATGACATGAAAGTAAAATACCTTGACATTCTCCCTTTAACAACACATACTGCATATCTGCTAGTTATAAGTAATCACATTAACTAATGTTTCTCTCGCATAAGGACACATTCCTGCATGACAATAGCTACATCTCTTCAACATTTCTTTAAAATAAATTGATATATGAGTTACGATATTCGTGCATGCGATTTATATAAATTTAATCAAAATAGCTAACCCTAAAGCTATTACTTTTAGTGCATGGAATGCAAACTAACATAACAAATGTTTCTCCCATGCATGCAAATATATATAGATTCCAAAAGAGTCTCCCCAAAGGAGTGCTTACAAAATGAAGCACATAGCTTCCTTCACGAGTCTTCCCAAAGAAAATCTCAACACAAGTGTGTAAACATATGTTTTCTTTTCTGTAAAACTATGCAATTAAGCATGCAAATACATGTCTTCTTTTTCAAAGATTATACTAGCAATCATTTCCAATGTAGTTTAATGCAACATGTTATCTTTCCCACATACAAATATGTATATTCTTTCCAATGAAAGTTAATACATATATTACATGCCTATGCATGATCTTCTTCCAAAAGGAATTAACATCATAATCATGATAATATAAAAGTAATCACACAATTTGTTTATCTAAATAAATATAATTGAATAGTTCCTTATCCGAGGATTTATTAAATAACTAATATTTACCAACACCATGGTAATATATTCATGGATTTATGAATAACTAATATTTAGAAATACCATGGTAATCTACCCATGGATTTATGAAATAATTAATCTCTACCAACAGCATGGTAAACTATCCATGGATTTATTAATTCATTAATCTCTACCAATACCATGGTAAACTATTCTTGGATTTATGAAACTATCCATGGATTTATTAATTCATTAATATTTACCAATACCATGGTAAACTATGCATGGATTTATTAAATAATTACTATTTACAACATGGTTAATGTATAGAATATTAATGTGAGAAACTTCTCTTTTCTTCTTCACTACACATGAAAATATTTCAAGAGTTACCCTATTTAAACTATTCAAGAAAATCTCTTTTAAAATAAAGAGCATGCATATTCTATTTTCTTGTTATATGATATTATATAAATATTTATATTAAAAAGTTACCCTATTGAATTTATTCAAGAAAATCCCTTTTATAATGCCACATAAAAATAAGCATGAAACATGTATATATATAATAAGTCAATCATGTAGAAATTATTAAGTCAAAACCCTCCTTTTATGTTGTGTCGTACTCATCCATTGAAAGGATGAACTCAAAATTGGAAGTGGTGAAATATTCATTATTTGTTTTGAAATAGTTTAAACCATCGAAAGCAGAAAATCTTACCTCTGCATCAAGGATTACAACGCACTTCCAAGGGCTCCGACTAGATTCGTCATTGTGAATTGCCACAACACCAGTCACATTTCTGGAGCTTGATATGCTAAGAATGGGCACAGGATGGAGGATTCTATTAATGGCCATGAGCCACTATCCATTCTATGCAATCCGAGTTTTCATCCAGAATTACCATCTTGGAAATTAGAAGGCTCAAAATCATTTTCGTTCCAATAAATTCTCTCCCATTGCCACTCCCACAGTGCTCGCAACTGTCAAAAACCTCCCTCATCTTGATCTAGAGCCACACTATTTCAAGGTTTGACCTTCGAATGCAATCTCTATTACAGAACCGTTTTTTCTGAATGTTCATCTCTTATCTCATCCATCGATCCCAAGTAAATAACAAATACCCCACCCAGGTCGTTATCAAGAATTTGTTAAAAAATTCCAATGGATTCTTGATAAAGTTTTAATTAATATTCTTTATTAATCCACAGGGTTTTAGAGATGTTACATACTCCCCCCCTTAAGAGAGCACTGTCCTATGTGTGCTTCTCTCACTGAAACTTAAACTTATACTCATGATATAATAATATAAACAACCCAAAGGGGTCCTTCCCCTCACAATGAAACACTTTTTTTTCCTTAAATGCCATTAATTGAGACAACAATGTTTTATGCATAGTCATAAGCATGTATCGCTCAACAAATATTCCATTTACATTTTTATTCACTTTTCTATTTATTCAATTCATAAAAATATAGAAAAATCTCTATACGAACTTACCATTATTTACCAATTACTATTGGAAGAAATGATGGCTTTTACGCAAGCTCTCTGAGAATGGTTGAACAAACCATTAACACTCCATGGAAAGAGCCTGTAATGTATGACTAACAATTCAATCACATTAGTCACATAGTTTCAACAAATGGAATACTTGCAACTATCAAACATTCATGCAATATCAAGAAATGTTTTAATCAGAGTGCTTTCACAAGTACTCAGAGAACACCAAACCTCTAATCAATGCATCACGTTCACACTGTCTTAGCTCTTGCTAAATACATCTACATAGTACTTCAAAAAGTACTCAGAGAGTACCTAGCTCTCTAATCGTACCAATGGTCAATCCATGCACCATAGGCATATCCTAGCATCTGCTAAGACAGTCAAACAAATTAGTAATAAAATAAATGAACTTATAAATTCAGTAATTCATTTTCCAAGCGCTAAGCCCCTTTCCTCTTAATATATACATAACATATTTACAAAATCATATAAAAATTCATTTTAATATAACAGATAACTTTTTACTTAACTTGTTCCGTTATGAGAACCACAATGGTAAACAAAATGCTCCTCCTAACCCATAGTAGTTGGTTTCCACAACCAAATCGAGTCATTTTTACATCCAGTCAGTCATTTGAAAAAAGACCATTCCAGGTCCAATATGGATTCCTCTTGGCAACATCATACCTATTCCTCTGATAGCGTCCCGTCTATGAGGAATTTTGGACCTCCACCAACAAGCTCCAAAATCAATAGAGTTGCCTCAAGTTTTTCCCCTTCACCCTCTTGGCCAACTCTCTTCCCTACTGAGATCATATATCTCTAGGGAGAGGAAATCTGGGAAGGTAAGTGCCATCAACCCCTCCGGGAAGGCACCCACTGTCAACCCAAGGCCTTCCAACCTTTCACAATTGTTGTCAACTGTCTGACATGTTAAATTTCTCTTTTAGCATTATTTTCCATAGT
The DNA here is from genome assembly GCA_034641835.2 of Pinus albicaulis. Classification (NCBI taxonomy): domain Eukaryota; kingdom Viridiplantae; phylum Streptophyta; class Pinopsida; order Pinales; family Pinaceae; genus Pinus; species Pinus albicaulis. The sequence continues at coordinate 158,467,403 of CM076579.1, read as the reverse complement.
AGATTACATAATGAACTTTATGCACATTATACATGATACTTTAACATTTACTGTTGCAATTCACATTGCAATTTTTGTGATGTTTTATTTTCATAGGTTTTTTTTTGCCATTAAGCTACCCATGCTTACTATGAGCAACAATACTAATCATAAATATGCATTTCTTAAGCACATATTATCTTACATAATTATTTTAATTTTCTGCATATAATGTTGTCATGCATACAATTATATACAAATATTCATTAATGCTTATGTGTCAATAATGATTAGGGTATGAGTGAAAAAATTTCCAATTTCCATAATGTTCTGTTACCAACAAAATGACACATGAAGTAATTATCGTAATCACTTGTTCACAACTTTCAAATAGCTTTAGTCAAAATCGATTCATGCATATAACTTTCATTAGTTATTCGTTCATAACTAATCAATGGTATTAATAATCTTAATTCATCGATGACGCAACTCATTCAAAAACAAGTCATTCAATACCACTAATAATTTTAATGCATTCATGATGACTCATGCAAAAACTAGTCAATAAACTAGTCATTATAGTCAAGTCTCAATACTTGACCCATTAAGTATTTTTAACAACTAAAAGGCTTCATTCAATTTAATTTTAAAACACTCTATCATCTTACAGTGGGACTTTCCTCATCTTTTGCATTTATGCATTAGTTTCATACACCATCACTATACACATTCATCTTTTAAAGTAGTGCATGGTAGCTTTAGAAATTTTATTGCATGCAAAAACAATTACTTCTTTTCAAACTCAAATTAAAGGTAACTATTTTTATTTCATGCTTTTTATACTTTCTTTCCTAAATAAATAAATCATAATACACATATTAATCTCATATGCATATTCTTATCTGGAAAAAGTATATTATAATAGCATGCACATTTTTAATAATTCTTTTAAATAGAAGCTAATCTCATGCAATGCCATTTTTTTATGTATATATCAATTTCATTTTTAGAGAAAATCAACATGCATATGCACAAACTTCTTAAATAAAATAAAATAAAATATTTATCTTTATTTCATTTGAAGAACTACTCTCCCTACTGCAGTACTCATCCCCATCAGGAAATTCACATTGCTCCTCTACAAAAATGTTTTCTTTAAGCAGCGTCTACAAAATTTTGGGAGGAAAGCTTCCAGAGCTCTGAGAAGATTGGATTCTTTGACAATATTTTGTTTGACAGGCCTAAGTTTCAACTGAGTCAAGTAGTAAGCCACAAAATAAATATTGATAGCAAGGTGCAACATGTTGAGTGTCATTAATATTCTGCAACGAGTGTCTCGAAAGACAGATATCAAGCTTCAACATGTCAATGTCATTAGGTTCACTAAATGTATGAGTAATATGTCATATAGCCACTGTTAATAAATGACTCACACTTTCACTAGTGAGTACTCAAGTTGTTCATAAATACAACAAATTTTTTATTTTCTTTCATCCTCAACAGGATTCCAATGTTATGAAAACTGTTTTGCAAAAACATTTATTACTCATTACTCTTTAATGTAGTTATAAACGTGAATCACACATCTCATGTCAAGAGTAGACTACCACATATACCATTCAATATGTAGATTGCTAGAATCATCTATCAATCAATATGTAGATTTATAGAATTGATCCAGGGTAAAATCTTGATACCCCTTAACCAAGACCTTTTAATTCAGCTGATAAATAGAATTGCGTTTAATTAAGACGTTAAAGAACTGAAATGAAAATTTGTAGCTGTAAATAAGAGGAACATAAATGAACAAGATCAACAATCATAACAACACGTTGTTTGATGACGGAGTTCGTCCAGGAGGGACTACATCTCTCGGCATCGGTGTCAAGATGGTGTAGGCCGCTGCATTATGTGTTGTTTGAAAAAGATGTACATGGATGTGCTTTCCTATGACATACAAGGAAAAATTTCCCTCACGCAGGAGTGGCTTGACTTCTTTAAGAGATGTTCTACTGCAGAACTCTCATACATAAAGAAAGACTCCTATCAGTATGACCATAGTTGACATGTAGCAAATAAGAGTATCCCGTCAATCCTGGAAAACAAGGGATCTCAACAATACACATAGCAAATAAGAGCATCCCGCCAATGTGGCATAAGAGGGACTCATACATGACACAAATCCATAGATGAAAGTACATCAATAAAAACACAAAGCAAGATCCGACGACTCATGTATCAACCGGGATCTGCAAGACATAATGCATCTCAAAGAGAAATAAATGAAGAAGTACATGGAATCCACATCATATACCTCATGCTGCCATTTGCTAAAGGCTGAGTAACTCTGCAGCTGAATCTGAAAACACCATCAATCTTGTAGCGTCGAAAAAGATGAAAACGACTGCTCGCATGTGCAAATCTGACACCGACATAGTCCACTTCCAAAAGTGGCTGGAAAATTGAAAAATCAGATGCAGAAACTGAGCATGCCATCAGACACGTGGCGCTGAGTAGTGCTGAAATGACATAAAATTTGTCCCATTTGGACAAAGTCAAAATTTCGCCCTCCTGAAATTTGGCCTCAATCAGGGTTCCGCCTGCCTCTTTTCTGGCTCATGGTTCCACATGTACCCGCAATAAAAAAATAATAAATATGGAAATCCGTGCACACTGTTCCATTCCCTGGGTGCATTGGTCTGCAATTAAAAAAATATCAAACTCGAATTCCGTGCGCACTGCTCCTCCATGGCATGGGTGCACTTGTAAAAGTCTGAGTTTAAATAAAAACTGTGGGCGAAATTTCCCAAGCGCCACCATTGGCGTGTTGGTTAAGGATCCACAATATGAGTGAGAAGGTCGGGTGGTCAAACCCCGCCCCCTCCAAAAAAGTTCGATTTCGGTTTTGTGCCTTTTCTTTATTAAACCCCATCGTACTCCTTGAAATCCGCAGTATTTAAATGGAGGGGGGTCGGGTCCGCATTGGGTGGCCCGCCCCTTAATGCCCGGCACTGTTTAAATGTGGAAATGGTTGATTTGTTTGAATGTAACATATATGTCGTATATATCTGTTTGGTGGGTAACCATAATATATGGTTCCAACAACCACAAGCTTCCATGCCCTTTTAATACATTCGTGGATGGTTTCACTTTAATAAGCATACAAAATCTTCTTTTTCGATAACCATAAAATATTCCCCTTTTTTTAAATGCTAACCATATATTCCTAATACGGTTAATACACTTTACGGTTTTCACCTTCAATGTCATCAAAATTTCTTTTGGTTTGTTTTATATGGTTATATTTTAATACAAATTTTGTTTTATGTGTTTTTCTTTTAAATAGTTGTTGAAATAACTATTTTAAAACTTAAATGATTTTTTGGACTGTAGGAGGCAAATTAACTAGGCCACAAATTTTCCCAGAATCTGGCCTGAGCTTGCCGGAATCCGGTGGCTGGAAAAAGTCTAATTTGTGCCTTCCTTAAGGTTGTCCAGTCACCAAGTCAACCTGGAACTTTGACCTCTTATAACTTCTTCATACTGACTCAGAATTGAGTGTCGTCTACGCCATTGGAATCAGAAAGACGGGATCTACAATCTGAACTTGGTTCGATAACAATCCAAACACTTTGATTTTTGAGCCTTGTACTCAAGCCTCTTGTACCTGTACCTGATTATTCCACCTGGATCAAACCTCCCCACTGAGGAGATTTTGGTCCTCCAAAAGCATCAAGCTTTACGTATCATCAACTGTCTGCAACTATCGTTGAAAGGCGCATCCCCATATGTTCCTTCACCTGGCGTACTTCAGAATCAAGATTCAAAGCCATCATGTACAATGTGATGTCTGAAAAGGCACATCCCTTAAAGACTCCTTCACCTTACGTACTTCAAAGTCAAGATGCAAAGCCAAAACCTGCAACTGTTGAAATGCAAATGTCTGAAAAGGCATATCCCATGAAGACTCCCTCACCTCACGTACCTCGGAATCGAGATGCAAAGCCAACACCTACAACTGCTGAAATGCAAAGGTCTGAAAAGGCACATCCCATGAAGACTCCTTCACCTCACGTACTTCGGAATCGAGATGCAAATCCAACACCTGCAATTGCTGAAATTCAAATGTCTGAAAAGGCACATCCCATGAAGACTCCTTCACCTCACGTACTTCGGAATCGAGATGCAAAGCCAACACCTGCAACTACTGAAATGCAAATGTCTGAAAAGGCACATCCCATGAAGACTCCTTCACCTCACGTACTTCAGAATCGAGATGCAAAGCCAACACCTGCAACTGCTGAAATACAAATGTCTGAAAAGGCACATCCCTTGAAGACTCCTTCACTTCTGTCTTTCGGAATCGGAATGCCAACACCTGCCTAAAGCTGCAATGGACATTACATTCTCAATGTGACAAATAATGACCCAGATGTTTCCATACTTGCCATGAGTTTATAACATGTACTCGGTGGTCAAGCTTACAGCAAAATGGAAATCATGCATCAACAAAATTACAAGACCAGACCTCATCGTCGCATTTCGAAGTGATGGCAAAGCTCCTCATCACTTTTACATGAAAGAAATGCATCAGACGACTCATACAACATGACCAAAACATAATCGTCGCATCTCAAAGTGATGGCAACATATCATCACTTTTACATGAAAGAGATCTAAAACACGACTCATAAAACAAGGCCAAAAAGAAATGTCATGGTCGCTCAAACGAGTGATGGAAACACATCATCACTTTCATAATAAAAATGTGACAAATGACTTACAAGCATGGCCATGACAAGCTTAACATCTCTAGAAAAAAAAACAATCTAGAAGAACCACTTCTCATTTATTAAAAGGAGTGGAACATCTCCCTGTGGCGAACTTGCTTGTCAATCAGCTCTTTCGACTGGTGTATGCACAGGCTCTTTGGCTTTACGGCATTGCTATGGATGAATTTTCCAGCATGTGGCTCTTTGGTGGCCACTTCGGTTGCAATGGGTGCAAAAGTTCTTTTTCCTTCAAACCTGCTTAACTGATTTCTTTTTCTGTTGGGGAGAAGGCTTTTCGTAACTCTTCCTTCTTTGTGCTGCCATCCTCTTCCAGCACTTAGAAATCACATGATTATTTAAACCACAAAAATAACAAGTTTTACGATGCCATATTTTACGACCATGGTTATCGACATTCTTGTAATCAAAATTCACTCTGGAATAATGAGACTTAGTATACCTTCTGGGGTGGTCTCCGGTGCCATCATGATGATGGGAGCTCGCCTCGGTTCCTTCACTGCAACGTTCACTGCTGTGGAATGATGGCGAAGTGTCCCTATCATTCCTCTTCCTTGGAGAGTTCATCATTATCTGTTTGCCTTTGATGTCCTTCGAACATCCTTCGTCAATGTACCCCAAACCTGCATAACGAGGTCGTTGCACAACCTCCAATGGTTCGGTGATGCCTTGGCCACGAATGCCAAGTCCTCCTCCTTTGTACCCCATTTTAGTGAGGAGCCTCATGCCGGTACTTGTGATTGGTATCTCCACACTTCCAACTGAAATGACATCATGTGAAGAAACTGAAGAAAAATCAACACTATTTACCTTAGGTGTTGATTGCGAAACAGATGAAGAAATATGTTGTAAGCCTTCGTCGCGCTTCACTTCTGTCAGTGCCTCTGACACGGCTTGTAGCTGAAGTTGCATCTGCTGCATCTCATCCTTCTCTTTCTGTAGGAATGCTTTTAAGGCATCACGATCTCTCTGAAGAGTTTCGTTGTTGCGTTTCAAATCTTCCCACGCCTCTATCATGGCTTGCAACTGAAGCTGCAACTGCTGCTTCTCCTCCTTCTCTTCATGTAGGAATGCCTTCAGGGCATCATGATCTTCTTGCAAAATTTCATTTTTGCGCTTCCAATCTTCCCATGCTTTTGTTGTGGCTTGCAACTGAAGCTGCAACTGCTGCTTCTCCTCCTTCTCTTCATGTAGGAACACCTTCAAGGCATCATGATCTGCTTGCATAATTTCATTGTTGCGCTTCCAATCTTCCCACGCTTCTGTTGTGGCTTGCAACTGAAGCTGCAACTGTTGTTTATCCTCCTTCTCTTTGTGTAGGAGGGTCTTCAATTCTTCGTTCTCTGCTGCTTTTTTTTCGTAAGCCTCGTACAATATGTCCGCTTTCTCGGACACCCTGAGCATGGTTTCATACATGTCCTTGACACTCTCCATGGCTCAAATTCGCAAACGTTCACTGTTCATGCCTGCAATCTAATCAGCAAGAATACCTGCTCTGATACCACTTGATCCAGGGTAAAATCTTGATAACCCTTAACCAAGACCTTTTAATTCGGCTAATAAATAGAATTGTGTTTAATTAAGACGTTAAAGAACTGAAATGAAAAATTGTAGCTGTAAATAAGAGGAACATAAATGAACAAGATCAGCAATCATAAGAACACGTTGTTTGATGATGGAGTTCGTCCAGGAGGGACTACATCTCCGGGCCTCGGTGTCAAGATGGTGTAGGCCGTTGCATTATGTGTTGTTTGAAAAAGATGTACATGGATGTGCTTTCCTATGACATACAAGGAAAAATTTCCCTCACGCAGGAGTGCCTTGACTTCTTTAAGAGATGTTCTACTGCAGAACTCTCATACATAAAGAAATACTCCTATCAGTATGACCATAGCTGACATGTAGCAAATAAGAGTATCCCGTCAATCCTGGCAAACAAGGGATCTCAACAATACACATAGCAAATAAGAGCATCCCGCCAATGTGGCATAAGAGGGACTCATACATGACACAAATCCATAGATGAAAGTACATCAATAAAAACACAAAGAAAGATCCCACGACTCATGTATCAACCAGGATCTGCAAGACATAATGCATCTCAAAGAGAAATAAATGAAGAAGTACATGGAATCCACATCATATAACTCATGCTTCCATTTGCTAAAGGCTGAGAAACTCTGCGGCTGAATCTGAAAACACCATCAATCTTGTAGCGTCAAAAAAGATGAAAACAACTGCTCGCATGTGCAAATCTGACACCGGCATAGTCCACTTCCAAAAGTGGCTAGAAAATAGAAAACTCAGATGCAGAAACTGAGCACGCCATCAGACTCGTGGCACTGAGTAGTGCTGAAATGACATAAAATTTTTCCCATTTGGACAAAGTCAAAATTTCGCCCTCCTGAAATTTGGCCTCAATCAGGGTTCTGCTTGCCTCTTTTCTGGCTCATGGTTCCACATGCACCTGCAATAAAAAAATAATAAATCTGGAAATTTGTGCACACTGTTCCATTCCCTGGGCGCACTAGTCTGCAATTAAAAAAATATTAAACTCGAATTCCGTGTGCGTTGCTCCTCCATGGCTTGGGCGCACTTGTAAAAGTCTGAGTTTAAATAACAATTGTGGGCAGAATTTCCCAAGCGCCACCGTTGGCGTGTTGGTTAAGGATCCACAATATGAGTGAGGAGGTTGGGTGGTCAAACATCGCCCCCTCCAAAAAAGTATGATTTCGGTTTTGTGCCTTTTCTTTATTAAACCCCATCGTACTCCTTGAAATCCGCAGTATTTAAATGGAGGGGGGTCGGGTCCACATTGGGTGGCCCGCCCCTTAATGCCCGGCACTGTTTAAATGTGGCAATGGTTGATTTGTTTGAATGTAACATATATGCCGTATATATATGTTTGGTGGGTAACCATAATATATGGTTCCAACAACCACAAGCTTCCATGCCCTTTTAATACATTCGTGGATGGTTTCACTTTAATAAGCATACAAAATCTTCTTTTTCGATAACCATAAAATATTCCCCTTTTTTTTAAATGCTAACCATATATTCCTAATATGGTTAATACACTTTACGGTTTTCACCTTCAACATCATCAAAATTTCTTTTGGTTTGTTTTATATGGTTATATTTTAATACAAATTTTGTTTTATGTGTTTTTCTTTTAAATAGTTGTTGAAATAACTATTTTAAAACTTAAATGATTTTTTGGACTGTAGGAGGCAAATTAACTAGGCCACAAATTTGCCCAAAATCTGCCCTGAGCTTTCCGGAATCCGGTGGCCGGAAAAAGTCTAATTTGTGCCTTCCTTAAGGCTGTCCAGTCACCAAGTCAACCTGGAACTTTGACCACTTATAAATTCTTCATACGGACTCGGAATTGAGTGTCGTCTATGCCGTTGGAATCAGAAATACGGGATCTACAATATGAACTTGGTTTGATAACAATCCAAACACTTTTATTTTTGAGCCTTGTACTCAAGCCTCTTGTACCTATACCTGATTATTCCACCTGGATCAAGAATCATACCTTAACTTATGTCCATTAGTAGCATACCTCAATTTATTTTCGCTTAACAAATCCCAAAGGCACCAGTGCTGCAACCTTTAGCTCTAATACCACTTGTAACATACACCAATAACTTCACATGGAAATGTAAGGAGTTAAATTTTTTTATACAAGTTACTCATGGGTAACTAATCCATTCACTATTAAATATTCCTTACTCATCATTACATAGAATTTTTACCAGTTCATAGTGTAACTTTTAGAATAAGAATACTAAGCTCCTTAACCATTGACAACCTCCATTACAGTACCTTAACATAATACTATATAATGTAACCTTCCACTCATTTCATTATTCATGTAGTCATCACAAACTTTCCGTTATGAACATCATAACAAGAAAGGAATCAACATCATCAACTTGACACAATAATCAATCACATCATTGAACAACAATATACCCTAGAAACCCCGTAGGGTGAAAACTAGCAATGTTTAATTTTATTATGAAACGCTCGTGAGGGTGATCAGCCCTCACTCAATGGCTTATAAGGGATACCATCCCTTAGCCATCATTTATAAATCTTACAAGGAAATATAAAAATATCTAACTTAAAGCCATTACAATAAATATGATAACATTTACCCACTAATCTTCATATCTTCATATCTTGCTGGCATGGATGCCCTACAATGCACCATCATACATTGGATCATCCTACAGCTCGCACTTATCTACATGAACCATAATCATTTACCTGCCACCAAGTTAAGCATAATATTTCCTTTGTACAGGTCACCATCATTCCCTGCTAATGATGTCTTCAACATGCACTGATGTCAAGATTTATAAAGTATTAATCAACCATTTCATATATCTATACTAGAGAGGCTTCTCCATCTACTCTTGTATATTCATGACATGAAAGTAAAATACCTTGGCATTCTTCCTTTAACAACACATACTGAATATGTGCTAGTTATAAGTAATCACATTAACTAATGTTTCTCTCGCATAAGCACACGTTCCTGCAAGACAATAGCTACATCCCCCCAGTACATCTTCAAAATAAACTGATATATGAGTTACGATATTCGTGTATGCGATTTATATAAATTTAATCAAAATAGATAACCTTTAAGCTATTACTTTTAGTGCATGGAATGCAAGCTAACATAACAAATGTTGCTCCCATGCATGCAAATGCATATAGATTCCAAAAGAGTCTCCCCAAAGGAGTGCTTACACAACGAAGCACATAGCTTCCTTCACGAGTCTTCCCAAATAAAATCTCAACACAAATGATCATGTAAACATATGTTTTCTTTTCTGTAAAACTACACAATGAAGCATACAAATACATGTCTTATTTTTCAAAGATTATACTAACAATCATTTCCAATGTAATTTAATACAACATGCTATCTTTCCCACATACAAATATGTGTATTATTCCCAATGAAAGTTAATACATATATTGCATGCCTATGCATGATTTATTAATTCATTAATCTCTACCAATACCATGGTAAACTATTCTTGGATTTATGAAACTATCCATGGATTTATTATTTCATTAATCTTTACCAATACCATGGTAAACTATTCTTGGATTTATGAAACTATCCATGGATTTATTAATTCATTAATGTTTACCAATAGCATGGTAAAATATCCATGGATTTATTAAATAATTACTATGTACAACATGGTTAATGTATAGAATATTAAGGTGATAAAAGTCTCTTTGCTTCTTCACTACACATGGAAATATTTCAAGAGTTACCCTCTATATTCATTTCAAGAAAATACCTTGGATTTGTTCTCATTTCCTAAACTAAATGAGTACAAAATACCTTTTAAAATAAAGATCATGCATCTTCTATTTTCTTGCTTATACAATATTATGTAAATATTTATATTAAAGAGTTACCCTCTTTAATCTATTCAAGAAAATCTCATTTAAAATAAATAGCATGCATATTCTATTTTCTTGTTATACAATATTATATAAATATTTATATTAAAGAGTTACCCTATTGAATATATTCAAGAAAATCCCTTTTATAATGCCACATAAAAATAAGCATGAAACATGTATATATATAATAAGTCAATCATGTAGAAATTATTAAGTCAAAACCCTCCTTTTCTGTTGTGTCGTACTCATCCATCGAAAGGATGAACTCAAAATTGGAAGTGGTGAAATATTCATTATTTGTTTTGAAATAGTTTAAACCATCGAAAGCAGAAAATCTTACCTCTGCATCATGGATTAAAACACACTATTGAATCGAAGCGCTCCAACCAGATTCATCATTGTGAATTTCCACAACACCAGTCACGTTTCTGGTGCTTGATACGCTGAGAATGGGCACAAGATGGAGGTTTATGTGAATGGCCATGATTCTCCATCCATTCTCTGCAATCCGAGTTTTCATCCAGAATCACCATCTTGGAAATGTGAAGGCTCATACATCATTTTCATTCCAATAAATTCTCTCCCATTGCCACTCCCACAGTACTCGCAATTGTCAAAAACCTCCCTCATCTTGATCTGGAGACACACTATTTCAAGGTTTAACCTGCTAATGTAATATCTATTACAGAACTAGTTTTTCTGTGTGTTCATCTCTTATCTCATCCATCGATCCCCAGTAAATAACGAATACCCCACCCAGGTCGTTATCAAGAAGTTGTTAAAAAATTCCAATTGATTCTTGATAAAATTTTAATTAATATTTATTTATTAATCCACGAGGTTTTAAGGATGTTACAACATTGCGGGGTTGTAACACCGAGATTTAATTTCCTTAATGACATTTCAAATTAGCCACTGGACTTTCTTTTAAAGTTGAATAGTATTAATGAGCATGTTAATCAATCTATGAACACGATTTATTTTCTTTTGTATAAAATATTTAATTATGGTGTGTTTCCATAAACTGATGGTAAAATTTTTCCAAGATTCCAAAGTAGTTGGAAAGCAGTTATTGGCAATTACCTTTCCTTTGAGGATAAAAGAAAAATCCCAGAGAATAAAGGGATTTTGTACAAGAGAAAAGGAACAAATAGGGAGCTAAGAGGGATGAGAGAGTCTCCAGAGATGGTAGAAACCAGTGGAACTCTACTACATGACATTGGAGGAGAGACTGGATAGAGGTCTTGAGGTCTACCTCGAGGAGAATTGTTATGCAATCCTACTCTGGTGAGGAGGACGGGGGGAGCCAAGGACATAATTTCCTCTCTCACGGTTGTGATGGCAAAATCAACTATACTTATCTGTGATAAGTATTAAAAGACCACAATAGAATGGACTAATGAGTTTTCATGAAGTATTTATAAATATGTTAATCTTTGTGAACAGTTTTTTTATGCAATGTGAAACTTTGGTTAAAGAAAATTAGATGTTATTTGTGCTACTGTATGGTTTAAAAGGCTAAATAGACAGGGATAAATGTTCATATTCTAAATTTTTTGCAATATGATAAGTCTAGTGGAAGGATAAATCTATTTGAAAAGAAAACGAGACTGAAGATTTAATTATATCTAGCAGAACATTAGTGGAAAAGTAACTGGGAAAATTCTGTAAAAAAAATAGATGATAGGATGGACAGTTAGTCCATTTAGGGAGGAATTCCCCAAACTGAGCAGTCTATCTTGTAAAGAAAACAAAAACGAATACACAGACTAAGGGTTAAGTAATAAAACCTTTAGACATGGGGTGGTCGTCTATCAGTTTCTCCTACTATGAAAGGAATTAATAAAGTAAAAACCATGACATGAAACTGAATAGGAATAGAAATTGCAGAATTATTTGCAAATTAATTAAGTGTGAATACAGCAAACATCTATTTATTAAATAGTGAAACAATGAACATCTAATACTAAAATGTAAGAGATATACAAATAAATATAAATACACCAGTGTCCCTCGTGGGGAGAAGCAAGCACTGTGATATAAATTATATAAAAGAGGGCGCAATAAATTCAAAACAAAGGGAAGATGAGCGTGAATGCTTGATCGAAGAATAGTAATGAATTTGAAAAATATTAAAGGAAATAAGAGTAACTCATTGATAGTATTCAGTGCAATAAATTAAGTATCAGATAAGCCGAACTCACATGTATATATCCAATAACCTAGTGAATTAATAAGATTAAAAAAAATACGGATTTCATTTCTTAAACAAATTCTAAAACTTCCATACTACATTTGTACTCTAAAATTACTGTGAAAATTGGGAAAGGGACGGAACAGTGAATTTTTTTCCAAAAACCCTCTTCAATGAATAACAATTATGGAAAACAAGTTTAGTTGTGCGACATATAAGCAGTCATAGCCTGCAGTCTAAACAAAAGAGAAGGGAAAATATAAGATGTTTAAATATGTACAGTAAGCCCTCAAAAGGTTGTAAATCTAGAACCAAATCTAAAGCATGGAGCTTTATGCTCGCAAAAAAAAAACATAGTAACCATTTTTTGAAGCATCAAAGAATAGTCTTGAATGGAACAAGAAAAACTAGCTACCTTGAAGGACTTCAGAATATCTGTAAAGAGACATGAAAGGCATTAAACCATGAATGCAACTCACAATGATGAAAATGCTGAAGGAATTGGGGGTTTCAGAGGTACCTGCAGAGCAAGAACAAAACATTGTTAGCTCTCAGGAAATACAAATAAACATACCCATAAAAAAGAATGAGAAATTATATAATGTAATGAAAACATACTTACTTTCGCGGCTTAATAAAACGATCTTCGCAGACCTGGAAACAAAAGATAAATAAAAAGAGAAACATTTGGTATAAGAAATTCATTTAATCATAGAAAAATAGTTGTAAAACACCATAAGTCGAAAATAACCTGCATACCTGATTCGACTACATAGGCTATGACTCCATTGTCGATACTATACCTTGTGGCATACCATGATTATTTACAGAACGGGTGTAGTTCGCTGAACATGTAAACCCCGAGATGAAGAAGCTATCCCACAGTTAAGAAAAGCTACAAAGAGAAGAAAATTTTTTCTCTTAAATTCACAGCAAGCCAATAAAACCAGATATGTATGTGAAATGCATTGTTAGAGAGAACCATGTTAAGAAGTGGCTTCGACACTTATAGGAGCAGCCAAAATTCCAAAGGAGAAGGTTGCACAGTGAAGGAGTTACAGAGCTTGGTTGCCTAGCAGTGGTGCCAAATGAAAATTGGTTAGGGTTCGGGGGGTAGGGAAATACCCTAACCGCCCCATAACCCATCACAGTTGTTCATCAAGGGAAGCCTATGAATGGTGGAAAATAACACAGATGTCCCTCTCATAAATGAAAATTTATTCTCAACATTATGGAGGATCTGAATTACAAGTTAAATAATCTGCAGTTAATAAATAGAAAGGATACGAAGTGCTATAATTATAATCATACCATATTTTATTATAAAATCATTTCTATAATCACAGCAAACATGTAATATTTATATTTTGTGTATTGTATCAATCCCCAAACCATTACGTTATAACCATGATACAAACAACATCTTAATGTGCCAAGGTGTAAAACGCATTGCTCAACTTATATTTCATGCATGATTACAGTATAACGTTTAAATGGTTTCGATAATTATGTGGAATTATTTTTAATTAGTATAATGACTATGTTAGAAATTATTTATTAATGTTATATCATATAGTTATATCTTCGAGAGTGTATATAAAATTGCATTATGATTATATATATGATTTCAATATGAATCTTGCCTTAGGGATAACGCTAAAAGTAATTCTTTTTTATGTCTTTTAATGTAAGGTAAGGAGTTTTATGGTAGGATGTTACAGGTGGTATTAGAGCCAAGTTCATACATTGGGACCAAGAAGTGTCACCTAAATAACATTCGGTGTGTGTAAAATGTGCACAAAATTGGGAAGAAGGGGCTCACAGAGTACAATGAGGAGGGGTTATGTACATCAATCGCTGAGGACTACAGGGGAAACACCCCCCAGCCTAACCCATAAATGAATCCAAAAATGTGGGTGCATTTGAGTGTATACCATTATCAACAAACTAGTAGATTGCTCGAGGAAAAACAATGAAAAGGCAATAGAATTTTGGAAATTGTGACACAAATACACGAATAAATGGTTCGAGTAATAAGTGATAATGAGAGGTTGATGCACGAACATGAGAGGATTCTTAAAAGTCTCTCAGATAAACAGAATCAAGGGATAGTTCAACTGAGTCCAGAAAGAGACGCCCAAGAAGAAGGTGAACAATGGCAACAAGAAGGTAGCCATACCCAACGAATTAATAAAAATTGGTCTTACAATGAAGAAGAGATAGGAAATGTATCAGACCAGTAAGAGATGAAATAAGATAAAGTGGAGTTCGAAGGAAATTCTGAAAAATTAAACCTCCTACATTAGATGGAGAAGCCGAAGAGGTAGCAGAAGCATGGATAATTCACATGAACAAATATTTTCAAGTCTATGAATATAGAAACAAACTAAAGGCTCGCCTATCCATTTACCAACGGTAGGAAAAATCCACATTATGGTGGGAAGAAGTAAAAAATGTGCAAGGAATTGAGGACCAAAATATCACATGGGACAGATTTTAGTAGTATTTAAAGAAAAATATCTAACAAAGTGCTTTTACAATGAAAAATATCGATAATTTCACGATTTGAGACTGTGAAAACTATTTATGGATGAGTTCATAACCAAATTTACCTCCTTATTGCAATATGTGCAATATCTGAGGGATGAAAAGGTGAAAGTACATTGATTCTTGAGTAGCCTACCTGCTCATATGACGGAGAGAATTGAATTTTTGAATCTAAAGACCATGGATGAAGTGATTCAAAAAGCATGTATGTGCTATCAACACTCCAAGGTAAAAGGAGAAGCTGGAAGGAGTTGGCCGCCAAAGAAAGGGCATAAAAGTAACTCGAACTTTAAAGGTAGAAGATCTGACAATTTTAAGAAGGTTGCCAGAAATATAGCAAATAGACAACAGGGAAGAAACCAGTAGAGAACTTAGTGGCCAGCAGAAGAACAACCCAATAAACAGTGAAGAAACCAATAGACCAGATCATGGGCAGATCTAGAAATGACCACTACAGCGTTGGGGATGCTGTGACGCACATTATTACAATAATTGTCCTCGTCGTGGAAGAAAAAAAAATGCAACTAATGTTTGCTAGAAAAGGGATATATTCGTCCTAGTGTGTCACCTTAGGGGGCACCTGTACTGTTCATAAAAACAAAGGATGGTACGATGTGAATGTGTATGGATTACATATAGCTTAATAAATTAACTATTAAGAACATATAACCACTGTCACAAATAGATGATTTTTTCGATCAGGTAAAGGGGGAAACTGTCTTTTCAAAAATAGATCTAAGGTCTGTGTATTAACAAATATGGATAAAATATGGAGACATATATAAAACAACTTTCCGTACCCGATATGGGCATTATGAATTCATGGTTTTACCATTTGGATTAATCAAGGCACCAACAACATTCATGAGTTTTATGCATGGCCTATTTCATCCATTTTTGGATATATTTGTTATGATTTTCATTGATGATATACTAATCTACTGAAGGAATATGGAGGAACATACCAAAATTTTACAAATGGTGCTAAAAATATTGAAAGACCACCAACTTTTTGCCAAATTCATTAAGTGTGATTTTTACAAATAAAAAATCCAAATTTTAGGCAATGTTAATTCTGCTGAAGGTATAGCAGCAGACCCTGAAAAAATAAAAACTATTATGGAATGGATGGTAACCAATAACGTAGCAGACATATAATGTTTTATGGGATTAGCCAATTATTATCGGTGTTTTATGAAAGGATTCTCTAAAATTTCTTTCCCCATAGCCTATTTGCAGTGGAAATGGCAAGTTTTTAATTGGACTAATGAATCGCAGGCTAGATTTGAAAATTTAAAATGATCGTTGACTACAAATCTTGTATTTAAGGTGGCAGATCCAAATAAACAATTTGAGTTTTGCACCAATGCTTTCAAGGAAGGAGAGAGAGCATTGTTGTCAGAAGATGGAAAGGTTTTGGCATATGAATGTAGAAAGTTGAAAGATCATGAAAAATGATATTCCACATATGATCTAGAGTTAACCAGAGTGGTGCACACACTCAAAGTATGGAGGCACTATTTATTGGGAAAAATGTGTGTGCTAAAAACATATCATACTAAGCTTGACTAGCTATTTTAAACAAACTAACTTGAATTTTCACCAAGCTAGGTGGAATGCATTCCTCATCGAACTTTATTTTGAAATCCAGCATGTTAAAAAAAAAGAAAATTGTGTCATCGATGCATTAAGTAGGAAATTGCATTATGTGTATGAGGTATAATTTAACTGTGTGGAATTAAAGTTCCCAGAATAGGTGAAAGAGGTTGCGAAAAAGGATCCTAAATACAGTTTTTATGGCAGCAGAAAAAATACGGAAAAAATCAAGGAAAACAATCGGACTATATGATCAATAATGAACAACTATTGATTGTCCGAGGAAATATATACATTCCTAATCAAATGAGTTTGAAAGAGTTCATCTTAGATGAGTATCACCGAAGCTCTTATTTTGGACACCCTTCGTGCCAGAAAATGTTAACAGCCATCAGAAAAAGATTAATTTTGGTCAGGAATGTGCAATAACATCGCTGAATACTTGAATAAATGTTTGGAATGTTAGGAGGTTAACGTGGAGCATCAACACCCAGCAGGTTTACTGCAACCTATGCATGTACCAGAATGAAAGTGGTAATTTGTATCATTGAATTTTATTACAGGCTTACCAAGATAGAAGAGACATAATGAATCTATAATGGTATAAGTTGATCAGATGAGCAAAGAAGCTCATTTTATTCCAGTACAGTCAAATTTTAAAACTGTGAAAATTCTTAACATCTTCATGAAGGAGTTGTTTAGATTACATTGCATTCTGAAAGTAGTCACCTCAGACAGAGATGTAAAGTATACTTCAGCCTTTTGGAAGGCACTATTCACCGAAATGGGCACATAAATCCAATTTAGTACAGCATATCATCCTCACATGAATGGGCAGATGAAGCACGTTAACCAACTACTGGAATACATGCTTTGAATGTATGTAATGTAGCAACGTACAAAATGGGAATATTATATTCATTTGGTATAATATTCTTACAACAATGGATACCAAGAATCCCTCAAGATGAATCCCTTTGAAGCCTTATATAGAAGACAATGTTAAAATCCCATTGATTGGAGTATTGCAAAGACCAAACTAATGCTTGGACTAGAAATTTTGGCTGAGATGGAGAAGGAAGAAAAAAATATTTGACAAAATATAAAAGCTCCCAAGGATAGGAAGAACATATATGTGGATGGGAAGAGGACATATCGAGAATTTGAAGTGGGTGATCACGTTTATTTGAGAATTAGACCGAAGAAGAGCACTTTAAGGTCGACTACCTGTGTCAAGTTGGCTCCTTGGTTCTGTGGACCTTTCCAAATATTGGGAAGGGTGGCACCGATAGCCTATCGAATAGCTTTGCCGAGACACATACGAGTGCACAATGTGTTCCATGTGTCTCTGTTAAAAAGATATGTACATGATCCATGGCATGTAATACACTGGAAGAATATTCAGGTAGGAATGAATCGGGAACTAATATTTCTATGGGGAGATAAATAATTTTTTATTAATTAAAATTTTTGTTGGTTGCAGGTCGAACAGGACAACGAATTTCTAGTAGACCCTCAACGTATTCTTGATTAGAGATAAATAACTCTCCGAAGGGGAGCCATCACCCAACTTAAAGTGCAACAGAAGCATTTTGGCCCGAAAGAGGCAACTTGGGAAGATGAAGTCTTTGTATGAGAATCTTATCCAGAACTATACACTGGAATGGAATAAACACAGAGGATGGTGTTTACCTTAAGTGGGGGAAGATGTATCACCCAGATTTAATTTCCTTAATGAAATTTCAAATTATACATTGGAATTTATTTTTAAAGTTAAATTGGATTAACGAGCATGTTAATCAATTTATGAACAATATTTATTTTCTTTTGGATAAAAGGTTTAACTATGGTGTGTTTCCATAAACTGATGGTAAACGTTTTTCAGGATTGCAAAGTAGTTGGATTAAGCAATTATTGGCAGTTAACTTTCCTCTAAAGATAAAAGGAAAATCCTAGAGAAGAAAAGGCTTTTTGTACAAGGGAAAATGAACAACTAGAGAGCCGAGAGGAGAGAGTTTCCAGAGCTAATAGAAACTAGTGGAACTATGCTACCTAACGTTGGAGGAGAGACTAGATAGAGTTATTGAGGTCTACTTCCAGGATAACTGCTATGCAATCCTACTGTGGTGAGGAGCACAGGGCGAGCTGAGGACGTAATTGCCTCTCTCATGTTTGGGAGGATGCCATCAGTTATACTTATCTGAGATAAGTATTACAAGACCAAAATAGAACGGAATAATGAGTTGTCACGAAGTATTTATAAATATGTTAATATCTGTAAATAGTTTTTATGTGCAATGTAAAAGTTTGGTTACAGAAAATTAGAGGTTGTTTATGTTATTGTATGGTTTAAAAAGATAAATAGACAAGGATAAATGTTCAAATTTTGAATGTTGTGTAAACAATTTCCTAAAGTAGTTTTGCAGTATGATAAGTACAGTGGAAGGATAACTTTATTTGTAAATAAAAAGAGGTTGAATATTTAATTATATATAGCAGAACAATAGTGGAAAAGTATCTAGGAAAACTCTGTAAAAAAACAAATGATAGGATGGAGAGTTAGTCCATTCAGGGAGGAATTCCCCAAATAGGGTAGTATGTCATGTAAAGAAAACAAAAAAAAATACACAGACTAAGGGTTGAGTAATAAACCCTTTAGAGATGGTCTAGTCATCTATCAGTTTCTCCTACTATGAAAGGAATAACTGAAGTAAAATCCAAGAAACGAAACTGAATAGGAATAGAAACTACATAATTATTTGAAAATTAATTAAGTGCGAATATAGTAAACATCGATTTCTCAAAAAGTGAAACAATGAACCTGTAACACTGAAACATAGGATATAGAGAAATAAATATAAATATACCAGTGTCCCTCGTGAGGAGAAGCAATCATTTTGATATAGATTATATAAATAGGGCACAATAACTTCAAAATTGAGACAAGTTGAGCGTGAATTATCGACCGGAGAATAGTAATGAATTTGTAAAATATTTAAGCAAATAAGAGTAAATCATTGACAGTATTCGATGCGATAAATTAACTATCAGATAAGATGAACTCGCATGTATACATACAATACCATAATGAATTAATAAGTTTAACAAAATATAGATTTCATAGCGTGAACAACTTCAAAAACTTCCATACTATATTTGTTGTCTAACATTACTATGAAAATCGAAAAGGAAATGGAACAGTGAGGTTTTTTCCAAAAACCCTCTTCAACAAATAACAACTATGGAAAACAAGTTTAGCTATGTGAGAGATAAGTGGTCACAATGCACAGTATAAACAAAAGTGAAGGGAAAATATAAGCTTTTTAAATATGTACAGTAAGACCTCGAAGGGCTTTAAATATAGAACTAAATTTGAAGCATAGAGATTTATGCTCGTAAAAAAGAAACATAGTAACCATTTTTCGAACGCTTAAAGAACAATCTTAAATGGAATGAGAGAAACTAGCTACCCTTAAGGACTTCAGAATACTTGTAAAGAGACATAAAAAAAATTAAACCGGGAATGCAAACCATAGTGACAAAAACGCTGAAGGAATTTGGGGTCTAAGAGGTATCTATAGGGTGAGAACAAAACATCATTAGTTATCAATAAATACAAATAAACATACCCATAACAGAGAATGAGAAATTCCATAGTGTAATGACAAAGTATTTACCTTTTGTGGCTTAGGAAAACGAGCTCTGCAACCCTAGAAACAAAAGATCAATAAAAAGAGGAACATTTGGTATAAGACATTCATTTAATCATAGAAAAATAACTAGAAATCACCATAAGACAAAGATAACGTACATACATACTTTGGCCTCATAGGTTATAACTGCATTGCCGAGACTAGACCCTATGGGATACCATGATTCTTTTTGGCACGGATGTAATTCGATGAACGCATAAACCCTGAGATGGAATAGCTATCGCATAATTAAGAAAAGCTTCAAAGAGAAGTAGAGTTACTCTCTTAAATCCCCATCAAGACATTATAACCAAACATGTAGGTGAAATTCATTTTTAGAGAGAACCATGTTAAGAAGGGGTGTCGACACTTATAGGAGAAAAAAGAATGCAAAAGGATCAGGCCACACAACGAAGGAGTCGCAGAGCTTTGTTTTCGAGCAGTGATTCTTTGTGGCACGGATGTAGTTCGATGAATGCATAAACCCCGAGATGGAGCATCTATCACACAACTAAGCAAAGATGCAAAGAGAATCATTGTTGCTCTCTTAAATCCCTAGTAAGCCATTATAACAAGACATGTAGGTGAAACACATTTTTAGAGAGAACCATGTTAAGAAGGGGCGTCAACACTTACAGGAGCATAAATAATGCCAAAGGAGAAGGCCGCACAACGAAGTAGTTGCAGAGCTTTGCTGTCAAGCAGTAGTGCCAAATGAAAATTGGCTAGGCTTCAGGGGGTAGGGTAATACCGTAACTGCCCCATAACCCATCAAAACCATTTATCAAGGGAACCCCATCGACAGTCGAAAATAACACATATGTCCCTCTCATAAATTAAAACTGATTCTTGAGATTAGGAAGGATCTGAATTACAAGTTAAATAATCTGCATTTATTAAATAGAAAGGGTACAAAGTGCTACGGGTATCATCATACCCAATTTTGTTATAAAATCATTTCTATAATATCCACAGACATATAATCTTTATATGTTGTGTATTGTATAAAACCATGAACAATTAGGTTATGAGCATGCTATAAACAACATCGCCATGTGCCAAGGTGTAAAACACATTTCTCAACTTATATTTCATGCATGATTAGAATATAACGTTTAAATGGTTTCGATAATTATGCGAAATTTTTTTAATTAGGATAACGACTATGTTGGAAATTATTTATTAATGTTATACCATATGGTTATGTCCTGGTTAGAGTATATATGATTACATTATGAGTATATTTATGATTTCAATATGAATATTAACTTAGGGATAAATCTAAAAGTAATTTTCTTTTGTGTCTTTTAATGTAAGGAAAAGAGTTTTATGGTAATATGTTACAAGTGTCTAGGGAAAAACTACGGAAGCAGAACCCTAGAAAGAAGTTCTCCTTTATCATCTTTTACTAATTTTAGTTATTTCTATGAATGATCACGTTGTAGGGTGTAGGGAAAAACTACATAAGCAAAAGCCTAGGAAGAAATGTGCTTAACCAGTCCAAGTTCAAACATATCTTTTAGGAATTTATTCTTGCCATTCAACCAATGATATAAACCCGAATAAAATTTCCTTTCGAACATGATCTATTCTAACTCCGACTTCTTGGTTTATTGTCGGGCACTACTCTCTTCCAGAATGCGATGCATACCTAGAGAAAGAGTTTTGCAGTCAAAATTCGAGAAAACATTGAGCACTAGAAAATAGGATAGGTGATTTTTTAGAATACTGAGAGATATTTTGAATAAATAGTGTGTAAAATCGATATCAGTTGATGTTGTTGTTGTCTACAAACATCTAACCATGTGGGGATTTCGGTGACTACTCTTAGCTTGCTCCTTTTTCCATTTTCCTGTTTGCATTGGAAATGAGAATCTGAAAATTTGAACTTGGATAGTATATGGTTTCTACCCAAGAGATAAGTAAATATTAATCTTTGGTTAAATAAAAGAGATAATTGTGTGGTGTTCATGGAAAATATCATGTTTTTATGTGCTTAGTTATGGTTTTGACTTAATACAAACACGGAAAAATTAAAATTGATTATAGTAATTTCTAGGGAAAGAATTCACAAACATATCATTTTGAATAAAATATTAGCTACATTATTTTTATTGGAGACACTTCATGTAAAATATAAACTATTTGTACTAGTATTCTGGAAAAAAAAGCATATGAATTCTTGTGAAAAAAAATGATAACAATCTGGAGTTTTTCTTGAAAACTTATTTATGAATCATGTGAATATAAATACAAGAACCCATGTAGATTTTGTTGAAAAACAAAAAGGTATTTGTATACTTAGAGGTAATGGTGATTATGTTAGAAAAACCATGTGTTGCAAGAACAAAAGAATAGCCATTGTTTTAGAAAAAAATTAACTTCATCGATAAAAATAAATACACATTTGTAAGCATAAAAATAATAACTCTATGCGGTAAATTTTCCTTGAAATGAAACAATATTTTCATGCATGAAGAAATGTTACTGTGTTAGATTTCTTGTAAAAAATAATTATGCACTTGCATGCACAGAAAAGAATAACTTTTGTGTTAGATTGATTGGGGAGGAAAAGTGAAATTCCATAATATTTACTGTGTTAGCCTTATTTTGGGAAAACAAATATGAGTTTGAACACATAGGGGGATTATCTATGGTATTAGCTTCTCATAATAGTTTCTATCGGAAAGATCAAGTTGAATCTTGTGTGAAAAGAATAATTTCTTCATGGGAAAAGATTATGTTCTTTTATATATGTTGTTCTTACTTGAAAATAATAACTTCTTGAAAAAATTACATGGCTAGATGAATTATGTGAACTTCTTTATTTATGTGTATAAAATGTTAAGTTAACCTTGTTATGGTTTCCTAGTTTTATGCATAAAATATGGTTATATATGATAGTTTCTTGAAAAGGAAGCATGAGAAACTACATCTAGAAAGACAAAGAAACTAGGTTATATTAACTTCCTTTTGAAAAATAAGTATGTATTAGTTTACATGAAAATATTAGGTTAATGATGCTAGAATATTAATAATGAAATATGTGTTGCATACATTAGATAAGAGATATTATGATAAGCTCTTGCATGCATAAAGAATAACCATTGTGCTATAGAGATATGTTCTTGCATGGATAGAAGAACTATTGAGCTATATTTCTTTAGGAAAATTTATGTGATTACTTTTATGTTATCATAACTATTATGTTAGTTTCTTTTGGAATAAGACCATGTATATGCATGTAAGATTTATATTAGCTTTTGTTGGAAAGAATATATATTTGTATATGGGAAATTATAGCATATTGTGTTAGCCTAAATTGGAAAATATTCTTTTTGAAATAGGATGGGATACATGCACAAAAACCATAGTAATTGTGTTGGTTTCCTTGGTATACATATATATGGCCAATGCTCAAATAATCCTTGGAGAAGAAGACATGTATTTTTATGTTTTTTTCATTAGTGTTATGTAAAGGAAAACATGTTTTTGCATGCCTTATTGTGCTATATTTTCTTGGAAATAAAACATGTTTTTGCATATTCTATTGATGGACAGTTGTAATGGTTTGTCTTGTAAGAACATGGTATTTTGTAAAGTAAATATTAGTTAATATGATATATATTTTATAGACACATTTTGATGGTTACATGCTTATATCTACTGCATATGGAGTGTTGTTAAGGAAGCATGTCATAATATTTTACTTGCATTTCATGAATGTAAATGTATAGATGGTGAAGCATCACTTGTATATATATTTATGAATGGGTTTATTAATACTTTATGTAATCTTGACATCATACTATGTCGACAAGAGTAATAGTAGGAAAGGCTAATGCTTTGTGCATAGGATAGATGCATAACATAGTACAATTAAATGGTTAATGGTCCATGCAGATGAGTGTGAACTACGGGATGGTCCACTGTAGAAACAACCATGCCACAAAGATATGAAGATTGAAGATTTGTGGGTAAATATTATCTTAATGTTTGTAATAGATTTCAACTAGATATTTTTTAGTTAAATGATATTTCCTTGTAATATTTTATAACAATGGTTAAGGGATGGAATCCCTTATAAACCATTGGGTGAGGGGTGAACACCCTCACAAGCATTTCATAATAAAATTAAGTGTTTTCTCTTTTTCACCCTACACGGTTTCCAGGGTATATCAGTGCTCAGTGATGTCATTGATTACTATCTCATTTTGATGATGTTGATTCCTTTCTTGACGTGATTTTCATAATTTCAAGTATGTGATTAATTAATCTAGTTATAGGAATCATAAAATGGATGCATGATTATATCATACAATTTATGTTAATGGTTATTCACTTACTATTCCTCTATAAAATTTACACTATGTACTAATGAACATTATTCTAATGGTTGGTGAGGAATCTGAAATAATGATTTAGATGGTTACTCGTGGGTAATTTGTGTAAAAAAAAAAATTAATGCCATGCATTTCCATGCAAGGTTATCAGGGTATGTTACAAGTGGTATCAGATCTAAACATTGCAACACTAGAACCTTTCGGAATTTTTAAGCGAAAAGAAATCGATGTATGTTATTAATGGCATTAGCTCTTGTATGAGTCTGACAATCTACATATTAATATATATAGTTGCATACTTTTGACATGATATATGTGATTAATGTTTATACCAACATTGAAGAGTAGTAAGTAATAATTTTTTTTGTAAAAATATGTTCATAACATTTGAATCATGTTGAGGATAAAAAACAATATAACCTTGGTTTCACTTATGAACAACCTTAGTACTCACTAGTGAAAATGAGATTTGACTATTAACATTAGCATATATTACATATTACTGATACATTTAATGAACATAACTAAAGTTACCATGGAATGCTTAAGAAGAATGGATGTCTATAGTGATGTTCTGTGAAATGTGTATAATGAATTTGTATCGAGGAGGACGATAGAGTGTTTTAAAATGAAATTGAATGAACCATTTTAAATTTAAAAACAAACAATGAGTGGAGTAGTGAGACTTGAATAGAATGGCTAGTTGTCGAATGAGTCGTGCCATGGCGGCATTAATTTTACTAGTATCATTATTAGTTAGTGATGGATGAATAACTAATAAAACTTATATGCATGAATTGGTTTTGATTAAAGCTCACTGAAAGTTGTGAACAAGTGATTATGGTATTTATTTCATGTGTGAGTTTTCTAGTAACATTACAGTATGGGAATTGGAAAAGTTGGATATTTACCCTAAATTTTATTGATATATGCACATTAATGAACATTTGTATATACTTTTATGCATTATAATATTAATGTATACATGAAACTAAAATGATTGTAGAACTAAATACTTGTTTAAACAATGCATATTTATGACTAGCATTATTGTTGATATTAAGCATGTGTAACTTAATGACAACAAGAAAACCTGTGAAATTTTAACGTTGTAGTGTGAATTTAAACCATAAATGATAAAGTTTAATTTTATGATGTGCATGATTGCGTTATTTGGAAAATGATAATGTATACAACTTGTATGCTAGTTATGTTTCCTACTAATCTAGATATTATGGACTCATGTTGAGGGTCAAATATAATTCCATGATGTACATTAAATTTTATTTTTATTCATGTATAATGTGCATATTTATGTAAATTAATATGGGAAAGAATGGTAAAAGATAAATTTAACATGTGAGATAGTTGTGAATAATTTTGAAAGCCTAGAAGGCCCTAGGTTGATAGAGTTTTCCTTCCCAAAGGGGTTGATGATGCTTGCCTACCCGTACTTCCTCTCCCTAGAGACATATGATATTAGTAAGGGAAAACAGTTGCCAAAATGGTGAAGAGGAGAAAAATCCTGAGGCAACTCTGTTGATTTTGGAGCTCGTTGGAGGAGGCCCAAAATTCCTCATAGAAGGGGCACTGTTAGAGCAATAGGTAGTACGTTTCCAAGAGGAAACTTGTATTGGACCTTTTGTGGTCATTGGAATTCTTTGGCTGGTTGACCGGTGGAATTCCATAATGAACTTGGTATGGTCTCTATTAGAGAACCGCTAGATGTGAAAATAACTCAATCTATTTTTAGAAACTAGCTCTCATTAGTGGGGAGAAGAATTTTCTTCCAACTTTGGTTCTCATAGTAGAACGAATTAACTAATCAATTATGGGTTGTCTTAAAAATGAGTTTTATATATAATTATGTAAATATTTTATGTAAATTGTATTACTAATCATTTGAATGTTTTAGAAGTGGCTAGGAAAGTATGCACTTGGTGCATTTATTGATTATTTCGATTTTTAGAGAGCTAGGTGTTCTCTGAGTACTTTTATAAGTACGGTGTCGATGTATTTAGCGGGGGATAAGGTAGTGTGCACTTGATGTAGTGATTTATCATTTTGACATATATAAGGTTGGTGTGAGTCTAAAGAGTAAGATATCACTTGAAATTACATGAATGATTGATAGTTTAAAGTATTTTCTTTGAATGGAAATAGTGTGACTAATGTAACTAAATTTGTGAGTCATACGTTACAGGGTAATTTCCCTGGAGTGATGATGAGTTATCCAACCATTATTAGAGTTCTTATGTAGGAGTCATCATTAGTTTTGAGAGTAATTGGTAAGTAATTGTAATTTGGTATAATAGTTTCTAATTTTATTTTATGGAATTGAATGATGAGTAAGTGATCAGAAGTAAAAAATGCTTATTCTGTAGCTGTAAATGCTTATGTTGATTAATAAACATTATTTATCTTACTTATTGAACATAAAAATCCTTCATTTTAAATGGGAATGATCCCCTTTTCAGTCTTTTAGAATGTTATATCATGAGTAAAAGTTAAGTCCTAGTGAGGAATGAACACTGAGGACGATGTTTTGTTTAAGGTGGGTGTATGTAATATCCTTATAATATATGCATTATAACTTCTATATTTACATATGGTAAACCAATTTTAAGTTAATATAATTTTAACTATCTTCCTAAAGAATCAGTTGAAATTGAAACGAATTCTTGATAACCACTATTGGTATTATTTATTCACCTTAGATCTCTTGAGAGGGGAGGGGTGATATAAATAAAAAATAAGTTGAGGTTTTATGGTGCAGAGGCCTAACCCATAGAAGGACCTACAAAAGTACATATATAGTCGAAAATATTTCGGCGGTCTCATCCTTATTATCTTCTGCGAATTTGAGAGATTTTTATGAATGATCACACTATAGTTTCTGGGAAAAAATACAGAAGCAAAAGCCTAGAAAGCAGTGCGCCATTATTATCTGCCTAGAAAACATCAATAATATCATTCTAAATTTGGTTAGTTTTACTTCAAAACATTATAAAACTTCAATAATATCATTCCAACTATGCTCATTAGGTTCAATGTCACTCTCAAGCATAAATAAAATACCTAGAAATAACATAATATTATGCTCACTTTAGAGAAATAAAGTAATTAAAAGTGAAAATAATAATAATAATAACTTTCACTCTCATACAAAAATAAAATGTCTGCATGTCTATATGAAATAACATAATCTTTTACAAACTTTAGAGAGAAGAAATTTAGAGGAAAATGTCTAATTCATTTAATTCTCACCATAAATTAATATGTTGCATTTACAAAATATCATTGATAATAAATAAATCTAATGTATATTATTAATAAAATAATTCTTGTTCTCATATTCAATAAAATATTTTAATGTTAACCCTATAATATATATGGTTAAAAGAAAGAATAATGTATATATTATATAAATCCTAAAAAATTCTATAATTGCAAGTTAAAGCTATGTAGTATGCACAATTCATTGTCTAAAGTGATTTTAAAGGCATTGAATTTTATTTATAAATTTCGAAATGAAATGAAAAATTAGATATATATATATATATATTCATATTCTATTTTTCTCTTTCTTTTTCAAAATAGTGGAGCTAAATAGTTCCATTTTAGCCATAAATTTATTAGGCTCCAATAAAGATCAAATCTTAAGATATGCAAAACTTAAAAAAAGAAAAAAATGAAATTTAACAAAAAAAAAATTTGTACCTCAATAAACTGGATTGTATTTTTTAATCTCTTTTCAAATCTAATTTAAATAAATCTATATTAATTTATAAATAATATATATATAAGAAAACTATATTTTTTCTCCTAACAATACAACATTCTTAAACATTCTTTCAAATGATAGAAAAATATTGAGTGTTAAAACAAATATAAAATCACAATTTTTAATAAACATGCAATATTATAGAAAATTGAAATTAATTTATTTTGGTTTTCTAAAAAACAATTTTAAATAAATTTAAATTAAATAATTTTGAAATAATTTATTTAAAATAATTTTTAATATATTTTTAATTTATATAATAGAAATATAAAAAAAATTAACATGATAGATTTGTAGAATTTGTAGAAATTTTTTCGGTAGTAATCACATGCAAAAGAACGAGGTCGACGCGTTTCGAACCAACCAGTGTGGTTCATCATCAGGACTATGTGAGAGATCAGATCCAGACAATAAGTATAAATAGATGTAGAAATGACTCAACTAGACCACCTTTGGTTGGTTGAAACGCGTCGACCTCGTTCTTTTGCATGTGATTACTACGAAAAATTTCTCTGAATTTACATTATGGATCACGAAGCTTAAATTCCAATAATGATAGATTTCTTGATTTCACTAATAGAATAGAATAAAGAAAATCGCCTTTGCTGAACCAAATTTGATCCTTATTCAATGTTTAAAAAGAACATATTTACTTTAATTTAGACACAATTTGACCATGATGCAATGTTTTTCAAGTGTTTCCTTTTAGGTGTGGATGCCTAATTTGTGATATAGGGAGACACAATTTTGTTTAATATATTTTTAAACTCTATGAATATGAACAAATGACGAAATTCGTGAAAACTATAAATTACAAAAAAAACATGTTTAATCTAGAAATTAACTACTTAATCTTATGAATATTATATATATATATATATATATATATATATATATATATATATATATATATATATATATATAAATTAAATATAACATCACCATAATTTTAAAACCATGTTTAATATAGAAATTAACTACTTAATTTATGAATATTATATTTATTTATAGAAATTAAAAAAATAAAAAATAAAAAATTTAAATATAAATTCACCATATTTATAAAACAATGTTTAATTTAGAAATTAACAAATTAACTTTATGAATATTCTATTTATTTATATAAATTAAAAAAGAAATTTATATAAATTTTCATAAATTTTAAATGGTTAACATTACTTTAAACATTACATAGGTAAGACATTTATCTATCTTATCTATCTAAAATAAAAATATGCTTATATATCTATCTTTACTTTATTTATTTAAAATATAAAGATGCTTTTAAAATCAAATTTCTGAATATAAAAATATTTTTTCAAATTTTACATTTCAAAAAATATACACTTCAAAAAATATACACTATAATGAATTTTTTTTTTTTTGAGTTTTGTGAACTTTATGATTTAAATAAATCTATATGATTTATGAATAATAGATGTTTCAAACCATGAAACATTCATTCTTTTCCCTTCTTAAAACTATTAAAAAAAACTTGCCCGTTAAAGCAAATATAGAATCTCAAGTTTTAAGAAGCATGCAATATGATAGAAGATTGAAATTGATCTATATGATATTTTGGATTTGCAAAAATAATTTTGTATAGATTTTAAATTAAACCATTTTGAAATATAAATTTTACTGGGGTGTAAAGGTGAGATAAACTTGGAGTGGAAAGAGGATGATTAAGCATGACTCGAGAGGAACACGACTAGAGAAAGGTTTTGGGCGTTAGAGAGGTAGGAGTGGCAAGGAAGAGAGGCGTAGAGCCCATTCACACACCCCTCATATAGCATCATTCCTAAAGTAGGGCCAACACGAGCAAGAAGGTCGGCCAACGTGAACCAAGAAACAAAGGTTTATAGAATGAGGAACAAATGCGAGCTCGGAAGGGACAAACCAGACAATAATTATAAACCCTCGAAGGGGTGAGTTTGACCGGACCTGAGTGTGACAAAAGCCATGAGGTTACGGATTGACATTTAGTTTGAATTATTATGAGAGAACTGCTAGAAAGGCATATGCGATTCAAGATATTTTTAAGTATATTCTTAATTTATAATATAAAAAGGAAAAAAAATGTAACATCATAGATTTGATTCCATTACTAGCATTTCAATAATTTACCATAGAATAGAACGAAAATTCTCACTTTACTTTAGAGACAATATAACAATGATGCAATGCTTTTTAAGGGTTTCTTTGCGGAGTATATATGCGTAATTTGTGATATAAGAAGATAATCTTATTGTGATATGTCTTCAAACTCCATGAATATCAATAAACGACCAAAAGGTGGTAGACAAAACACTTCAGGGAAATAATTAGTGTGAAGAATATAAAATAAAAACAAAAAATGAGCCAAAAAATATATAACTAATTATATATATATATATAATTTTAGATATTTTATTCAAAACTTAATTAAACAGAACATCACCGTATTTCAAAAAGAATGTTTAACATAGAAATTAATTAGTTGACATTATTACTATTATCTTTATTTATATAATGGCGAAAGAATTTAGTTAGTTGTTTAGATTGTGCATATATTTAGGTCTAAGATCTTATTTCTTAAGAGTCTGTTTTGATATCTCGAAACAAAATGTGATCACTTAAGTATGTGTAATTTTGGTTTATTTGATTAATGAAAGAACAACATTATTTTGTACCCTCTAGGTGCATTCACGTGAGAGTTGCGTGATTCATTCACCAAATTTTGTCTTCCTAATTTTTAATTTGGTCTTAGAGACATTTTGGCTGTCCTGGAGTTTTAAGACTCTGCGTGGAGTGTATTGAAGCCCCAATTCAAATTCGTGGTATCGTGGTTGTCACAGTGTGCGTGGATTGTATTGAGTCTATCATGATTTGTGGTGTGATGATATCGTTTTGATGGTGGAGAGTTAAATGGTGCTAGACTTTTATAGTGAGTGTCGACAGTGGACACTCTTGTGTTGAACCTGTCGTGAACGGTCAAATGTGGACTTTGGACGCTGCAAGAGCTGACTATGGACTATTGGGCCTGAGCTTGGCGAGTGTACTATGGATTGTGGACTGTGGAGGGACCATGCCTGAAAAATTAAAGTACTTTGTCTATGTGGAGGGCCCGAGTGTGGTGATTGGTGCATCTGCTAGTTTCTAGCCTTTGGTGTGGAAACAGTTGAAATGGCAACAAGAATGGCACCTCCAGGAGGCTTCTAATTTAATTTCCCCTTAATTAAATTAGAAGTAAATTGTAATTCCACATCACATGATAGCTTGTAAATGTTAACTAATTCAGGAAGACTTAGTTATCTCAGTCAATTCCAGTTGAGGTAAAACTAGAGGCATGTAGAGTTCCTCTAAGTTTTAGGGGTTCTAGTTGCAATTTATTTTGAACTGTAATTAGTTAACTCAATTATTTGAGTTAAAATCAATTTAACTACTTCTAACCGAGATATGAGCTAGTGATAGGTCCACTGAATCAAATCTGATTTAATTCACATGAAGTGATCAATAAGATAACTGATAATTCACTATAAATAGTTGTTGCATGTCAGTTCTAAGGAAGGCCCAATTGAGATTGGAGTTAAAGGGAAGATATTTATCAGTTTTATAATTAGAAAATTGTATAGGTCATGTATGAGGTCCGCATAATGCCTACATCAAAACTTCGTTCGTAGTGATGTTGATCTTCATGTTGTTTCATTCAATTTTGCGCCAAGGTGAGTTCATCCTTTAAGAGTTGGAGAGCTTGTTTTTGGTGCTCAATGTGATCTTCCACTGCTTGAACCATATAATTTTCTCTTAAAGATGATGTCATGGAGGGTGGATGATATCTATAAAGTGCCATAAATGGGGTCATTTTTTTTGTAGCATGGAAGGAAGTGTTATACCACCATTCAACAAGAGGTAACCACTTTATCCATTGTGTATGTTTATGAGATACAAGGAAACAAAGATATCCTTCCAAAAATTTGTTCACTATCTTAGTTTTACCATTAGATTGAGGATAACATGATGAGTTGTGAGCTAATTGAGTACCCAAACAAAAAAATAATTATGTCCAAAAATTTCATATAAAAATGGGATCTCTGTCGCTTACAATAATATTTGGGTTTCCATGTATCATTTTAATTATTTCAATAAATGGAGTAGTTTCTATATCGGCTTTAAATGGATGAGATAATGCATAAAATTTTGCATACATGGTACGTATATCAACTACCACCATGATGACAGATTTTCCTTAAAAGATGGGTAAACCTGTGATAAAATCCATGGAAAACTCCTCCCAACATTGAATTGGAATGGATAATGGTTGTAATAGACGCGGCGTCTTAATTGTCTCCACTTTATTTTGTTGGAAAACCAAACATTCTACGAGAAAAACTTTTGAATATCATATTTAAGCCCATCCCCAAAAAAATCCTTCTTGACCCTGTAGTAATTTAAAAAAAATCTAGAGTGCCCTCCTAAGGGAGAGGTGTGCAATTACAAAATAATTTTTTTTTGAGTTGGGAATTCTTACAAAGATATAAGAGATCTTTTTAACATAATGAATCACCTTTCCAGCTAAATGTTTCATATGTACTGGGATATTTCTACAAATTTTGAATAAGTGTCCACACCTCTTCATCACTCTCCTATTCATCCCTTTCTTTGGTTATCCAATAAAGTTGGATAATAAAAATGACACAAAGAAATTCTTCCACATCCTCATCCTTTCTTGATAGTGCATCTGCAAACAAATTTTTCTTCCCTTTTTTGTAGATGATTTCAAAGCCATAACCCAAAATATTTGTGTGCCATCTTTGCTTCTCTTCTGAAGATAATATTTGTGCCAAAAAGTAATTAAGAATGTCATGATCCATTTTTACCTTGAAGTGTCTTCCCATTAGGTAAGGTCAACATTTCTTTAGTGCATGTAGTATTTCCAACATTTATTTCTCATAAAATGGTTTCAGTAAATAATTTCCTTTTGTTGGATGACTTTCAAAAGAAATGGGTCTTCCTTATTGCAATAAAACCACACCAAATCCATTTCCTGAGGCATCACATTCCACAATAAAGGTTTTTGTGAAGTTTGGCATAGATAAGACTAGTGCTTGGCACATTTCCCATGTAATATGTTCAAAGGCCTCGGTTTCTTCTAGAGTCCAATAAAATGCATATATTTCTTCAGTAATGATGTTAAAGGTGTCGATATTCTCCCATATTTCTGAACAAACTTACGATAACACCTATTTAAGCCCATAAATCCTTGAAGATTCTTTATGGTTGTCGGGATTTTCCATTCCTTAATGGATTTAATTTTGTTAGGGTCTATCTTAATACCCTCACGAGATAAAATATGACCCAAATATTCCACCTCCCATACTCACAAGAAACACTTGGAGGTTTTTGCACATAGTTATTTCTCATCCAACAGTTTGACCACCATGTCAACATGTTGAACATGATCCTCCCAAGACTTGCTGTAGATTAGTATATCATCAAACAATAATAACACAAATTTTCTAAGAAAGGGTTTGAAATTAGAATTTGCAAGTCTTGAAATTTGGACGTTTCATTAGTAAGGCCAAAAGCCCTGACCAAAAATTCGTAATGACCCTCATGAGTTCTTAAATTTATTTTTAGAATGTCTTCAGTGTTTATTCTAATTTGATGATATCCAGAACAAAGATCGAGCTTGCTGAATTAAATTACTCCATGTAATTCATCCAATAATTCATTAATGACGGGGATGGGAAATCTATCTTTAATAGTGATCTTGTAGAGCTCCCTATGATCTAGACACATATGCCATGGTCCATGCTTCTTGTGTACCATTACTACTAGAGTAGAGAAATAACTTTGACTAGGTTCAATTATACCAGCCTCTAGAATTTATGTAACCATATGTTCAATCTCACTGTTTTAGGCATACTGATATCTATAAGGAATAATTTTTGGAGGAACACTTCCTAGAATCAAGTGAATATCATGATCATGATTATGAATAGGTGGGAGTCCTTTGGGAGTTTCAAACAACTTGGAATGATTGTCCAAGAATTTTTGGAGATATGGAGAAATAGATTATTTTGATGTTTGAACCTCTAGTGAGAATAATTGTGGAATTACGCCTCGTTGTTATTTCTTTAGAAACTTTTTCATGAAATTAGAGCTTATTATCTTTCATGGCTTCCTCGTGATACCTTGTAATTTAACATCATTTCCTTCTGAAAATTTTTACAGGAAAATTAATAAAAATTAAAAGCTACTCTCCCCAAAGATTTTAACCATTGTACTCCTAGTAAAACATCAACACCACCCATTGGAATGGAGATAATTGGACTATTTGATAAATATTTCCCATGGTTAGCTTGATATTATGGCACTTTCCAGAGAAATTTATAGTTTTTCGATTTGAAACCATCACTTTACACTCTAGTGCTAGGTATAGAAAGCAATTCAATTCCTTGGCTACCTTACAATGAATAAATTTATGGGTACTACCTAAATCAATCAACATGCTATTAAATTTTTCTTCTTGATATGTCCTTCTATCTTGAGAGTTTGGGGAGTGGTGTTTCGTGCGGATGCATTAAAATTTATGGTTGGATTCATTTCTTGTTTCTCTAGGGTTTGTTCCTGGTGTATATCCTCTTCTTTTGAAGTTTCTTGTTCAGTTTCTTCCTCCTCTTCACAATCTATATAAAATAATTTCTTCTTAGCACACTTATGGCCTTTAATTTATTTTCTATCACAACTATAGCAAATCAATTTTTCTATTTTTTCTTTTAATTTTTGTGGTGTCAACCTTGTAGGTTTTGTAAGTCTAAGAGTAGCAACAATTCCATATTTATAGTTTTGAGTCGTAGGCTTCCTTTTCGCCATAACTTTTCTTTCAATTTTTATTTCCAACCTCGATGCCTTCTCCAATGAATCAGGTTCCCAAAAGAAAACCTCATGTTGGATGTTATCCTCTAAATTCCCTATGAAAAATCACTCATTTGTAGCTCTGGAATACCAATTACCCATATATCCAATTTTTCGAAGTCCTCAATGTGCTCCACCAGTTTGAAATTTATTAATTGGATAAAGAAGGTGTTGGTATGTGTATCCTAATAATGTGTTATCATTTCCTCCATAAAAATTGACGAAGTGACAATTTGTTTACAAGAGAAAATCCATCTATACCATACAAAGTAGTTTTTTTCTAAATATAAAGTTGCAACACATACCTTTTATGTGTTTTTCACATTATGGAGATCATATATATTTTTTTTTTAATTGGACTAATTCTATTAGAAAATCATATGGTACATAGAGATTAAAAACAAGAAAGGCTAGAGATTAGGGTAACCGAAAATGATGAACAATCAACCTCGGTCCCATGATTAGTGAATATAGAAGAAAAAAGATCCCAGAAAACGAACATGGGAGGTAAAAGACACAAACAGGAATCTACCCAGAATGGGTGGAGTCCTTAGTAAGACATTTCTTGCCCTTCTTTTTTGATGCTCTTACCTAGCCATCCTAGGGTGGATGTGCGAGAACCACTTGGAGATTGCTGGTGACTGAAGGAGACGACTCCTTATCTAAGTGTGAGAAGGAGGTTTCATGATACCACTTATGAGAATTCGTAGGACCATTTGGCTCACCAGGGTTTGTCGAGGTCATGTCTATCTCATTATTTGCCTCTTCCTCATCTACCTCGATCTCTTCCTCATCCAAGATGAATGAGTCGATGTCATCCATGGGTGGTGGTACACATGTTTTCCAACTTTTGGATTTTGATTTTTGGTTTCTCTTCTCCTTTTGGGAAAAGAAGGCAGGGAAAGAGTTATGAAGGTGCCCTGTTTGATGACAATGAAAACATTGAAAATATGTGTTCTCATAATCCAGGGTCTAAGTCCAATGGAAGTCTCCAACTTTGAGAATAATTTGATCATGCAGGCCTTTGTTGATGTCTATTTCAGCACAAGTTCTGTCGAAGGTATATACTCCTGATTCCCCTTTGGAGGTGTCCGTGGCCAAGAAGCATCCGAGGGTGTTTTCGATTCCTTGAAAGACTGACAAATGTCAAATATGAGTAGGTAAGTTAGTGAGCCTGAACCAGACAGGGAGCTTAGTGATGATGGTCGTGGAGGGATCGAACTCTGGGAACCATGGTGTGAGGAATAGCCTTTCTTTTCCCCAAAACCATGGTCCCTATGTTAATACTTTTTTATAATGTTTGGTGAATGAGAACATAACTATGAAAATAACTTTTGAGAAAAAGAAAAACCTAGTTTTATTAGTCCAAGTGGAGTGGATCCATTGATAGAGATCTGCTGAGCGAGGCCATAATCCATTGAAGTGGAAAATGATAGCCTATTCTGCCATTAGTTGAGTCTGATTATAATGTGATGGATGGGAGATTTCAATAGCAGGAATGTCCTCTGTTTTATCCACTAAGACTAGCTTGGGAGCCTCAAGGGTCTGGGAAGCTTTCTTGGGGTGTTGAGGACGGACTACATCCTTGTAAGAGAATTCTTACGAAGAAGATGATTTCCTAGAATCACCTTCGTGTAGAAGAAAGATTAAAACCAGAGAAGCATTTTTATCTATGTTGTAAAAAGAGAGAGGAAGAGAGCTTTCGAGCTGCTTTCCCCTGTGTAGAAATCTCGATATGGAAGAAGGGATCCCCATATTATGTTTGAAGTTTTTCACAAGGCTCTGCACCAGATCTATATATCCAACCCAACAGAGCAGGGTTTTACCACATAGAAAGGAAATTTGAATCTAGAAGGTGAGAGAACTGTTTGGGCCCCTGGACCCTAGGGGTATGCTATGGAGTGTAGGATCAATTTTGATGGTAGTCGAAGGTTGAGTTGTGTAGCGACATGTGTAAGCCTTTCCCGAATTGGTATCACTCTTTCCTTTTCCAAAGGTGGCATGGCTCTAGGTCAAGATTTGTTTGAGGGTTTTGTGAGCGATCTGCATAGGAGAAGTGTTTTACGCAATGATTGTTGGGCTACCAAATAATTGCATGCATTTAGAAATTACAACCTTATCCACTTCAGTGTTTGCATAGCTTATCTCCCATCACGCATCGGACTGAGGTTCTATATTGTATCTGTTACACTGAAATTTGTAACCATGACATTGACCTGTCTATATGGGTTCATCATTACCTATTTATTGCTTCCTTAGAAGTCTAAGAACATAAAGTTCCCAAAAAAAGTCTTGGAACTAGAGAAAAGCTCTTAAAAATCCTAAAAAGCCTAACTCCACACTTTTCCTAGTCATTTCCTACGGTACCGCGGTTTATTGGTATAAAATCTGCTACACATCCCGCATGTTTTTCTCATTAAAATTGTAGACCCCTGTAAAATATAAAATAAAGAGAAAATTAAGTTATAGAAGCCCATTTCGTTGAATATTCTCCTAGCTGGGGCCTTCTAGAAGCGCTATCTGGTCGAGATTCGCCCCTTCCATTCATCAACCTTTATCCCTTCATAAATGGAACTATCCCTTGATTTTTGGAGCTGAAATCCCATGATGAGAGGGCTTTATCCCTTCCTTTTTGGAGCTAAAACTACCTCACTCTTGCTATAAATTAAAACCAAGTTTCAGTCTCAAGGGTAGATATTACATAGAGAGTTAAGAGAGTACTTACTTCTTACTTTGGAGAAAGTACTTAGAACTGAGCATTTATAAATAAATATACTCTCCATATTTTGCATGATTGGAATGAGAGAGATTACATACTCATAGTCATAGTCTTATGCTAATAAAGAGAGTCGGAGTCTTGTCAAACTGAGGAAAACGATTGTTCAGGACCCTGGAAGAACCTGTACAAACATCAAGGCGTCAAGGTTGTAAGGTTTCTTCCTTCATATTCAAAGTTAATACAAATGGATTCTATTTTCTCATTGAGTTGTTCATCTATCTTTTGAATGATTTAATTCTTGGATTCCTTGATTACTAAGATAGATTATTTCTTTTCAATTATCATATTTTGCAGATCCTTTTGATCTTGTTTGCCTATCTTTGATCGCAAATCTTATATGATGGATTGATACCTTCTGGAACGACTGGATTGAAGACCGAGCAAGCATTGGACTTCAAGTAGGAGTATCTATCTGTAGTTAGCGTGTAATTCTTAAGCAAGATCATCTAGAGGAAATGGTCTAAATCTATCTGTTTGTTTCTATATATCCTTAGGATACTAGGGAGATCGTTCTTGTCCGCAAGAGGGATTTTTCCGTGTAACAAATTGGTGACTCCACTGGGGATTAAAAATCTTAACTTAGTTTTTCTTGTTTATTTTCAGTTTGATTTTATAGATTTCTTTGACTTAGACTAGCTCAAAACTGGATTGGGTAGAAAACTCAATTGAACCACTCACTGTAAATATGTATTTTTATTTTTTCTCTACTTTTCCTACCTTTTGCACTTTTTGTCTAACAATCGAGTGGTAGACTCCACAACTTTTAGTGCAAGATAGTGCGAGACCGCACCTTGTTCCATTAAAAATTGCGGACTTTTGGAAAATTTTAGAAAAAATAGAAATTATGTTTTCTAGAGTTCAATTATTTGATTCTTTCTAATTATCCCAATATGTTTTGGTTGTCAAAGATGTCTGTCAAGGTTTATTTCAATGATTTCTGTGTTGAAGTGATTTATTCATTTAGTTTGCATATTATGAGAAAATGATTTGCCTAGTCCTCTCATTGCTCTGAATCAGAAACTTTTGTATACCTCAGCTACTTGGTATTTCATTTCTTTTCTGTTGAGCCATTGAACTTGATGCGATTATTTCTCTTATGAAATTTGATTATATTTTCATTTGAAAACTTATAAAACCTTTGGATTGATCAGGTCAGAATTTCATCTTAGAAATCTATTGGATACTTTAAATTTCTTGCTGGAATAAGAAGAAAGTTCTTGGTTAGATTATAAACTGAGTTTAAATATCCTCCAATTTTTAGATAGAATTTGAGATTAGAGTTTTCTTTTAGTTTTGAATTTTATAATTTTAAGACTTTTGATTTTATTTTGGAAGAATTTTTTTTTTGTTTCCGATCCGGATGATATAGGGAATTTCATTTTGAGCAAAATATCTTTTTGAAATTAAATTCTCTGAATTGTCTTCTTTTCCAAGTTTCTCATGTAGGAAAGAAATAATTGATATTTTGAAAGATATTGAAATATCTCAACACTTTCCTCTAGTTAGATTTCATTGAAAATAAATGAGTTGTTTATCATATAGATGCATTCTAGCATATTTTGAGTTGGCTCATTAATACATCATCAAAGTTTAATTTCCGTACCCATTGTCCTAAGAAGCTACCAATTAAAAGTAACACTTAATTAAAATCAATCTAGAAATTTATATTTTCTAGGGATCTTTTCCACCAATATAGCTTAGGCTAATGTCTTGGAATAGGCTTTAGTTAACTCTCCAAGACAGTAAAAACAAACAAGTAGTGAATCTTGCAGTAGGAAAATCTAATTGTAGCATGTATGCTCTGGGAAGCTCCTCCTAAAGGAGTCAAGCACGAGATCATATCCAAACCAGTGAGGTAATCATACCTATCTCATTGGGAACGATAGAAGATGTGCATGTATTAAAAATGGTAAACCTCAGATAGACCATTCTCGAGGAGCTTGGGGTGACTTGTCAGTAAACCTTGGATTATGTCAAGGAGCCTTCAAGGGGATTGCGATTATTACTCTGCCCTTGCATGTATATCGGATCATATACTATTCCCCCAAGTATATGTGTTCCCGTTGGTGACCTCAGTTGCCATAAACTTGAGGATTATTTCCCGAGGTGACGGTGGAAGGGAGGTCCCATTGTACCTGGAGCAGACGTCGGCTAGACTCACTTGGACTCTCCGGAGGGTTATCTTCACTCGAGATGTTCTAAGTGGAGAAACTTGCACTGGTCTATTTCATTAAGTAGGTTGTAGGGGTAAATGTTCCAACCACCATTTCTGCACTAAAATTCTACGATATTGGATTTCATCACCAACTAGTGTTTTAGTGGGGGATCTACTGTTTGTGTGTGGATTTATCTCTTAGATTTTTATACGCATGTGATTCACCTGATTTTTTTCCTTAGTGACCTTAGGATCATTTGATTGAAATTTTATTTGTTTGTGTGTTAAAATTTTTAATCCTGGCAGAATTACCAAGACAATCGTGTAGAGTTTAGGGGAAACCCCCTGAGTATACACCAAGCCAATTAGAAAAACTTAAATCTCTGATACCAAATGTTATCAACAGAACTAGATTAACAGAACACGAAGAATCATCCATAATTATTCATCCTGATTCTGAATTAGATCAACCGCAAATAGCAGAACATACTCTACAAACAATTTCAATTTTCAAATTAACTTAAGTTGCTTCTGCAACAAGTGACTTATCAGCTGAAGAACCTGAAATTTCTGAACTGGAAACTGAACCTGCCACGTCTGAACCTACTTTAGAATTTTCTACTCAAACTCCTAGTCATCTTGATTCACCCAGAGTGAGGGATCAGATTACAGAAGATCTTCCTCCTGGTCTCATTAGTGTTGAAGAAATTACTGACACTGAAGAGGAAGTTGTTCTTCCTTCAGCTCGGGAATATTTAAATCTTAGAGAACGTGAATCAAATTTTTATATTCCTTTTCCAAAAGACTGTTGGTATTCTTCATTAATATATTTTCTACAAAACATAGGTCCACAGTATTCGCCACCCTGAATTCCTTTTTACCCTACACCAATAGGTTATAGACCTCCGTTAAACATGTCTAGTGATTCATCTATGTTTACTGAATCACAAAAAACATTTCTGTATGGTGGTTCATCTTTTCCTGTAGGCTATCAGTCGCTCTCTAGTAAATTCTTAGGAGCATATCCTTTTCCCAACAAACCAATGTCATCATCTGGCCCAAATGAATCAAATACTGGAACTTTGAACAATGAGAAAATTTATATGATATTTGGAAACATTCCAAACCTCGGACCTCAAGATAGTAATTTACTACCTAGGGGGCAACCTAAAAGTAGTCAAATGCAGCCTGGGGGGAAACCTCAAGGATAATACATACCTTAGGGTAAATATCAACCCCAGGGATAATACATACCTCAAGGTCAATATCAACCCCAAGGCCAGTACATACCTCAGGATCGATATCAACCTTAGGGACAGTATATGCTTCCAGGTCAATACAGACCTCCACATCAATGTCAACATCAAGGGTAGTACCCAGCTCAAGGATTGAAACCTCCTTTAGGAAAAAATTTCTATCTAGAACATCAAATGTTACAAGGAGGTGGAAATTACCCAGTCAATTATCAACCATATGTTCAATTGATTTATGGTCCGTCTTATGCACAACCTTCGTTGAAACCCTCATATCCTGGAATGGTGTGGGATTCATCCCAAGTCCAACAGAATTTACCACAAAATGTGAAAATACCTTATTATCAAGCTGGACAACAAGTTTTTTATAATCAACCCCAACAACCAGTCAAGCCTACAATTCAAATACCTGCATCTGGTCCTATTCAACAGCCTGGTCCGAGTACACCTAACACTCTACCACAAACCATTGCTTAGACTTCTGTACAACCTACCACACCTATTCCTGGAGTTTCTATATCTCCTATTACATCTGCCCCTCAAACATCGGTATAGATTCCTTAAGTTTCTATTCCGCAGTCTGGACCTACAATTCAAACAACTGTTCAGATGCCTGGAGGACAACCTGGTACAAGTACAATTATAACAAGTCAACCTCAGTTTACTTATCAACTGTATTAGGGGCCACACCAATATGGACCTGTTCCACAAAATCCAGCTTACCCGCAACAACCGTATCCTGGGTATACATATTAGACTCCTATTCAACCCTAGTATGGTCTGGTTATTCATAGTTATCCAGGGGGCATTCCAATTCCCAATGCATAGGGTATTCTCGGATATCATGGATATCCTCCTCCTGGGACTGGTTTAGTTTCAGAAGGTTATCAACAAGACCCTACCCATCAATTTTCATTCATAGAAACTTCAGATTTACCTTATTTATCTTTCCTTATGAATGATGCCATCTATTATCATTCGTATTGGCTGCCAATGCCACATAAGTTGCCCAGTGATATCCGAAGTTTGAAGGAAAACAAGGAAAGGATCCTTCTAACCATGTCATGGCTTACCACCTTTTGTGTGCATCCAACTCATTAATCGATGATTCCATTCGACTTGGAATTTTTCAGAGAATGTTAATAGGATTAGCTGCCAAGTGGTACATTTAATTTCCACGAGGCTCATTTAATAATTTCAACGCTCTAGCAACTGTTTTCTTAACTCATTTTCAATTTCCATTCATATACAACAATGGCACGAAATGATTAACTTCACTAAAAAAATCTACATCTATGTACATATTAGATCATATACATGAATGTATACATAGAAGACGT
The DNA here is from genome assembly GCA_034641835.2 of Pinus albicaulis. Classification (NCBI taxonomy): domain Eukaryota; kingdom Viridiplantae; phylum Streptophyta; class Pinopsida; order Pinales; family Pinaceae; genus Pinus; species Pinus albicaulis. Next base: position 158,424,612 of record CM076579.1, on the reverse strand, counting down.
TTGGTAAAAGTTTTTATCCCAGATCAAATATTGGAAGAATGGTTTATCAAATCATTTCTACCAAAAATCATTGAAGATGTAGCTAAAGGAGGAGTTGTTATGGAAGAACAAGTTATTTCTCAATCTCAGTATCTTGACTTGGTATGTACCCAGTCAGGCACTTTGTACGAGAAAATTCTCGATTTACCGCGTCCTGGTCAGATAACAACAACTCCTTCACGGTCTCATGCCGCTGATGGTGTAATCGGTTCAATTAGTACGACTAAGAGTAAGAAGAAATCTTCGAAGATTACTTCTCCTATAATAACTTTACCGGATTCACTGAAAGGAGAATCTTCCTTAGAAACTTCTGCCGATATTCAGCATGTAGATTCATCTACTACGAAATCAAAAAATGGTAGCAAGAAGAAAGGAAAGAATAAGAGTAAAAAGACTTCATCTCCCAAGGAAAAAACTGATAAAATAGAATTGACCGATGATAAACGGAAACCTCGTTGTCCTTTTCTTATCTGTGGCGAGGATCATTTCACCAATAAATGTCCGCATAGGGCTGAGGTATCTAAGTTCGTCAAAGGTTCACCCACCCCCACTGTCTTGAAGTATCCTTTTCCTGTTCAAGATAGAAAAATGAATGGATATTCTTCTAATACATCAGCAGATATTTTGATGATGTCTCAAGTAATGGTTGCAACTCGATCGCAAGATTATAGTAGTAAAAATCTTGTTATTGGTAAAGAAGTAGAAAATTCTAATTCTACACCAGCTACATCTCCTTTGGTTTCTGATCCACTTCATATAGAGAAAATGAATCTTGATATGGTAATCAAAATTCCTGCTGGAGGTGTACTTCATAAATCATCTTTCAATCCACATGCGAGAGCTGCTCAGAACTACAACATTGTTAAAGATTTAGCAATATCTCTTTCATCAATGTCGACCTTAGAAGTGCTGCAATCATGCCCAACACAAAGGAAATAACTGTTATCAGCAATTGGAGCCGTAGATATTTAGGATTCGAACCTTATGGTCTTCGATTTAGAAAATTTTACACCACGGCTCCCTCATCAAATGGCTTTTCAAATTCCAGTACTAATAAAAAATAGATGTTGCTTTCATATTATTATTGATGAAGGATCATCTACGTGTATTATATCGTTAAACTATTGGAAATCATTTGGTTCTCTGACACTTAACCAATCATCGACAATCCTCAAAGCTCTTGACGGAAGAGGATTCCATCCATTCAGAATTTTACAGGATCTACTTATAGAGGTCGAAGGTAAAACCATTAATTTAGATGTGGAAGTAGTTGATGCCCCTCTAGATTACAACCTTATTCTAGGTCAAATTTGGTCTTATGCTATGACTGCTGTCGTGTCATCCATCTTTTGATTATTCATGTTTCCTCATCAAGGAAAGATTGTGAAAATCGATCAGGTCTCATATTATTCGTCTGACCCAGCCTCTACGGATAGTATTCAGCACATTGGAAAAACGACTATACCTTATGAGGATGTAGGAGTAGGTTCAATTAAAGATTCCGCTTTGATGGGAACTTTTTCTATGCCTCCACCTAATGTAACACATACTATTGCTAATATCAATATGATTACATCAAGCATTATTCCGTTTGATGATCCTTGGGTAGTGCCTTTAGAATCAAAACTAGATTCATTCAATGACATGATGCCTTTGAGTCCATTTGACTTAGCATATCAAGAAGTACAGTCATTTTCCAATTCACCATCAACTAATTCTGATCCAATGAATGTGGTAAATGAAGAATTTTTTTCATTGTCAAACTCTGCGATAAAATCAATTCCAAATCCTTTTAAAGAAGTGTTTTATACCAATGAAAGCATTCGAGAATTCTTGTCTATAGATTATTTACGATGGGATGATCTCCATCATAGGTAATCATTTTTACCTGAGCTTGATACATTTGAAAATATTTTTTCATCTATTTTTACAATTGAGTATGTTAAGAAACCCCGGAGTCCAATATCAATCACAAATTTGGATTCTGAAGTAAATTTGGGGAATATTTCTTCCATGATTCCTATTCACATATCAGTAAGACCTCGAATTATTAAAACATTCTTATAGGTTCCTCTTATACGTTCTATGAAATTTCTACATATAAAGCCCTATTTTAAGAATTCTGCAACATATTTGCCTGGTATTATGAATAAATGCCAGGAATTGATCCAAAAATTGTCGTTCATGAAATAAAAACTTACCCAGATGATAAGCCGATCAGACAAAAATTACGTCTGATACATCTACGAAAGGTTGCCGCTATCAAAGCCGAAGTTGAGAAATTACTGAAAGAAGGTTTTATTTATCTGGTCTTGTTAATGGATTGGGTATCTAATATCATTCCTGTTACTAAAAAACAAGGAACAATACGAGTATGTGTCGATTATAGGGATATTAACAAAGCTTGTCCTAGGGACAATTATCCAATCCCTTATATCAACCAAATTATTGACAATTGTGCCAGAAATGACGTGTATTCATTTATTGATGGATTTTTCGGATAAAATCAAATCAACATACTCCCTGCTGATCAACCAAAAACAACATTCATTTTCCCTTGGGGAACATTTTCTTATTGTAAACTACCTTCTGGATTGAAGAATGTTGGGGCAACTTTTCAAAGGGAAATGTCCTATGCTTTTCATGAAATTAAACACATTGTGAAACCTTATCTTGATGATTTACCTACTCATTCATTACACAGGGAAGATCATCCTACTCACTTACGAGTGATTTTTATGAGATGTAGGTATTATAATATTTGCTTAAATCCGCACAAGTGTGTTTTCTATGTACAATCTAGTAGATTACTAGGATTTTTCGTTTTGAAAGAAGGCATTTGTGTCGACCCTTCGAAGGTTGAGGCCATTATTAATTTACCTCATCCTTCCAGACTCCGCCAACTCCAAAGTTTCCAAGGGAAAGCAAACTTTCTATGTAGATTTATTGAGAACTATGCTGAGTTAACCAAAGGTTTTACCAGGCTTTTGAAACATAATGTTCCTTTTATTTGGGATGAGATCGCTGATAGGTGTTTTGATGCTCTAAAACACATGTTGACCCATGCACCGTTACTGCATCCACCAAATTATGGCCAGGATTACTTTTTATACTTAGCAGCCTCTAATTCAACTATTGGAATGATATTAGTTCAGAGGATGAATTCCACAATGTGCATGTGATTTACTATCTCATTTGGAATCTTAATACCACAAAGATTAAATAATCGCATGTGGAGAAATTGGCCTTGGTAGTAGTTCGAGCTGTCCAACGATTTCGTCATTACGTTTTGTTATGAAAAACAACTGTGATCTCTAATTACAACCTTATGATGTATATTCTGACTAAGCAATTGCTCGGGGGGAAATACTCTAAATGGATAGCTATTCTTCAGGATTTTTATTTAGAATTTGAAAAATCCAAATCAAAGAAATCACTAGTGTTCGTTGAACTTATGTGTGACTTCCTGAATACTGAGACAGAAACTGTGGTAGAGCATCCAATCACTAATGAATCTTTGTTTCTTATTAGTACATTAGATGCATGGTATGGAGCTATAACCGTTTATCTTCAAACCAAAACTTTTCGACCTGAAATTTCATGTTCACATCAATGAAATATCCATTACTAGTCTCAATAATACAATATTGTTGGAGACATGCTTTATCGTCACGATGCAGATTTTGTATTTTGACGATGTTTAACCCATGAAGAGGTTGAACGAGTTTTGAATGACTTCCATTCTGGAGCGTGTGGTGGTCATATGTCTGGGTATGCCACAAACCAAAAGATATTGCGCGCTGGTTATTTCTGGCATTTGTTATTCAAATATTTCATTCTTACGGTCCGAAAATGCCACAACTGTAAGATTTTTGATTGAAAAAAGCATGCACCACCAACTCCCCTTCACCCCATAATTGTTGTAGGACCTTTCGCAAAATGGGGCATTGATTTCATTACATGTAACCCTCACTCGGCCAGGGGCCATGGGTATATTATTCTTGTAATAAATTATTTTACCAAATGGGCCGAGGTGATGCCTACATTTGTGGAAGATGGAAAAACTGCAACTATATTTGTATTCAATCACGTGATTACTTGATTCGGTGTACCCCAAGCTATCATTATTGATCATGGGAGGAATTTTCGAAACAATATGATGACCGAAATTTCTGACCAACTTGGCCTGCGCCATGACAACTCTACTTCGTATTACCCATAGGCTAATGGTCAGGTTGAAGCTGTCAATAAAGTTTTAACCACTATGATTAAAAGGATAATTGGAATTCATAAATCAAATTGGCATGCTATGTTTTTTCAACACTTTGGGCATATCGAACCTTGGAAAAAACTGTAACAGAGTTCACTCCTTTTCAACTAGTCTATGGTTTAGAAGTTGTGTTACAGATTGAATGCGAAATTCCCTCACTCCAATTAGCCATAGAATTACTACTAGCTACCTCTGAGGAGGAAAAAACTTTTTGTACCTAGCACAATTATATGAGACTCGGCGCACCGCTGCATTAGTAGCCAAAGCTCATAAAAAACACGTTAAAGCTCAGTACGATTGAAGCATTACACCTCGTGTTTTTTCAGAAGGTGACTTGGTATTGGTTTATACCAAGCTAATGATAAAACAGGAGCTAGGAAATTCGAACCTATGTGGCATGCTCCTTATATTGTCAAGCGAGTACTTCCAAAAGGGGCTTATGAATTGATTGATTATGACGAGGTCTCTTTAGATAAACCTAGAAATGGAATTTATCTGAAGAGATATTATGCTTGATTTTTTCTGTGAAGATCTCACCTGTAGATTAGTTATTTTTCTAAGTTAGAAGCTTTAGATTAGATAAGTGTGTCTAGTTTAAGTTTGTGTTGACCACTATCCCTTCTTATCTTGATTACTCTTGATATTGCAGATGTCGACGTCCCTTCAAGCGTACATTGGTTTTGTTGACGGTGCCTGTCGTAATACACATAATATCTCTTCCGCAGCTTGGGTTATCTATTCACCCACCGATGAGCTAGTTTCTATGCATGGGGTAGGCCTTGGTCAAACAACGAATAATGTTGCAAAATATAGCGTAGTGATTGAGTTATTATATGATGCCATTTCATTTGGCATTCAGCATTATATAGTGATTGAGTTATTATCGTTAGGTTAGATTCATAACTCATTATATTACATTTAAATAGACTATACACAATTAAAAATCTAGTGTTACTGAGATTATTCTTGAAGGTTTGTCTTTTAGAAAGGAAATTTGATTACATCGAATATCAACACATTCTGAGAATTTCAAATATATTGGCTGATGGATTAGCTAATAATGTTATAAATAGACATTTGTGACATTAAAGCAGTAAGTTAAAACAACATTCGATAAGTGTTGAACAAGATAGCCATCAAAAGTAGTCATATCATAGATAGAGTTTGTGTTTCAAAAAATATTACATCGTCTAAGACCATAGGTTTAAAACACCTTATGATCTGGAAGATAGTGATACGAAAAACAAAAATACAATAGTCTGTGATAATCATCCACTATCTGTGGTGATGATCATGATAATATACAATAGCCCATGCCACTCTACGCAGGTATCTCCGAAACTAGCTAGGAACGCCAACGACATGCCTTTGGAGATGAAGAGGAATATCATCCATCGTAGTCTCTGGAATGTCTCTAGTCAACCTCCCCAGATTTTGCTCTAAATCAGTGAGAATCTCTACTGTCTGGTTCTCTGGCGATGCAATAGGATCTGCTCACTTCCTCTCGAAGCGGCGGAGATTGGCTGGTCTTTGTGGACCAACATCTGTATTTGAATTTTTATTATCAATATTGGACAATTAAAAAAACAAATAAAAATTAGAATTAAAACACATCAAAATAATCAATTACCTGACTCATCGCATTGTGTCACTAGAGGTAAGGACATCTCGGGATCTCCTCAAAATTCTATTCCTGCATATGGAAAATCCTCAATAGCAAATATTTGGTTTTCCAACCAATGAAAATATGATGCGGTAAACCAGACTATTGTACAACCATAATCGCTACGATAGGACATATTTGCAACCTAGTGCACCATGCAAGGCTCTCTAAGTTCACCATGATCAACATAGATCAACTGAAGGGCAAGAGATGGAATTCTCTCCAAAGAAAAGCATACCAAGATAGAACAGTACCCAAAGTTTCTTAACTTTGCATTCTTTGATCTGGTCAATTGACCCTTCATATTGGTCAACAAGCCTTCACACCAATTGAAGATAGTGCCTTTATAGCATTCAACAACTGTCTGCATCTGTGACCTGGTAGCCATGTGTAGAGCTACACTCCCACATAATCTGGTAATAGTGAATGCAATGAATTTCAGATCAAAACATATGATAGTTTTTATGACTATCCGGTTGTCTTTTGGATCATCTGCCTCGTTACAGAACTCTTTTTTGTAGGTAGCGATAGGCAGGCCACCTTGCCTAGCCCCGAACAAAGAGATTGGTTTACCTCTTTTGGGTAAACCGGTCAGGAAGTAGATATCTTCAAGCTCAATTTCCAGCTTGTGATCTCCAATAATAAAGCATTTTTCCTGAATGTCCCATTTATTCACTAGCCAGGTCATTAGCTCTACCTATGCCCTCATGCCCTAAATGGCCTAAAATTTGTATAAATCACAATCTCTTTAAACACTCATTATGGCCGGATTATTCATCGAAATATCATTTTCCTCTTCATGTTCGCGTTCTCGCCACTCCAACATTGTGCAATGACCTGCAAATCGATGCATTTAATGGTTGGAAGTTATAAGACTAAAAAAATTTATCCATTTTTGAGAGAATTATTGAATTTCATTTTCTTACGGCACCCCCACAGTTTTTATATAGGTAAAGTGCGGACCCCTGCATGCAACCTTCATATAAATTGTGGTATCCCAATAATTTTCCTTGAGGAAAATTATCACGGTCCGTAGGTAACCAATGGTTGGCCTGCAGATCCCCGTGAGCGAAATTTTGAACCATTTTTCCCGCAAAAATGACTTTAAAAACTTGAAAAGAGAATGTAAACAGATGAAAATGAAGAGAAGAGTGTTGTGGATTTCCTAGATTCGACGAATGTCGATTTGACTAGACGGTTCTCCTGTTATCACCTCTGGAATGTTTTTTTCCCAGAGCTCTCAACTTTCAATTTTGAACCCAAAAGGTAAAAATGACTTTGTTGAGCTGATTTTTATAATAATTTTTGAACGAATAAAACATTATTTTATTGGTTTTCCCCTTTAAAAATCTATTTTTCAAAATTTTTTTACTTATTAGAAACATATATGTTTAATTTTTCAAGTTTATGTGCATAAAACAGGATTATCAGGTGAAAAGGATTATTTTGATGACAAGTACCCTTTTATCACTTTTTCAAGCTCTTAAAAATTTAGGAAAAAGAGAAACCCTCGGGTTATCTTTTAAACCCTTTTCAGACTCTCTAAACATGAAAATATCACTGAGTACTTGACTATTTGAACTTGTTAAAGGAAATGAACAGTCGTCCCTTCAATATAAGTTTACCCCTTTGAAATGGACTATTTATGAAAAAGGTATACGTTGACTAATCATGGTAAATAGAGTTTTCTCATGCATTATTTTATCCTCTTTCAGGCTTCAGAGACTAAATTTACGAAAAAGTACACCTACGGAGTTTTCTTAAGTTTTTCTTCTGACTCCCTCAAACTAGAAAACACTGAGTTTCACCTATACTGGAGTCGTTAAAAATTAACAGTAAAGGACCTGTCAATTATAAACAGGAAAGGACCACTCCTTCTTAGGTTTGGATTTTATTACTAATTTTGACTCATCCGAAGGACGAGCTTACATTACATGAAAATGCTATCCTCGTCAAGCTTGTCAAAAATAAAGAGGTACTTGCCATAAATGGTGGGGGAAAAGAGAGAAAATTAAATCACTTGTCACTCTTCGTTTTAAAAAGTTGTATACCACTCTTGAACACGACACTTTTGTCACATTCATGTTTGGGTTGGGAAAATCCTTTAGCGAACAGTTAATCAAACCACACTGAAATTTTTCAGCCAGTTTCTGGGTATTAGCTTTAGGTCAATCGTCACTAAACCATCTGCAGTGTCGTTATGTGTTCAAGAGATCAGTTAAATAAACCATTCATTACAAACATTTGTCTCCACTTGCATTGACCATCCCTGAGTTAGTCCTTGCTATACATTTCTTCAAAACTTGATCTTGTTGAAACACCTAATCCTACATGGGTAGGTGTGGAATGCGAAAATTCATAATGGAGTCCAAGTAACCTTGGAATGTGAAACCAAGAGTTACACCATTGTATTATAAATGTACATAATGTATAATGGGAAAATAAGAAAGCCTCGCGCTTATCCTTCATTATGTGTTGAGTCTCTTGTGTGTGTGTGTGTTTATTCTTCTCATACACCATGTGTGTGTTTAACATGGTGTTTGACATGGTATCGGAGCTGATACGTCCATAACCAGCTCAACCTTGAGAGAGCCATTTGTGTTTATGGCCTGTGCATATCTGCAAAATTTCTTGGCATTTTTGCAGCACTTAGAGAGTTTCTGCAGCAGACATTTTGCCACATTCAGAAAGTGGATTTGAATAAAATTAGCACTGCGCATTTGAATGTTTTCATTCTGATTTATTCTTGCAATTTATGCCTATTAATTTCTACATTGAAGAGCTGCCGGAAAATAGTGTTTCAAAGTTGGTTTCTGAAAGAAACATTTCTAGGTTTTATTGGCAATTTCTGCAATCTGTTGTTGTATTTCAATGCTTAAAATTCTATTGTTACCCTACTCTACTCTGCTGCTTTTAAAAAAAAAATTAAAATTAAAAAATTAAAAAAAAATTGTTTAAGCCTTTCGTCCCCCCTCCTCTACAATCTGAAAATTTCTTATACATCGAACCCTCCCCTTACATATCTCAACCACTACTCTGTTCCCATTCTCCCAAAGCTCAACCCAAAACCCACTCACAACACAACACAACTCCCCTATCGAACTAGACACCCTTGCTCCACGGCCTTTCAACCCCCTAACCCTGCACCTCTCTGCAACACAGCCTACGCTCAACCTACAGATCTCTACCCTCACTACGCTCTAGACCTCACCCCATGCTACCTCTCCCCAATCCACCGCACCCCCCTCTCACAACTCACAACTCAACCCGACACCCCGGCCTTCTAAACTCACACCTTAGCACTCACCCTACCCAACCTGTGCTTCACACAATAACCTTCCCCCTGTTCGGATGCCCCTCCCCCATCACTCACAACCTGGCCCTCTCAACTCTGCTACACTAACCGGCCCCCTCTCCGTGCGCTCTACACACCCTCTAACTATGCTACAACCCTTTCCCTATGCGCCCAACCCTTATCACTCCATGCTCTACCCGCGTCCCTCAGATCTCCCTCACAGCCTCTTCGACCCTCCCCTTGACTCCTCTCCCCACTTCAATAGTCACCCACCCCCTATACACAACGCCCCTCCCTTGCTAACCCACCCCCTCGCCCCTTCCTCTTTCTCCCACCTGCATACGCTCACTCACTCAAACACACTCCCCCATCCCCCTTACAAACTGCGTTTTCTTCCCTCTCCCCCCCAACGTTAATTTCTAATTTCAGAGTGTTTTATATTTTTAAATTTTTTTAATATTCGCCCTCCCCAATATAATATCTCTTCCCCAATTAAAATTCCTTCCATTCCCTTTCAATTTTTCCCTTTTCCCTTTTGTTACCCAATTTTTTTAATATTTAAAACTTTCTATTTAATTCCCCTCCCTATTCTGCCTTTTTCCTGTATGCATTCTTAAATTCCTCCTTTTAAATTATTAATTTCCCTCCCCATTTTTAATTAATTGCCATTTTTAATTAATCTATTTTTTAATTAATTTTAATTAATTAAAATAAAAAATAAAAAATAAAAACAACAGAAAGAGAGGAAGAGAGGAAGAAAACAGTAGAGATAGAGGAAGAGAAAAAGTAAACAGGAGAAATGGCATATGAAGCAGTTGGATTGTTACATTGAATTGTTTGTGGCATAGAACGTTGATTTTATGAAGAAATTGACATGTGAAGACAAGCAACTTTTTGAAGAAAAAAAATTAGCTGCCTTAAAGACTTCTTGCATAGTGTTTTTGCTGCACATTTATACAATTCTTTTGCAGAGATATTGTATTGAGAGTAGATATTGCTTCTTCATCTAAAGTTGCAATCAGTATTTGATTTGGAAAAAATTGTTGATTGTCCGCTATCATTTGAGGAGCCGATTTTGTACTTTGAGAGTTCCATAGTTGAAAGCTCTTTGAAGTCATTTGTATTATTTTGAAATCAAGTTGAATCACATTGTAAACGGGTGCATTTTCGGTTGAAGCCAACACCCTTTCATTTTTTAGCCTAAGTTGTTGAAAATGGCTAAAATCAATGAGGCATTAGAGTTGTTGAATAAACTCATTCATTCAAATGTTCATGAGATGGTAAAAATGAGCAAGGATGCTCTTTGTAACATTCAAAGTTGTTTGCTAGATGCACAAGAAAAGATTGAGTTTTTGCAGTTGGAATCTCAGCTCCAACAAGATGAACTTCAGCAAAAGAGTCACCATTCTGAACCTGTTTTTATTCAGAACATTGTGAAAGACTCCCATCAGCAGCAAGTCAGTAATGGTGAAGTCAATTCCCAATCAGTTCATTGCACAAGAGCAGATTTACATGTAGATGCAGCAATTCAACCTACACTTCTCAAGCCCATCATCAGACCTTAGGAAGAGCTTGTCCACAAAGAGCACTGAACTGGTCTTGGATATGACAAGGATGTGTCCTTTCATATTCCAGACTACACCAAGCCCATCATATTTTAGAATGTTGGATTCATGTATGACGATTCACCTACAGCTATTCCAGATCTTGTTCCGCTTCCACAACAACATATTGTAAAATTTCAACACTGTGATCGAGTTGGCCATATGAAAGATAATTGTTTTTATCTTCATCCATGTAAGCACTGTGGTCCACACACCCATTCTTCACACAGATGCTTCAGACACAAGCCTCCTGCAAGAAACAAGATTCATATTGGATGGATCGCTTCTTGGAAATGGGCATCAGCAGCCAAGAAGATGTTTAAGACACATATCAGAACTTGTTCACGAATATTGAGCAAACTTGCAGTTGAGTTTTTGCCATCATCTCACCTTGTCCCTGATAGGGGGGGAAATGGTGGTCATGTAAAAGTTTCAACATCAGATCAAGTGAGCCTGAGCCACAATCTCTCATTCCATGTTCATAGTTGTAGCCAGAGACAACAGTTCAAGTGAGCTTGAGCCACAATTCGTCATTCCAGATTTAGAGATGTAGACAGAGACATGAATGCCCATGAGCATGCCTTCGATTGGTGGACAACCTTAAACCATCATCTTTGGTTGTTGGTAATCCTAAAACCATCACAGGTAGTAGACCTCCCTTCTTTTAGGTTGAAGGTCTCCCTTTCATATATGAGGAACACTTCCTCTAGAAGAAGCCTTTAGCTTCTTGCCAGCTTTGGTTGAGTTTCAGGAAATGCTTCAAGAATTCCAGTGTTGTTGGTAATTCTAAAACCATCACAGGTAGTAGACCTCCCTTCTTTTAGGTTGAAGGTCTCCCTTTTTTATGAGGGACAATTCCTCTAGCAGAATCTTTCAGCTTCTTCCCAGTTTCGGAAGAGTTCCAAGAACTGCAACATGTATTGTGTTCCAGTGTTGGTGGTCATCCTTAAACCACCTCTTTTTTCCAACATTTCAGACATTTGATTCAGCCCAAGCGCTGCCATGCATACTTTGAAGATTTGTATTACAACTCTCTTCTTGGACTCACACATACCCCTTCGGATTAAGGGGGGATGTTGGAACACCTAATCCTACATGGGTAGGTGTGGAATGCAAAAAGTAAAAATGGAGTCCAAGTGACCTTGGAATGTGAAACCAAGAGTCACACCATTGTATTATAAATGTACATAATGTATAATGGGAAAATAAGAAAGCCTCACGCTTATCCTTCATTGTGTGTTGAGTCTCTTGTGTGTCTGTGTTTATTCTTCTCATACACCATGTGTGTGTTTAAGATGGTGTTTAACAGATCTAATGGTTTCGTATCATGGGCTTTCTTACGAAAGGTCACTTTCTATCGACAACAGCTCATCATCTAGAAAGTTGATCTAGAATCCTATCAATACCTTGGGATTTGCATTCCCTAATGGCAGGTCTCTCGCCTTCGATGACAGATTGAATCATTAACCTTTGATCGAATTATTATGTGAAATGTTCGACTTCAAATCATAAATTCACATGTCATATATTGTACTGATTACTTTGAGAACCATAGTCATTACTAGTGGTTTCTCTCACACTTGTTAACAGTTCACATCATTGACTGGTAATCAAGTGGTTTCTATCATGTTTTACTTCGACAGAATCAATCACATGGATAGAATCGTACTAGTTCGAGAAGCGGAAATCAAGATCCTGGATATAGTTTCCACCATCTATGCTGTAAGGAGTTTCATTATTCATCATACAGTAGACTACTCATAACAGATGGCTGCGTCGATGTTGTGTCTACTACTTCATGTAATTCTAAAATCATTTCTGCATCATAACATGTAGTTAGTTTTTATCTGAGTATGGGAATGCCTACCTCAGCAATGATATACATATATATGCTTGCATTGAATGTTTTTCCAGGTTTCAACCGATGTGCCGACAACCCGATCCTTAGAATGATAAAGCACTTCACTCTTCAGAATTCTTCAAAAAACTCTTTGGACTTCGCACTTTAAGGGGAAATCTGTTACACTGAAATTTGTCACCATGACATTGACCTATCTATATGGGTTCATCATTAGCTATTTATTTCTTCCTTAGAAGTCTAAAAACATAAAGCTCCCAAAACAAGTCTTGGAACTGGAGAAAAGTTCTTAAAAATCCTAAAAAGCCTAACTCCACACTTTTCCTATTCATTTCCTGCGGTACCATATTTTATTGCTATAAACGTTGTGGCACATCCCGCACGTTATGCTCATTAAAACTATGGACCCCCATAAAAGGTAAAATAACTTGAGAAAAGTAAGTTCTAGAAGCCCAGCTGGTCAAATATTCTCCTAGTTGAGGCCTTCTAGAAGTGCTATCTGGTCGAGCTTCGCCCCTTCCATTCATGAACCTTTATCCCTTCATAAATGGATCTATCCCTTGGTTTTTGGAGCTAAAATCCCATGATGAGAGGTCTTTATGCTTTCCTTTTTGGAGCTGAAACTACCTCACTCCTGCTATAAATTGAAACCAAGTTTCACTCTCAAGGGTAGATAGTACAGAGAGAGTTCATAGAGTACTTGCTTCTTGCTTTGGAGAAATTACTTAGAACTGGGAATTGTTGAATAAATATACTCTCCATATTTTTCATCATTGGCATGAGAGAGATTACATACTCATAGCCATAGTCTTATGCTAATAAAGAGAGTCAGGGTCTTATCTAACTTAGGAAAACGGTTGTGCGAGACCCCGAAAGAACCTGTACAAACATCAAGGCATCAAGCTTGTAAGGTTTCTTCCTTTGTATTCAAATTTAATACAAATGGATTCTATTTTCCCATTGAGTTGTTCATCTATCTTTTGAATGATTTAATTCTTAGATTCCTTGATCACTAAGATAGATTATTGCTTTTGAATTATCATATTTTGCAGATGCTTTTGATCTTGTTTTCCTGTATCTGATTGCAGATATTATATGATGCATCGATACCTTCTGGAATGACTGGATTTAAGATCGAGAAGGCATTGGACTTCAAGTATGAGTATCTATCCATAGTTAATGTGTAATTCTCAAGCAAGATAATCTAGAAGAAATGGTCTACATCTATCTATTTATTTCTAGATATCCTTAGGATACTAGGGAGATCGCTCTTGTCCGCAAGAGGGATTTGTTCTTCTAACAGTATCTGTCTATAGGGGCATGTCTATCTTCTATTTTTTGGAATCAACGATTCTATCTGCGGTCAAATTAGTAGAGGAAATTTTTGGCCTCGAGCAGGAGCAATTTCCTTGTTCCTTGTTTCCAGTGATTTCGACGCAGTAGTGTCCTTGAAGGGGTGTGCGCAGGAGTGTAGGCTCTTCAAGCCTCTGGCCACCATGAGCTACAAGGCTGGACTGTATTTTCATGATGGTAGTGGCAAGGGAGATTGCAACGCGAACCCTAGAAGCCATTCTCTCCTCCCGATTTTTTCTGAATTTAAGTCATTCTATCAAGATCAAAATATCACTCCATCTGTAGTATCCATGTTACTGGATCCTTGCCATAAAACTTTCTCATATAGATCTTTGGAATATGGTGGTTCTTCAATCTAACGTTAGATTTTATGAAATTGTGTTTAACATTTATTTTGTTCTCATCATGAGTTTCCTTTACGACATTTTCTCCATTAGGAATAATTTCTTGTAGCAACTTAGTCAAACCTTCCATCAAACCTTCCATTTGTCCTTTTAGTTTTTCTTCTATATCATCGATCTTAGCTTACATACCATCCATCTTAGCTTCCATGTCATTCTTCAAACCATCCATATTAGTTGCCACACCATTCATCTTAGCTTCCATGGCTTTCTTCAAACCATCCATTTTAGCTTCCATTTCCTTTTTGGTTACTTTTTGCGAGAGTGACGTTTGTTTCACTTGGCCTGCTAATTTTGATATATCATGTTGCACTTATTCCTATTCATGCATAATAGTAGAGTTGTTTGAGGACTTAATGGGTGTGGAATTCTTTACGGGAGGAATTTTATAATCCAATAATTATATATATGCTTAAATATGCTCTTGGAATCACTTCAAACTATTTTTCAAACAAAAGTTAAGAATTTTTAAAAAATAAATACACCCTTTTTTCTTGCTTTTTAGGAGGGCTCTAGTCTTGTATTATCCCTCTGGGTGTTTTTTCCAATGCGATAGGTCAAACCTAATTTTTATTCTTCAAGACCAAGTTATGTCTGATTTCCGACAATGGCCTATTTATCTCCTGGTTCAGTAGAGTGAACTTGTACAATGTGCCACATGTCACTTTTTTTTACCTTTGGCTCTGAAATTGATACCGAAGAAACTAAAATTAATGCAATTTTGTCCACTTTTTACAAAATTCTAATCTGATGCCTGAAACAAAAATTATGATGATTTCCCCTCAATTACCGGTTTGATATGAAATTGTGGGGAGTCCCAAAACCCTAACTTCCACAGATCATATCTATGAAAATTTGGTGAACAAAGATATGTAACTTTTACACATCGTTCCCTAGGAGATCATCTCAAATTTGTTTTTTTTTTAGCTTCTGAACATTTCTAGAAAAAACGTTATAGTGAAGATTCCACAATGACCTATTGGAAAAAAATAAACCCTAGAATCCAAAGCTCTGATGCCAAACGTTATGAAGCCAACTCACAAAATAGAAGAAAATATATATCAACAACATAGAAATCAGCCTCTTCCAGTGGACAACCTTCTTTACATTACATAAATGAACAATTATAGGATGATACAAATGACAAAACCTCGTTTCTATATATAAGAGTACACGGGGTCACAATATAATCCTAGCCACCATAAAAAAATTAATTTAATGGCACAAAAATAACAATAGTTTTCTTCTATGGCGCACAATAATAATAAAATGGTGACTACATGATCACAAAAATGACAATAAGGGGGCTACACTAACAATAACAATAAGGGTATAAACAAGTATTATAGGGACCTAGCAAAAAATAATTTATTCTTCAACAATTTACCTTTGTTGCATCTCAACTTGTTGGATCTTACTGAGAATTTATATTCTATTCAAACTCCTTGATCTTATTCATCAACTGAGCATTTTATAATTGTCTCAGCTTCACCTAGAACAAGTTCCATTCCACTCTCTTCTCAAGGTTCCATCTGTAACCCTAGTCTTCCTCGTATTTCTGTAGCAATCATCTCCTCATCCCTAGATTTATTCTAATTTTATCTACTTATTTTTCTTGATTCGATCTAATATGGCTTCTCCCTGAGCCTCTACAATGACTCTTAGTATTAGCTAACAACTATCCTTCTTCTATGAGCTTCTCCCTGCTCATTACAAAATTAACACAATACATTTTAACAATTTGACTCCATCAACCTATTTAAAAATACCATACAAAGATATTCATGGCCTAGTCTTCTACAGGTATTTTTTCTCACTCCTTCCTCTGTAATCTTCATATAAGCACTCTCTACTCTTCTATATTTTCCATGCAATTTACCCACCTTTTTCCTCTACGAAATTTTCTTGTCCTCCTTAGCTATTCCAAAGTTCCTTACCATCATCATTAAGAACTCTCTTTGTTCTTGATTGAAATCATCAACTATAAACATCATCATTGCTACTTGTAGTCAACAAATAATTAACAATATAGAATTACCTTAATATCCAAATAATATTTGTTGAACATGTATCACTATAGTTGGTGTATTATGTTCTGACTATACCTTTAATGTTGCAGTCTTCTAATTTGCTTCACTCAAAAAATTTTGTTTTCTTCAAAACAAATGTCATCTACTTCCTTCCAAAGAATATTTCTTCATTATACTCCATTCTTCATATTTCTATCATTGAATCAACAATATTCAATAAGAATTAAAACAAAATAAGTCACCTAAATCAAATTTTTAAATCTGATTCTGATCCATGCTTCTGCTCTAAACTTTGAAGCTTCTTTTCATTCATATTTCCATTTTACACTCACTAAATAAGATTTATCATATTGTGTTTTTCTCCATGCTATGAATTTTATCTCAAAAACTCTTCTTTCTTGTTGATTTGTTCTAATATCACCACCAAAAAGTGTTTAGGCTCTTTTCAGGTACTCATACCACTTGATCAACTTAAGTCACCTTGGTGTAAATATCACCAATCTACTCAATCCATATAACAAAGGATTTGACCTTTTTTAACAATCAATTCCCAACAATAAAAATACCCACACAACTGGGTATTATAGAAGTAGGAAAAAATGGATTTCAAATCGAAACACATTCCTAGAATTTTTCTTGTGTTGTCTCTATGAAATAATTTCGTAACATCCTGTCTAATACACTGTCTAGTTGCTACAAAATAATTTTGTAGTGTCACTTTATATGAAATAATCTCACAGTGCTCGTTAAAGTTTTTGTACGACAATTTTAGGGAAGATGAAATGATTCAATCTTTCTAGAGTGACTTTCCACATCCCAACTTGCTACTCAACACAGAGAAATACCTTCTACTTCACACAAATTGGAAATTACACGTGGCTCTACACTTCAGAATTGTAATACACATAGAGACAATGTGTTTCTCTCTTCTCCTCCACTCTTCTCCTTCCCACTTCTTATCTTCATCTTAGGAGCTTCCCGAAAGAAACTAACCATGAAAACCAAAAGGTACAAAAATGTGAATTGTTTCTCCTTACCCACAAAATAAGGGAAACAGAAAATGAAATTTACATTGGAAAATACTTTCTCCAATATATTTCAAAAAAATCATAACTCGCTCCTAAATTGGACATTTAAAATTTCTTAACAAAATTTTCTCTAACTTTACCATGTCACCATCCCATCACATTGGTAAACTCTTGTCTAATATTCAAAAAATTTGGTGCTTGGCCTATGCACCTACATTAGATTCTAAGCCATCCATCTTAACATTCGTCATCACTTCCAATTAATTTTTTATTACTCTTTGTGACTGAAATTATTTTCACTTGGTCTCGTAATTTTGATATATCATGTTTCATTCATTCCTCTTCTTCATGTATCAAATTAGATATTGCTAGTTTCTTTATTGAAGTATCTCTTTTTTTTTCGAGGCATATTGGAACCAAATAGTTATATCTACTCTTTAATATACCATTTGAATTAATTTAGAGTGATTTTCCAAAACAAACTTATGCAAATTTAAAAAAATACACAACTTTGTTTTCTTACTTTTTGGAGCTTGATATTGAAACTCTTATATATCTGTAATTTTTTCCTCCCAAGCTTTAAAATCACATTTTGTGGTAACCTTATGAGTATTATTTCCAATGCTACAAGTCAGACATATATTGGATTCTTCAAGATAAATTTATGGAAAATATCCCAGGGTGACCTAATTATGGACTCGTTTAGTAGAGTGAAATTGTGTGAGATGTCGCATGTCATTGTTTCAACATTTAGCCCCAAAAATTGTACAATATAAACTATAGTATGTGAACTTTCAGTAAATATTTATGGAATTTAAATGTGATTCTTGAAAACAAAGTTATGATAATTTTCCCTAGGTCGTTTTCTTGAGACATAATTCCAGAGGATGTAGAAACCCAAATTTCATTGGAGCATATGTCATAAACTATAGTGAACTAAGATGAAATGTTTACACGAATTTCACCAAGACTCCGGTTCCACGTGATCAAAATGTCATCTTCTGAAGCCTCATAGAAAAGAAGTTATACTGAAAATTCCAAGATGCCTTATTTGAAGCAAGGAAACCCTGAAACCCAGAGGTTTGATACCAAATTTTATGCAACCAGATGAAAAAATAGAAGAAAACATAGATCGAAAACTTGAAAAACATCCTCTTCGAGGGGAAAACCTTCTTTACATCACATAAATGATAAATTATTAGATGATACAAATGACAAGACCTCCTTGGTATATATAGGAGTCTAAGTGGTCACAATATAATCAGAGCCTACATAAAAATAATAATGTAAGGGCTCAATAATAAAAATATTAGTCTACATTAGCAATAATAATAAGGAGGCTACACTAGTATTATAGGGACTTAACATACTAATAACCAACTATGTTTTATTTTCCTTTATTGACTAAAGAGTCTTGAAGTGAATAACTCTGATTCATAAGCATAGGAACATAAAAATAAAAATAATAGAGAGATTGATTTGCAGACCTCAGAGCTCAGGGGGGGACCTTCGAGGAAAAGGAGTCAAGGTTGGGTGGAGCTTCGTGTTGAGATTTTCCTGTTTTGAGTAAAATAGGAAAAAATCTCAGTAGGTGACAAAAATTAGGAATTAGTTCCTAGATTAGCTCCAGTTTGTTGGGAGGGAGTTAATGCATCCTAAATTTGATATGAGAGAATTTATGAGGCAGTTTTATTCTCTTGGCTATATAACAGGTATCCATACGGATTGTTTGCATAGTGTGAGAGTTTAGGAGGATTGATTTAATTATGTAATCTCCTGTTTGATTAATAAAGACTGCCGATGCCTATGGTGTGTGGACGTAGCCCAGATTGGTTGGGTGAACCACGGTAAACCTCTGTGTCTTCTTGTGCATGATTTATTTGCTGCGTATTTGATTGATTTGCTGTGCATGATCTCCAACAATTGGTATCAGAGGATGTTGGAGGCGTCGTGTGAGCCTGAAGAAGCTGCGTGGAGCGTAGTTTTTTGATGCGTTGCTGGTGCGCACTGCTGCTGGTGCTGTGTGGACCAACTGCGCATGCGTGGAGGTCATTTTTCCAGACCTGCGTGTTAAGCTGATGTTCGTCCACTGTTCTATGTGTGGAGCGTATGTGCTGAATCGAGAGCGTGGTGCTGGAGCGCAGTTAATTGCTGCGTTGAAACCTGCATGGAGGTTGGTCATAAACCTGCGTGCAGCGTGCGTAATAAACAGGTCTACGCATTATCTGTAGGAGTGGTGAAAAGATAATGGTCATAAACCTGCGTGGAGCGTGCGTAATGGTTGATGCGTTGAATTTGCGTGGAGAAGCTTTCATTATATGCGTGGATCCTTCTTCTCGTGGAGGTAAAACAGTGATTGTGCGTTGAAATTAATTTTACAACGTGGTTTATGCATAACGTTGGTTTATGCTGAACGCTGAAATATTACGATAATCGCCGCATATGAGGATTTTTCTGCTGTGCTAACTTCTGAATGAGGTCTTCTCAGGTAGATGGCAAATGGTCAGAATGAAGCTGGAGGTTCTGAGGCGAACCATAATGAACATTGCTACAGAGGTTTGAATGAAACGCTGCCGTATCTCAGTCAAAACATATGCCATTTTTTTTTTAAAGTGTTTTCATAAATCGATTTTGGAAAAAGGTCAAATATGAAATCGATTACATTTAAAATCGATATATATAAAACGCTTTAAACAAAATCGATATTTTTTAAAAAAGGCATATTGAAAATCGATAAGGTAAATCAATTTAAAAGAGACTTTATAAAAGTATGAAATCGATTATATAATAAATCGGTTTTATTAAAAAGTCCTTTTTTATAATGTAAATGCCATTTACATTTGTTTTGAAGTGAAAGGTCTTTTTTGTTTTTAAGGTGAAGTGGTGGCATTTTGAATGGCATATCGATTTGAGTGGTGGAATTTAAATTAAAATCGATATGTCAAAGTCGATTTGTATGGGGGTGTTTTGAAAAAACAAAATTGATTTGTATTGGCACCATATGCACACGGTATTTTTTTGAAGTGGTGTTTTTTTAAAAAGATGAAAAATGATTTGGTATCAAATTCACACATGGTATGAAAGGTGAAGGGCATTTATAAACAGTTTTGAATATTGTTTATTTTTTTTGCCATTTGCATATGGTATTAAGTGAGAGGCAGGTGAAGGGCAGTTTTTATTAAACAAGGTATTCTTTATTTAAAAAGTTGGTTTTTTGGAGATTATTGTGTTTTTTGCTGATACAAGATGGCGAAAACTCAAAGTGCCCGTTTTGAGAACGATATGGTTGGAGCCTTGTTGTCTGAGGCTGAGGAGACGAGGAAGAAATCGAATGCAGACACCTCTACATCAGAGGTAATGATGGCCAGAGGTCACTCGAGAGAGAGACACTCCGGGGGTAAGCATAGCAACTCTCGTTCAAAGTCTAAAGGAAAGAAGACAAAGGTGAAGTGCTGGCATTATGGGAAAACTGGACACCTGAACAAGGACTGCTGGAAGCGACAGCAGCAAACTTCTAAAGCAGATTCTTCGACAGAGAAGAAGGAGGCAAATGTGACAGATACAGGTTCGGCATCTGGTTCAGGTATGAGCGACGAAGTGTTGTCTGTTAATATGTCAAATCATGGTCAACATTGGTTGTTAGATTCTGGTGCATCAAACCACATGTGTATTCATAGAGAATGGTTTAAGACATATAGATCAGTTAATGATGGAGTCGTGTACATGGGTAATGATGTCACATCTAATATTGTTGGGATAGGAAGCATACAACTGCAAATGTTTGATGGCACAACTAGATTGTTAACAGATGTGAGACATGTTCCAGACTTAAGGAAAAATCTAATTTCTTTAGGAGCATTGGATACGAATGGATATAAAACTGTAATTCAAGGTGGAGTTATGAAAATCTATAAAGGTATATTACTAGTAATGAAAGCTAAGAAAGTAGGAAATTTGTTTCAGTTAGAAGGAAGAACAGGGTTAGTTCATGTGTCTACGGTGTCTGAACATGACAGTAGTTCCATTCGCTTATGGCATCAAAGGTTGGGCCATATGAGCGAAAGAGGGTTGAAAATTTTGGCTGATCGCAAGTTACTTCCTAATCTAAGGTCTGGAAAGTTAGATTTCTGTAAGCATTGCTTGTTTGGAAAACAAAGTAAACAAAAATTTAAAACATGCAAACATACTAGTAAAGGGATACTTGATTATATCCATTCAGATGTTTGGGGTCCAACCCCTACAGCGTCATATGGTGGCTCGTCATATTTTGTGTCGTTCATTGATGACTTTTCTAGGAAGGTGTGGGTCTACATGTTGAAAAGGAAGTCTGATGTTTTTTCAGTTTTCAAACAGTTTAGAGCATTGGTAGAAAACAGCAGTGGTAGAACAATAAAGTGTTTAAGAACTGACAATGGTGGTGAGTTTACTTCCAAGGAGTTTGACAGCTATTGCAAGGATGCATGGATCGAGAGACATAAGACCACGGTTTATACTCCTCAGCAAAATGGAGTTGCTGAGCGCATGAACATGACTCTTCTAGAGAGAGCAAGGAGTATGCTGAGTAACGTCGGGTTGCAAAAGGAGTTGTGGACGGAAGCGGTGGCAACAGCTTGTTATGTGATAAACCGATCTCCTTCGACGGCGATAGACTGCAAGATTCCGCAAGAGGTATGGAAAGGACACCCTTGTGACTATTCTAAACTGAGAGTGTTTGGTTGTGATACATATGCTCTAGTGCCTAAACATCAGCGAACTAAGTTAGATCCAAAGTCTAAAAGGTATATCTTTGTTGGGTATGGTGTTGGAACAAAGGGATATAGATTGTGGGATCCTACTACTC
The DNA here is from genome assembly GCA_034641835.2 of Pinus albicaulis. NCBI lineage: Eukaryota > Viridiplantae > Streptophyta > Pinopsida > Pinales > Pinaceae > Pinus > Pinus albicaulis. The sequence continues at coordinate 158,402,231 of CM076579.1, read as the reverse complement.
GCAAAATCATCATCAACGGAGATGTAAAGTTTGATGAATCCTCTCTTGTACAGTTAGATGTAGATAATATATTGAAACAGGATGATGTATCTGACTTTCGGCACATTCAGTTTGAAAGCTCTTCTAATGATAGTCATGATGACCATAGTTCAGATTCTAGTCATGAACAGGTTTCAGATACTAGTTATGAACAGGGTTCAGATATAGAGCGTGAACAGGTCTCAGATGCTGGTCATGAAGAAGTTCCTGCAGAGGGCAGTCAGCCAATTGCGGAAGCACCAGAAATAGCTTTAAGGAGGTCTACAAGAATCAAACGTGCTCCTAGAAGGTATGATGATTATGTTACTTCAGTTTCTTTGACCACTAACGATGCTGAACCTCTGTGCTATCAGGAAGCTATAGAAGGTTCGAAAAGTGACAAGTGGAAAGCAGCTATGAAGGAAGAAATGATGGCCTTAGGTAAGAATGGCACATGGGATCTGGTTGAGCTTCCGAAAGACAGGAAAACTGTGGGGTGTAAATGGGTTTACAAGCTGAAACAGGGTGTGAATGATACGGAGGACAGGTACAAAGCGCGGCTGGTTGCAAAAGGGTTTTCTCAGAAAGCAGGCATAGACTTTCATGAGATTTTTTCACCAGTTGTTAAAATTGTTTCAATTAGAATTGTGTTAGCTTTAGTTGCTTTGTTTGATTTAGAGTTACAGCAACTAGATGTTAAGACTGCTTTTCTACATGGAGATCTAGATGAGGAAATTTATATGGAACAACCAGAAGGGTTTGTTTAGCATCGCAATAAGAAATTTGTCTGCAGGCTCAAGAAGTCATTATATGGCCTGAAGCAGTCGCCTCGGCAGTGGTATAAGAAGTTTGATTCTTTCATGTTGAGTCAGAAATATGTTAGAAGTGAATATGATCATTGTGTGTATTTCAAGAAATTGAAAAATGGCATGTTGTATGTTGACGATATGCTTTTAGCAAGAAAAAGCATTGATGAAATCAACAGGTTGAAGACTCAGATGGCAAGGACATTCGATATGAAAGATCTAGGAGCAACAAGACAGATTTTGGGCATGGAGATTTTCAGAGACAGGAGTAATGGTAAGCTGTGGCTATCACAACAGAAGTATGTTGAGAAGATACTTTTGAGTTTTGGTATGAATAATGTGAAGCCTGTGTCAGTCCCTTTCGCTTCCCATTTCAAGCTTTCTTCGGGTTTATGTCCTAATACAGATGAAGAAAATGATTATATGTCTCGAATTCCATATGCCAATGTAGTAGGATGTTTGATGTATGCGATGGTTTGTACTCGACCAGATATTTCACATGCAGTTGGGGTTGTCAACAGGTACATGGCAAATCCGGGTAAAGAACACTGGTCAGCAGTGAAATGGGTGCTTCGGTACTTGAGAGGCACAAGTAGTTATTGTATCACTTACAATAAGAGTAGTGAATTTGTTTGCGGATATGTTGATTCCGATTTTGCAGGTGATTTGGATAAGAGAAGGTCAACTTCAGGGTACGTCTTTACTCTTGTAGGTGGAGCTATCAGCTGGATGTCAAAGCTACAGAACATTGTTGCTTTATCCACTACTGAAGCAGAATACATTGCTGCTTCTCATGCTTGCAAAGAGGCGGTTTGGTTGAAAGGTTTGCTTGGTGAGTTTGGTAGGTTACAGGAAAACATCAGGTTACTTTGTGATAGTCAAAGTGCAATACATTTGGCTAAGAATCCGGCCTATCATAGTAAATCAAAGCATATTCCAAGTAAGTACCATTTTGTAAGACAGGTTATTACTGAAAGGGGAGTCTCTCTTGAAAAGGTGCATACAAAGGAAAACTGTGCAGACATGTTCACGAAACCAGCTTTGTTGGAGAAGCTGCGTTGGTGTTTGGCTTCTCTTGGCTTGCAGAAAAGATAAAATAATAAAGAACAGGGCATCAGGCTAATTGTTGTCAAGGTGGAGATTGTTGAGATTTTTCTGTTTTGAGTAAAATAGGCAAAAATCTCAGTAGGTGACAAAAATTAGGAATTAGTTCCTAGATTAGCTCCAGTTTGTTGGGAGGGAGTTAATGCATCCTAAATTTGATATGAGAGAATTTATGAGGTAGTTTGATTCTCTTGGCTATATAACAGGTATCCATACGGATTGTTTGCATAGTGTGAGAGTTTAGGAGGATTGATTTAATTATGTAATCTCCAGTTTGATTAATAAAGACTGTCGATGCCTATGTTGTGTGGACGTAGCCCAGATTGGTTGGGTGAACCATGGTAAACCTCTGTGTCTTCTTGTGCATGATTTATTTGCTGCGTATTTGATTGATTTGCTATGCATGATCTCCAACACTTCGTAGCTCCAGTTTTATCATAACATCATTCACAAGTCAATATCTTGAATATTTGTTATTTTAGAAACTATTATTTGTTAAAAATATTTCATATTTGAAGCAATTTATAGATGGAGATTCTTAGTAAGCATGAAAGTAAAATGGAAGAGAATATAAATTTCTTTCTTGGAAAATTTGATATAGTTAATATATTTTATACTTTAGAACAAAGAAATTATAAGACATGGATATCAATAAAAGAAGTATTTTGGATTCCTATAGACTTATTGTGTAATATTTTGTGAACAATTTTTTACTTAGAATCTAAAGTGTAAGGATATGTAAACATAGTTATATATAATGAAAGTACAATAAAATAGTTTTAGATTAGGAATAGTTAGTAATATTATTTCCTCCACGTGTAAGTTTATCTACAGAAGTATATAACCATAATTAAAAAGGAAAACTAAAAATATGAATTAGAACAATCTATCAGGAAATGAAAGAGATTAAATAACTATTTCAATGGAATCGTTGATAAAGCTCATAATGATACATTTATAGCTACATAAATATTGGAGATATGATTCAAGAAAGATCTCGTAGAACTATAAGGAGAAAAAGTGTATGTAAGGTCGAAAAGACCTGAAGTATTAGAAAAGAAAAAAGACCAAGCCATAAACCTAAGTGAAATAACTTCTATATGAAAATATTTTGACAATATCATTATATAAATTAACTCTAAGTGGTTAATTGAACTTTTTATAGGAAACTTTTAAATAGGCTAGACCAACATGGAAGTTAAGCATAGAAGAAAGTGATTTATCCTTTAAACTTAATTCAAAAGGTATAGAAATTTAATAATGGATATAGTTAATCCTATAAATATTATCCTAGAATTTTATTGAGTATCCAAGGAATACTTTACAAAAAAATCCAGAAATTTTCTCGGCATAATAGCTAAACAAAAAAAAACACAAAATTCTTAGAACAACCTTGTATGAATTAGAGCATAAAATAAACATAAGTTATGTTTTTAAAACACACACACAAATATATATATAAATCTGAAATTCTAGTAATGGTTCAAGAGTACCATATTAATAACAAATAGTTCCATCTCGCTAAAGGTTTTTGGTTTATCTCCTCTTTTTCATAGTTAAATGCAAGACATATAAGCATTTGAAATATAAACTTCCTTCAAGGAAGTATTCTGAAAAATATGCTAATAACTAAATTCAAAGAATCAAAATATCAACTATGAGTTCAAAGAAACCCAACATGACGAGAAGAATCCAAAAATACGTTAAGCTTTGGGAAATCAAAAAAACTTTCAAAATTAACCATAGTTTTATTATACTTGAGAATGTTCACAAAAGTAAAATTTAATTAAGGTTTAGTAATAAAATAAAAAATAAAATATTAAATGAAGAAATAAGTAAATGTTGAAACCCCATGTTACTTTAAGGAGTACTTATATTTTGGATACCATGGCATATCTTCAAAAAAATAACATTTTGGGATTAAAAAAAGTTTCAATGAAAATAGCTAACATATCAACAAAACTTATTTGGGAAATACAAACCCTACTTAAAATTGTTTGAAGAAAAGAAATTTAAATAAAAATTCTATATCCACAGTAACTAGAATCTAAAATTGTAAGCCAACTATTACTAATGGCTAAAATAGTCAAAACATGCTAGGGTTTTAATTCTGAAAATCCCTAAGGTTGATTTAAAGGGAATAGAGTAAAAGACAAGAATATAATAAGAAATAAGCTAGCATATGTATTCCTCGAGTATTAAAAGCCTAGGGACCTTTAACAGTATTTATTTATATAAGAAATATCGTTGTTGATAACCAACCATCAATAGCAAAGGAAAAATAAATTAGCTAGGGCATTTAACAAAAATAGAATAAATTTATCACATTTGGGTTATTGTGTTAACTACCAAAACTCTACTTTGTAAACCCTTTAGAAAATTACAAGATGTTATGAATAAAGGTTTCCAGTTTCATCAAAAAGTGAGAAGGATATGACTCTTCAATCTGAGTGAATCATGTATCCACTCACACAAATTCCACTAATATAACTTGGAAGTCATATTACCACTCCATAGGGAACCTAAACCTAAAATCCATGTTAAAACCTAAAAATAAATAAAATCCATGTTAAAACCTTGGTTGAATTCAGTAAGTACAAATCCTTCTATATGGAATAAATAATAAATACATTTGTATAATAAAATAGATTACCAGAAGAATACTAGAATAAGGAGAAAAAATCTTAGTAAGGAATTCTAGGAAACAACCACAGAAATTTCCGGCAAAGGAAATTTCAAAAATAATAGAAACTGAGCAACGCCTCTATAAATTCCATATTAATTTTATAAACATTAATTTTAAAAAAGCAAGGAGCTTTTTCCAAAATATATAGAAAAGACAAGGTAGAAATGGTGAAACCCTACTTGAAATGTAATACTCACTAAATTACCTGGACATAAGAGATTTCGCAAAGTAATGTTGCCAAAAATGAAGAGAACAAGTCTCGAATAGCTTAGTTGGTCAAAGAGCATGGCAGGTTGAAAAAAACAAGTATTGTTGCAGATCCGAGAAAAACTGTGTCAGAATGCCAAGGAGAAAATGACCGAATGATGGATTAAAGGGAAGCGCTATCTGAGGTTAATCGTCTAGTTTGTGAAGGTTAGTACTAAAAACTCTATTCTTTATCTAATGGAATTTGCACAAAGATCTGTAGCTTTCCGAGAATTAGAGGAAAAAGATAAAGTTCAAGAAAATCCTCTTCGAGATATGTTTGCGTCTACTTCAAATCGTGTGTTAAATTCTATTGAATTAGAATATGAATAATCTCATCCATCCTCCAGATGTCAAGTACCTAGCATAAATTCTTATGCTATATATTATGATCTTTCAGTTTTCCATTTAAAGGCTGCTACTAGTATCTCTATCAAATAATCCATTAGCCAAATCTAGGAGAATTCAAAATGTATCCAGTCAATCCAACTCTTGAATTATAAACAGCTACAGGCTGAAGCCAAGAGGCTTAAAACTCAACATTTTCATTTGGGATGTATCAAGATTTTAGCCACAGTCAGAGACTTAACGCATAACAAGTATATTTATTCCTTGATAGGAGCCATTGTTGCTCCTTTATCGAATGGCCTTGTTTATTTCTATTATTACCAAAAATTTTCAGTATATATCTTTGATGAAACAATCGAAAACATTCTTGAGTTACAAATCTAGACCACTAGGTTCGGTATGTCTAGAAAGAGGCATAACATAGCCATTCAGACAAGAGGATGTTTTAGACACACCAATACCCTCTATCCTGCAGTCCTCCATACACCCAGTAAAGATTCAAAATAAAGTGTGGCTGTTTTGACTGACTCCAAAAATAAAAAAATAGAACACTAGACCATCAGATGGGAAGACCTCACTTTCCCTGAACACTAGGTTGTCTCAAATTCAAAGCCCCCTGTTGTGAGAATTATAACCTCTACAAATATTAAAGGAGACCAGTCATCTGCTGTCATTTATTTTCCTAAAAGATCAACCATTGACAGAAGAAGGATTGATCAAGCCTGCAGAAGTTCTCGTATGGACATAAATACTCTTGAAATTGATACTCTTTGTTCTAGTTCTATTTCAAATTCTTGTAATCATATTGCTCTGTTCGAATTTTCCCAGATAGTAATTTTTTATTCTTTAGAAGTCCTCTATCCTGAATGTAAAACCTCAGTAAATCTAAACAGCCTTGCTGAATATGTCATACATGCAAATCATCATCTTAGGATAGGAGAAGCCCCTCCTTCTACATCAGTAAATCCTTGTCTGAACCATAAATGTTCAGATATTCCATTTCCACATGAATCTGATCATGTATTGATGATGCATCAACTGCCTTCATTAGAAAATGAAGATCCTAGACTGACAGAGAGGTTCAACAAGATGAGACCACCAAACATGCCAAAATATGGTCTAGGCTATCTTGAACAGATGGATGACTTGATTCCTTAATCAATAATTTGTTCTCTTCCAGAAGATTGTAAAAATCCATCGGTCACAGAAATGCATAAGTATTTCACTTTGATGAATGCATGCAGAAAGCATAAATTAGATACCTAATGGATGAAAGAAATGTTAAATTGGGACATCTATACCCATCCAGAGGCAGAAGTATTTTGCCTCACTCATTCTAGTGAAGAAAAACTAAAAATGTCTCAAGAATGTAAAGAATTCATGGATAAAACATATTCATGGATATCTTTCTATGTTTGGAAGGCTATGAATAAATCAGAGAATGTTTTGATGATCGATACTGCATCCTCCTCTTCCTCTCAACATTCATGGTCTACTCTAGATGGAAGTGAGATTGAGACCTCTACCACATTCCCACCTTATAAGTGAATAATCCTAGGAGAAGCTCAAAACTCAGCCAAAGTTATTCCTCTAGTTTTGAAGGATAATAATGCTCTAGGAATTGATGGTAGAATACAAAAAGCCAGTGAACGGTTAAAATGGACTAATACATCCATAAAAGGGCTAGAAATGAACACTGCAAAGTCTTCTACTATTAAAGAACAGATTCATGGTATCCAAGTTTCAATAAATAGTGTAAGTAACTGTTTGAATGATGTACAATTTTCTACTTTTGTCTTGAAGAGCTATGTCAGAGAGTATTTAAGTAAAACAGATGTGGTGGAAGGTAAAATTGACCAATAAATTCATTCCACAAAAGTGCTCATTACAAAATTGAATGAGAAATTTGATAAATTACATACAGTCATATCTGAAAATCTAGTACCTGCTTTTTTTTATATAAAATAAATGTCAAAATTTAGGATCATGTTAAACTAGTTGACAGATTCCCTCAGCTGCTCCCTAAAGAATTATCTCAGTCACAAACAGAAATACGATGAGAAAAATCTGAATCATCTGAAAGATTATCTATTGTTTCTTTGTTTAAGGAACCAGAAAAAGATTCAGAATCCAAGATATTTCCTATCTATGAGCCAATTGAAAGTCAATTTTCAAGGTATCCCACTCCAGACCTGAGTGGTAAAGGAAATATTTAGAAACTCATAATGTCTTTCCAGACTCTCATAGAGAATGGAATACTGACAATTTAAGTGTGGGCCAAATAAGACAGATGATTGATATGATATTTGTTGAATACAAGCTTCTGTGTCTAAGGGGAGAAAATTAAATAGAATATTGTAAAACAATCATACAATATTTTACTGGAACTCTATTAAGATGGTGGGAAGCTGAGACATCCCAAGCTCTTATTACAAAAATGGATAATGAACTTTTGAAAGATGAAGTTGGAGACATAATCCATAATTATGATGTCACACCACAAAATAACATGATTGGAGCCTTGACTTCAATGATTATAGAACATTGGTGTGGATCTGAGATAGACCTTGCAGATAAGCATGAAATGACTATGATGAATCTTAAATGAAAAAAGTTGTCTCAATTTGAAGATTTTCATAGAGATTGGGTACAACGCATATATGAATTAAAAGACCCCAAGGATCTCCTCTGGAAGCAAGTTTACCTCGCAGCATTACCTTCTAAATTTGTTGACTATCTAAAACTGCAAGACTCTTTCCAGCTACCATTTGAGTCTTTCACTTGGGGACAAATATACAACATTGTTACCAAGACTATGTTTGGGCTCTACACTAGTGAAAAGGTAAAAAATCTTTAGATAAGCTTTCTTGTTTTCCTAACAACAAGTCTATTTGCAGCAAATATGGCCTTACTATAGATGATCCTATTGTCAAGAGAATAAAGGCCAAGAAACAGGAAAAGAAATCCAAAAAAATGTATCGAGAACACCCAACCCAATGTCAGAAGTCAAGAAAAAGGATTATTCATAGATCTAAAAGGGGACATTATAAATATATCCCAAATAATCACTACTACTAGCCCAAGGATATTCACTTGCATTCTTCAAAACAAGAAAAATGGAATAAGCTAACTTGTTGGCTATGTGGACAGCCTGGTCACACTTCTCAAAAATGCCCTATGGGAGAAGAATCAAGAAAAAATAGAGGTAAGAAATCTCAACCTCTAAATAGACAAAAGAAATCTGTCAAGATAGAGACCCCTATAATGTGCATGAAATGTGGGTCTAAAAATCATAGAACTGAACATTGTCAAATCTTGGGTATTCGTGAACAGGTTCAACAACAACAACTTGATGATTCATCCTATGATGACTCTTTTAGTTCCTCTTCCTCTGGTTCATCTATTAAATAAATAAATACTCATATGACAAATTATTTTTGTTCAGATTCAAAAGATTGTCAATGCAATTATTCATTTGACTCTCACTATTCTAGTGAAAGTTCTTCAGATATGCCAGATAACAAGTTAATAAACAGTCGAAATAAAAAGTGTTAATGGCACAAACAACAGACGAATATGAACTCAAAATTCTTTCTCAAATTCGAGCAATGGAAGAAGGAGAATTGAAGACAAAACTCCTGGAAACATTTCTAAGCCAAATTCAGTCCTCTAGCTCTAGAAAAAGCTCAAGTAAAAAGCCTCTTTTTGTGGACGGCTCCTATGAGTGAAACACAAAAGCTTTTCAGAGAGAACAGATGCAGTCTAAAGTTCGCTCACTCACTTTGGGGGAGGTAAGTAGAGAAACCCATCATTTAAAATCAGAAATATCTACTCTCAAGTCCCAAGTTTCTCAGTTAGAAAAAGGAAAACAACCTCTTACCCAGAATGTTCCTGCATGTACCAATGCATACACTCTACATACTGAACCTAAAACTATTGAATCAAATGTTGAAATATTAGAGGGTAAAAAAGATCCCACTATATGATTCAGAGAAATGAGAATTCTAGCCATTGAATATCAACAACACCATGTCCTACTAAACATTTGCATCAAAGGCCAAATGTTTACTCTGAAAACACATATAGATTCAAGAGTAGATGTGAACGTATTTAATTCAAAAGTAATCCCAGCGAAATTTTGGGTTAAATCAACCAGACAAGTAGTCGGGTTGGGAAATAAAGCTCTCCACTATGAGGTTCCCCAGGCATCTATCTGTTTTGACCAACACTACATCAAATTGAAATTTGCAGTAGCAGACATTCCTATAGACTTTATTTTAGGTAATGTCTTCCTAGCAATAGTAGAACCTCATGGTTCAATCAGATAAAAGGATAATAAGGCTGGATATTTTATCACCTTACCAAGGTCAGATGGAAGTTTTAAACAGATAAAATTTCCATACATTTCAAGTCCCAGAATTTCAACCATGGTCCAAGCTATGGAAGAATTAGGCAAAGATGAATCTAAACTGATTGAACTCAAGGATTTGAAATCCTCAATCCAGTTATGGGATCAACTAAAAACCCCTATTGTTCAAAGAACGATCTCTGATCATAGAAAAAATATTGAGATCGAATGTTGTTCTGAAGAACCAAGTTATTTCTGGCATAGGAAACATTATTGTGTTGAGCTGCCTTACAAATATGATTACGAAAGAAGACCCTGCAAAAGCAGAGCCATTCCTATGAATAAAGAATACAAAGATCTCTGTGAAAAATAAATAAAAAAATTAATGGATAGGAAATTGATAAGAGAATTTGATAGTCCTTGGAACCATTACAGATTTTAAGTAAACAAAAGATATGAGAAAATCAAGGGAATTCCAAGATTAGTGATAAAATATGAACCTCTGAATATAGTCCTTGTAGATAACACCTATCCAATCCCTCACAAAGGGGACTTGTTGACCAAAATCCCAGGGGGGAAAATCTTTTCCAAATTTGACCTTAAATCAAGGTTTTGGCAAGTAGCTATTGAAGAAAAAGACATTAAAAATAGCATTCAGTGTGCCGGTAGGACATTATGAATAGAATTTCATGCCTTTTGGTCTGAAACATGCCCCATCTAAGTTTTAGAAAGTAATAGATTCTATTTTTAAGCATATTTTGATTGGATTTTAGTATATATAGATGATATTCTATTTTTTTCTAAGAATATCCAAGACCATTTTAAGCATGTACAGAAATTTTTACAAGTGGTAAAGAAAAATGGTCTTGTACTAAGCAAGAAGAAAATAGAACTATTTCAGACCGCTATCAAATTTCTGGGCCACACAATTCAAGATGGGCAAATATCTCTACAAAACCATGTCCTAGAATTTGCACACAAATTTCCTGATGTTATTTTAGACAAGACACAACTCCAGAGATTTTTGGGATGTTTGAATTATGTAAGAAACTTTTATAAATATTTTGCTAAAGACCAAAGTCTATTGAATCAAAGATTGAAAAAGAATCCTCTGCCATAGACAGATGCTCATACTAGTGCCATGAAAAGAATAAAAAGCAAATTTAAATCTCTTCCTATTTTCTTTGTTGCTTATGACAGTAATTTCAAAATTGTTGAAACATATACAAGTGATCTAGGATGGGGTGGCATATTGAAGCAAAGGAAGAACGATGGTAATGAGAAGATTGTACAGTTTGCCTTAGGCACATGGAATCTAGCAGAAAATAATTATTCCACTATTGAAAAAGATGTAAAGGCAGCATGGAATTCTATCGACAAGTTTGCTATTCATTTAGTTAAAAAGAAATTCTTGTTAAAAACTGATGCCTCTGCTCTGAAGAAAGTTTTGAAAAAATTCATCAAAAATCCTGGAGAAGCAAGGTTTTCCAGATGGCAAGCATTATTTGATAATTTTTATTTTGATGTAGATCATATTAAAGGAATAGAAAATTGTTTTCCAGAGTTTCTCAGTAGAGAATATATCCACCAGCAAGAAAATATCATGACGATTGTCACAGAATGGGACCCAAATATAAAAAAAAGAAATTATTAGGTCCATTCCTGATAACAAAGGATGGCAAGAATATAAAGATCAATGGAAGCCAACTTGGAAGCTTCAGAATATGAAATTTTTAGATGCAAATTTGCAGGCACATACAAATATTTTACACATAGTTCTTGAAAGAAAACTGTATCCCAAAAGGAAGCAAATGGATCCATGACATGGTTTATTCCAGAAGTATGGCAGCAACATATCAAGCAGAAGCATCTCTAAGGAGTGATTTCCATGATATCACCATGACTTGGTCAGAAGGAGTAGATAGACACAGAGTCTATCATAAATATTTTTGCATAAACCAGACTAGAAATATTGCATGGAATAAAAATCTTGCTCAATGGCGAGGAAATGACCCTAACATTATTTTTCCTGACACAATCTATAATTTTGCAAGATATAAAAAGCTCTGCTGTGACATTCTCAACTTTGATGGAAAGAACGAAACCCATTATACAAAGTTAAAATTTCGATCAACATGGGTTATGAAAAGAAACCGACAATGTGAATGGTTACAGGAATGGGGGAATGACGATGGAGTCAATAAAACAACCATTGATCCTGTTTATTATGAATCTCATTTTCAAATTAATTGCAATTGGTGTTTTGAAAATAACATTCCTGAGTGTTTTCATACTCCCTACAACACTGCTAGCGATCTTCAAAAACTTCCAGAGAATGAAATTCTAGATCAATACATGATCAGACACTATGAGTGGTTGGTTATGAAAAAAATAAAACACCAAATTCTTTTAAATAAACCCATCATTGTCAGGAGACTATATACTAAAGCTTGGGATGAGTCCTTGTATAAGAGATATCTTTTTCCTGGAATCACTGTACTAGATGACCCAATCTAATTTGGTTCTCCTGGACTCCATTCAAAAGTATCCACTATGTTCATAATGTCTAGTCACAGACTTGAAGTGACCGGTTTTCCCATGGGCTTTCCGGTAAAAAGCCTCCACATTGTAATAATGCTTTACATAGATTTTCTCATGGGCTTTTCTTCCAAAAATTATCCACATTGTTTTTCATGAGTGTGTTTTATGTACAAGATTCGATCTTTTCAGGAGACTCGGAGCACTTCTCCGACAGTTGGTGGGGTTTGACCCCACATCTACCTAACTGATTGATGAACATACTGAGATTCGCAAGGTACAGATAGGACTGATTATCAAGTGCTTGTCCCCTCTCTCTTTTTCTATAAAGGAATGAGAGTAAGGCTCATTTGGCATTCAGAGTTGAACTTAGAGGATAGAGAGTCATAGAATTTTGGTTTGGTGTGTTTTGAGTCTGAGATCTGAAGTGGTTTCATTCCTTCTCTGCAACTACGGACATCTGTCTGATCTGACTGCATCACGAATATCACTCATTTCTATAAGTGATTAAGTGATCTAATAAGCCTGCATATCAGTGTGCTCGGCACTGATAAGAACCTAAATTGGCAAGATCTATAGTCTGTCTATAAGTTTGTGTTTTTAAAGATTCTAAGACTGAGTCTGTTTTTAGCCAGGAAGCCTTCAGTAAGCTCTTTCATTTATTGAAAAGCCGAATCTGATAAATGCTAACACAGTCAATCTCAGGAAATAAATCTTCTGTTAAAATATCTGTAATATGATTCCATAAATCTTCAATAAAGAAGAGAGTATTTTGTTCCGCATTGAGTACTTAAACTCTAAGTTATATGAATGTCTGTTGAAGAAGTATCTATGTTATTCATTTTCGCCAAAAGTTTGCCAGAGGTTCACCAAAAGAGAGAAGGGATGCCAGACTGTTAAAGGCAATGGAAGCCACAGAAAAAGGTCGCCAGAGCGTGAAATATCTGAGTAGGTTCATATATGGGTTCGTGTATGGGTTAATATGTATACACAGAGAAGAGATTCAACAACCCTAGTCAGCTTGTGTTGCTTTTGCAAGCTTCGTTTGAAGCCCTTGGTAAAAATCAAACATCCCTATGGTATAACAACATTATATAACAATACAAAGTTTGACAAATACATGTTTGAATCACCCCGTTACAATATTAATATTACAAGTCACCATGTTAACCTAGGAACATCAAGCATATCAAATGCATGTCGTGAAGGTGAAGAAAATTATATACATACCAAGTAAGGAATAATATGTATACACTAATTAGGCTAAAATATGTACAGGAATGTAACAAATAAAAAAAGGGCTAATATATTTCGTTTAAATAACCAATGGAAATGAATACATTTTATGATATTTCCATAGTGCGACAAATACATGGAAAGTATAAGTTTGAAAATAGGTATGGAATATTATTAATGGTTTAAATATTTTTATTCTCGAAATTTAATGTAGTTATAATTATATAAAGAAATTAACATCAACAACGATACATAGTGTGTTTTTCATGAGAATAAGGATTTATGAAGAATTATTTTTACATAACATTTATAGGAAGATGTAATCTTTTATATAGAAAAAAGTTTTTTTTTTTTTTTTTTTGAATAATAACAAAGTATGTGATTAGTTAAATATAAAAATAAAATAATGTGTTTTATGGAGTTAATTACATTTTTCATATTTTATAGGAATTTAAACGTACAATTTCTTGGCTACATAGTAGCAAAGTCGATAACTTGAAATTTGGACATAGAATAAAATCCAAGATATATAGTAGAGGTTAAACAATATTGAAACTTACCTAAATATTATTTGAATAAGATGAGATGGATTAAAAGACCTAACAAGCAACACATTACCATTAAACACCTCTTAGATGGAAACTAACCTAGTTCCCTTAAATAACAGTATGTGTTTATCAAATACATTTTACATTTCAGTTTATTTGAGTTTAAGAGAGATGTGTAAGTCCTTTTGTAACCAATATCTATTTGACATGTGTCATTTTTAAAAGAAACATAAAATATTATGTGAATTAAAAAAATGTTAATTATTACAAAAATAAAAGTGAATTAATAATTTCATTCTAACTGCTCACTAGCTTAGATGTCACTCTCAAGCATAAATACAATATTTAGAAGTAACATAATTTTAAGCTCATTCTAGAGAGACATAAAGTAAGTAAACATGAAAATAATAATAATAATGTTAACAAATTTCATGGTCACACATAAATATAATGCTCCGAAACCCATAAGAAGTAACATAATGATGTACCAACATTAAAGGGAATAAATTTAGAAGAAAATTTCTAGTTCATTTAATTCTCAATATAAAATTAATATGTCACATTTAAAAAATATCACCAATAATAAACAAATCCAATGAACATCATTAATAAAATAATTATGATGCCCATATTCAATAAAAATATTTCAACGTTAACCATAAAATATATATAGATAAAAAAAATAATGTTTTTATTATATAAATCTTTAAAAAATGGCATTCTCTAATTGCAAGTTTAAGCTAGAATGCACAATTTATTGCCTAAATATATTTTCAAAATGCAATGAAAAATTAGAATATATATATATATATATATATATATATATATATATATATATATTTCTTTTTCTTTTCTTTTTCTTTTTCTTTTTAAATGATAAGATTATTTTCAACTTTAGATTGATCTAGTGCGGTAGTATCAGTAAGATTGTCCAAACAATGGGCAACCTTGGATGCCTCTTGAGATAGTTTATTTCACCCAACTATGACTCTCATTCTCAAACTTTCCCCATGATATTTGAATGAATGACTTAGTGGAACTAAACCGCAAACAAATAGTTCCATTTTAACCATAAATTTATTAGCCTCCATTAAAGATCAAATCTTTAAATGTGCAAAACTTTCTTCAAGTTTTGCATCTCAAAAATATTAACCCTTTTAAAATCTTTTAAAATCTATGATTTAGATGAATCTATATTAATTTATGATTAATATATATGAAAAAAACTATGTTTCTTATTTTAATTATACATTATTCTTTGCTGTTTCTTTTAACCATACACCATTCTTTGCCCTTTCTTAAAATGATAGAAACTATTTAGTGTTAAAACAAATTTAGAATCACAGTTTTTCAGAATCATGCAATATTATAAAATATTAAAATTGATTTATATAATATTTCGGTTTTTAAAAATAATTTTAAAGCATAAATTTTATATTTTACTTAAATTATATTTTAATATATTTTTAGTTGATATAATAAAAATACAAACGTAATTTACATAAATTAACATCATTAATTTGATTTTTGTATGATTTCATTAATAGGAATTCTAATAATTTATCACAGAAGAAAAAGTAAATCTTTACTATTCTTTAAAGACAAATTGACAATTATGCAACGCTTTTTAAGTGTTTCCTTTGGGAGTATAGATGTGTAATTTGTAATATAGCACGTGTTTATTTTCGCAGTATATATATGTGTAATTTGTGATATAACGTGACACAATCTTACTGTGATATGTTTTTAAATTCCATGACTATGAACAAAGGACGAAAACGACCAAAAAGTGGCGGACAAATTTTAGAAAAAAAATAACTGATGTGGAAAATTTCTATTAAAAACAAAAATGTAACCAAACAATATATAACTAATTTTATATATAATTTCAAAATGGTCATTCATAATTTAATTAAATATAATATAGATTTGCATCAAAAGGGTGCAAAGACACGCCGATAGAAATGCATATGAATTGAGTGCGATGTAGAGGTAGCGTTGCAGAAAACAAGGATGTCGAGATTGAAGGCATGAGGAAGGAGGCAAGGGAAGGGGTGTGATTTTTGTTTTTGCTTAGTGAAACACATTAAGAAACTTAAAATTGAGATCAAAGATTAGTAAACCATTGTTTACATGTGTAAAACATAATGTGTAGACAATTGAATTTGTCTTAAATAGAAGTTGAATTTTTGTTTGAATTGAAAACCAAGACAAAGAAATGGGCTCAAAGATGCCATGTACGTCTCATAGGCACGTGAAGATGACACTGAATAATAAGAACAATAAACATTATTGATTGTTAAAGTTTTGGTACAAATATCAAAGAATATTTATTTTGATAAAATTTTCAATTTATTGTTAGTTACAGAAAAGAAAAAGAAAGAAAAAAAGAAAACGAAATGTTAAATAGTGTGTCAAGTGAATCCATGTTCATGCTTTGTTTAATAATAAATATAAAAATGAATTTGGACTAAATAGAAAATAAAGAAAAAAAATATGAAAAAATGAAGAAAATGAATAAATAGAAATGGAATAAAATAAAGATAAAATTAGAAATAAAAATAAAATAGATAAATTAAATTTGTTATTTGAAAGTAAAAATAAAATAAATAAATAATTTAAAATAAAATAAAATACCAAATGCTTTGAGCTAATTTTATTCCTTATTACAAGTTAAATAAAATTGAGATTTTTTTTCTTTAAAAAACATATATAGTATTTTTTTTTAATTGATAATTTTAATTTTAATAATTTTTGTGCATAAAATTAATAAAAATTAATTATATTATATTCTAAAAATTATAAAGTTGATATTTTTATTTTTCATTTATTTCAAATTCTATTAATATTAATTTATTCTTAAAGAATTAAAGAATTATAATATGAGTTGAATCTCGGTCTTTTAACTACGCGCCTAGATCATAATTTGTATGGTCCCACTTGCATATTCAACCATTATACTCTATCGATCTTTATATTGAGATCAAAATATGTCGGAACCAGTAATAAACCAACTCTTTATATATGATTCCGCTGGACCCCACAACACAATCGAAAGACCAATCACCAAGCACGTCATACCTTACTTAACCTCCAGGTTCTTTTATTAAACTTCGCAAATCTTCATGAAGCGTCCGCCGTCCGATGGTGACACTCCAGATCGAGGGTCTGTACACATTTCGCGCGGCATCTTGAACCGATGTATAACGCGCGAAGGTGCGTTTTACCCGGCGGTTTTGAAACAGTGGTCTACCCACGTGTCATTTAATCTACGGAATCCCTGTGATTTATTCAATACCGCCTGCTCCGGAAAAGCGGTGCGGAATGGCAAAGTGGTTTTCGGCAATCCACTTTCACTGTTCCTCGATCTTCCACCCGACTTTTGCTTAAGGTTCGATCCGTTACTACCATCCGACTTCGCCCAGACCAATGATCTCAGGTGTACCTCAGCTTCCAAGTCGGTACTTCATTGATTGATTGTGGAAGGAGGGGGAATCGGGCCCTTGCTAAAGGTCATCAAAGAAACAATCACAGTAGAAGCGCGGGAAGTCTCCGCAGAAGCCCTGGGCGAACTGGGTAAGGATCCTCAATACGTTAGCCACATGATTCAAGAGGGTGTCTGCTCTGTTTTTGCCAAGGTCTTGAAGAACAACGCTTCCATGTAAGTCCAGACCATGGTTGCTTGGGCTTTGTCTCATTGCTCTCTAGTGACCCTGAATGACAGGAACCTTTTGCCTAGGGTGGCATCATTACGTCACTGGTTGGGCATTTTAGCGTTCGAATCATATTCATACAAAAAATGCCAACAAAGATCTTGGAACGCCCTCATTATCAGGTCTCAATCTGAAAGGCAAGGAAGCTGAGTATCCAATCATTAAGGCCTCAATGAAAGCAGAAGCTGTTAGGGCTCTCTGGAAACTTGCAAAGAACAACATAAATACTTGTAAAAGTATAACAGAGTCCAAGGCTTTGCTTTGTTTTGCAATGCTCTTAGAAAAGGGCAAAGATGAAGTCAAGTATAATTCAGCCATGGCAGTAATGGAGATTGCTGCTGTAGCATAACACAATACTGATTTTAGAAGATGTGCTTTCAAAACCAACTCTGTTGCTACCAAGGCACTGGTTGACCAGCTTGTCAGAATTACACAAGAAGGTGATCCCGAATCTCAACTTCTGATTCGTTGAATTAGATCCATTGGGTTTCTTGCTCGAATCTTCCCTGCTAAAGAAACCAGGCCAGTGATATATGTCATTGTTAGAAACGGATTCTCGAAAATAGTTCCATTCTCATTTGCTTAATCTCCTCTCTTCCTGCCTTCGCTCTACTGCCTCCCTCCATTTCTCCTCAAACCTCTGCTACTGGTGAAAAAAATCTTCAAGCACCTCCTGCATACTATTTGCACGGTATTTATCAGTCGTAACTCTCTGTCTTTATAAAATTATTTAAATCAATCCATTTAAATTCTGATTTTTGTGATGTAGAAAGGAAAATCCCCATTATAAATTTTCAATCGTGTTTGGAGAGTCAATCCAGATCATAGTTGATTAAAATAATTATTGTATTCAGAAGTTGACAAGCTACGAAGCAAAATCTCCAAACACAAACACACGGACACAGAAGCATTTTCCCAAGAGAGAGATGTCTTTAAAGTTGAATCCTACAAAATCCATTTGGAATTTGTGGTTGATATGTAGATCCTTTTTGAAGAGATGGAATCAAAAAGGAATAGTAAATACCTGGCGTAGCAATCTCAATCTTAAGGAGGAACAGTTTTGTCAATCACTACATTTTGTACTCAAATGTTGAGGGAGCTGCTGATCATAGAATTTATGCAGGCCTTTTGGATCAAACAAATCTATGTTTTCTACCTTTGATTTGTCGTGACCAGCTACAGAAGGAAATCTGGAAATTCATTCACATGACCACTGTTGTTTTAAAACGAGAAACTGACCAGATCTCAGAAATGCTACTGTTTTAGAACTTCTATATTTGGAACACAACATGAAACAAGTTTGAGAAAGAAGGGACAATGTAATACATGGAGTTTGAATTTACCTCATTAAACATTATTTTTTTCGTGCCATTTTAGCAATCATCCATTGTATACACATCTTTTATTATTCTTCACTCGAAATTTGCAAGTCTGCCTTCAAAATTCCTGTCCCTAAATATAATCTTCTAGCAGAGCAGTTTTCAATAGACAGAGTTTGACAAAAAATGCTGCTCTGGGATAGATTTTCCTTTGTTTTAGTGAATTTTTTTTCTGTTCCTATTTGAACCACTGCTCCTTGACATTTTTCATTGCTTCTTTTTCAGATCCAAATGTTTTTCTTAAGCAGTGGTAAGATATCCTTCCTAATTGTTGCTCGGACATTTTCCCTGAATCCTTCTTTTCCATTTTCATAGATATACAAACAAAGATTCTTGCATGTGTTGATAAACAACACTATTGAAAGCATCATGAAGTTTAAAATCATAAAAATTCCATGACTATTGTGCATGAGATTCTTACAACGACAGTGAATGGTCCATTTTCACAGATTCTTTTTGGTTAGAATAATATCAAGGTGACTAGAAGTGAGAAGATTTCTCATGTTAAAATATTAAAATTCTCTACTTGGTTTAAGACGGTGTTATCAATCATGAGGAAAGCCAATAAAAGTTGTTTTTCAATGAAATTTGTGTCTACGATCAAACTCTTCATTTGCTCTAAAATGACATTGCTTATAAGGTAGTTCAGGAAAAACAATCTTTTGTGCTACATTTGGTAATTGTTTATGAAGTAAAGGGTTTATCAGATCATGGGGTGCGTTGTTTGAAACTTGGATGACTAAAGCAATCCTGGTTAACATCATCATGTTCATTTCAAATTAAAGAATAGGCTGCTCACCTGACTCTACAGGGTGTTTCTTTAAAAACCTAGTTTTTTAATGGCAAAGATCCTAGCCTTTTGGTTTGTATTCTTACCTTTATTTGTGCACCTAAATATAATATCTTCTTCAAACAAAATAGGTTGAGCAGAATTTTCAGAACTTTCAATGAAGAACCCTAATTTTATCCAGTTGGTGGGATGAAATTTAATCTCATATTTTATTTGCAATTTCTGATAGGATTATGCTAAAACCTGACATACATGCTCAATAATTGCATCATTTTTGAGTTTCTTGCACCAACACTCTCTACTATAATTGATGAGCATTATTCATCCCGTCAGCCAATTCTTATATGGATGTGCTGACATATGGAATAAGGATCGTAAGTTATATCAGTTAATTGCACCTACAGCCTGTCCTGACTCCTGATGTTATTTTTATTTGTCTAATTCACATTCTATGTGTACAGCTTATGCAAATAGCATTCATCCTCTTAACACTAAAAGAATTATTACAAGCCTAATGGCTACAACACTAAGCTAAGGTGAGAAAATGCTAAATTTGATCGGCTAGCCATATTTCTCCTTACTACAAGAATACAAAGCATGTATTCTACCCTAAAAATTAAAAATAAATAAAAATAAAAATTGGTTTTTCACTGGTGTGGCAATCTTGGCAACAAATACCGTTGGTAGCACCTAAAGGTTGTCCTGCTGTTACTTTCATTCCTCTATATCACACCCTAAGTTTACGACTTAGGAAAATATCCCCTAACACAAAAGGGTTTGTCCCAAGCCTAATGGTTACAACACTAAGGCGAGGTGAGTAAAAGACTTAATTTCCAAGCCCAGTTCCTCCTTATTCCAGGAATATATCAATGGATGATTGACTGAAAACAGAAAAATTAGTGTGTTTGTTCTACTCACAACCTTGGTAATATATACATGAACAACGATGCCTTTATATAGGATATGGCATGGATTTTAAACCAATTAAAATTTTAAAATTATATGGTAATTAAAAGTTGGCACTTGAGCACCTTACGCAGAATTTGAACAAGCATTGTTAGATAGCAATCAATTATTAAAATATTTGGCATATGATAACTGCCATTTTGAAATTTTCAATATGCATTGAGCTGCGGTAGGAATAATAGAATAACTATCAAGGATATTTCCCAAGGGATAGCACCTAAACAAATATACCATTTTGAAGCACATACAAATGATAATAATAGAGGTGCCCGATATGTCAGGGTATTCTGATATTATTATATTTAACTTTTAGCAAGAGGCCCTGGAAGCAACAATAATATATTCACCCAATTTTTCTAGAGCATGAATGAACTAGTAATCGCCAATCCAATAAACAAACTCTTTTGGATAAGAGCCTTCGAATTTCCACAAGTTCTATGAAGAGATCAGCATGATATTTAAATATTTCTCTACATGAATACACCACTGAATCCAGCTGCAACTGACTTCAATCCAGAGCTTTCTAAATCATCATGTTCAAGTAATTACATCCATCTGTAAGCATCTATCCCTTGACTTTTTGTTTAGGCAAAACTAAAATCATTAATCTAATTGCACTCCTTGCATGTGAACTATCAGTAAGCAATCCTTAGATTTTCTGTTCATTTTCCAAGAGCACATTTGAAACAAAACTTTGGAGGATATTCTGCCAATTACCATGTTTAGATGTGAGACCTGTAAATATTATTACAAAGATTGAATGATATAAAGCTCCAAAAAATGACGTATAGAGAAAGATATAAGCTTCAGTGCACCAAAACTGGTTGGAATTGAACTTGATAGTTTGTTGTTTGAAAGATTTAAGGAGTTTACATCAGCAATAGATCCAATAACTAAAATTAATTTTCTGTAGTGTATATTATAAATATAGTATGCTACTAAATTGAAATGAATAAAAAACATTTATAGAGGAAGAAAGCTAGCATTTCTAACTTTGAAGATATGATGGATGGTTGTCTTTACATTCAACAACTATTTTTGAAATGCTATATTATAAAGATAGTAAAGAAGCTCTTTCAAAGGCTTTGAAAATGAAGCATTATGTATTGTATAAGATTTAGCAGCTTATAAAAATGGCTTCTTTAATTTCTAATATATGTAATCGAGATGTTTCGAAACAGATGATGTGTTGCAAAGTATATTGCATACAGGATGGTGACTAAAAATGTTGAAACAAAATAGCATAACATTGCATTCAGTGCAATCTAGTGTTTTGAGCGAAGCACATTTTGAACATACATCCAGTAACAAAATAGCATAACGTTGTATTCATTGTAATAAAAAAAGTGGTATTGAGCTGGTAGCTAATCATATATGTAGAGGGTGGAATGACAACGGCAACACCAGTTTGTGTCTATGACAACACCAAGATGACAATTCCGAGACTGGAAATCGAATCGAAGCTTTCTTACATCTTCCTTAGAGATGCATAGCTGACATCTAGATTAACTAGGTTTCTGATTGAAAAAGAGGATAATGCACAGAGAGCCTTCAGATTGACAAAGCTATCTTTTCTGTATAGATAATACATGGGGAGCTTCTAGATTAACTAACTTTTGGGTTGGCAAAGCATTTTGGGAAAATAAAATTTGGGTAGCTTTTAGACCAACAAAACCATTTGTGAGGACAATGCACAGCCTACTTATAAATTGGCTAGCTTTGTGCTTTATGTGAGGATCATCTCCTATAAACAACCAGCTTTTAGATTAGCTAAGCTTTTTGCAAGTATAATGCCCTAGCCATATCCAAGATTGGAAACTGGCAAAGCTAACTTTTAACTTTTAGAAAGGTGAAGGGGTTTTGGCCCAGCATAATGCCCTATAAACAACTCTACAGCGCAGGTATCTCAATTTTGGTAGATCCTAAAAAATGCAGAACCATGAGGGGATGCATAATAGCAGGCCATGAGGGGATGAGCGGTCTGTGTTGGATGGAACATTTTGCACCGCACCTTGATGTTTCCGTTCTAGATTTGTGCCAATGTTCCCACGTCCAATACGGGTGTTTTCCTCGTTTTGTCCTTGAGTTCCATGGGAACAAGTGCTGGGCGCTTCAAACCATAGTGTTCTGTATTGCCGAATTTGAAATAAGCCACAGACAGGAGGAACCCAGCGACCATCCACAGCAATAGCCTTTTCATCAATGCCATGGCTACACCAAATGTGGACCTCCCAAACATTTCTCTCGGCAGCACATGCACCTATAATGTAGTGGAAACCATGAGATACTAGGTACTGTGTTTTCATGCAGAAAATTAGGTGATTAAACAATTAATACTACTTATACTTACAATATTTCTAACAACCATGAATGGTTTTGAATTGTGATTGAAGAGGTCAAGGCAGAGTTCCATGCCAGAATTCCCATAGCCGACGACGAGCACCTTCTTGCCTTCATAATCTGCTCCCTTTCTATACCGGCTAGCGTGAATGGCACCTCCCCTAAAGCTCTGCATGCCCACGATATCAGGAATAATGGGCTCCGCGTTTTCCCCGCTGGCAACCACCACCCATCGGCAAATGTACTTAGTATTCTTGCTCATGTTATCACATGCAGCGATGTTCACAGTGCGAACTCTCCAGTGCCCGCACGTTCGATCATAAGAGGTCGACTCTACACGTTGATTGAATCTGGGCTGAAGCTCGAACTTATTTACATAGGATTCAATGTATTCGATAAACTGCTCCTTGGTGGGATACGTGGGGAACTGGTCGGGGAACGGCATTAAAGGTAGCTCGCAAAACTGTTTGGGCAGGTGAAGCTTCAAACGGTTATAGGTTCTCTGTTGCGAAAGGGAAACAAGGCAGTCTGCTTTCTCCAGAATAACACAAGAAACACCCTGTTCTCGAAGGCAGGCTACCGTGGCAAGCTCGGAGGGGCCTGCCCCTACAATTATAGGGCCATTCACCCAAACGCAGCGTTGTTTCTCCAACAAACTATCATGGGCCTCTTTGCCCCATCTCTCTGAAAAACAACAGGCATCACAGGCTAAATAGAAGAGTACTCACAGATTACAGAGACAACGCATAAAAATCCGAATCAGATCTGATTTTGGAAGAACATCAAAGATGATGGAGTATAGCTGATGAGTCACGCAGTGGTGTTAATGACACGGTTGATGTCATTAGATTTTTTATTTTATCTGGCATTTGATAGGTAGATAGGCAGGTGGATAGGCAGGTGACATAGGGGTGACATGGAAATCTGGCGAGGAACAGCTGTAGAGAACGACGAATCTTTACAATGTCGCTACCAAAAACCCCACAATAAAACGCCTATCGGCATAACTACTTGACCTTACGACTAATCTTTATTTATATAAATTAAAAAAATATTTTATATAAATTTACACAAATCAAAAAGTGTAACTATTAATTCAAAAATTAAATAACTAAGATATTTATCTACCTATTAATTCAAACATTAAATAGCTAAGATATTTATCTAAATACGCATGTGTATGTATGATTCTTTATTTCTCTAAAACATAAATACGCCTTTGTAGATATATTTCTTTGGATTTATTAGGGGACAATAAAAATCAAATCTTTGGATATATAATTTTTTTTAGGATATATCTATCTATATATATCTTTTTAAAAGTTTATTAAAAGTTTATTAAATTTACAGTTTAAATAAATTTACACTAATTTGTAAATAATATATAAATAAATGTGTGATATTCAACGATACAATATTCTTTGCCATCAAAATGACAAAGAACTATTGAATTTTAAAACAAATATAAAATCTTAAGAAGCATATAATATTAAAAAATATTGAAATTAGTTTATATAATATTTTGGATAAGTAATTTTTACATAAATTTTACTATTTTTAATATATTTTTTGTTTATTTTATTTTAAATATATTTTTAGTTAATATGTTTATAAGAAATAAACTAAAGTGAAAAAAATTAGTATCATAAATTAGATTCCATTAATATCATTTCAATAATTTATAATAGAATAAAAGGAAAATTCTTACTTTACATTAAACACAATGATGCAATGTCTTTAAGTGTTTTGTTGTGGAGTATAGATGCATAATTTGTGATATAAGAAACTCAAACTTATTGTGATATGATTTTAAAATCCATACTATCAATAAATAACCAAAAAAAATGATAAAAAGATGGTAAACAACACATGTAATTAAAAATAATTAATGTGAAAAATATTAATCATAAACAAAAAAATATGTCAAAAAACATTATATTCAAAAATCAAGTAAATATCATCATATTTCTAAAACAGCGTTTAACCTATAAATTAAGTATTTGACCTTATTACTATTACCTCTATTTATGTAAATTAAGAAATTAAGAAAATCCTTTATATAAATTTCCATAAATTTCGAATGGTAACGACTAACTCAAACATTACATAGATATGACACCTAGCTAAAATAGAAATACGCCGTTGTATCCATGTTTACCTCATTTATCTAAAATATAAATACACCTATATAGCCATGTTTCCCTAAACTTGGAGAAGGCAAACATTTTTGTGTATATTTTTCATTCATAATTTAATTAAACATAACATCACCATATTTAACGCTGATTACCTTTAGTTGTATAAATTTATAAATCCTTCATATAAATTTCCATAAATTTCAAATTTTCAAGATTAATTCAAACATCACGCAAATAAAACATCTCTAACATAGAAATACGGATTTATATCCAGATTTGCGTCATTTATCTAAAATTTATGTACGCCTCTGTAGCCATGTTTGCGTGAACTCATATAAGGAAAAAAATCTTGTATATGTAAATAATATGGCAACCCAATTTTCATTAATCGGGAGATACAGTTAACGAATAATTACAAAAGCTAATCCATTGAACTTGCCTCAGCCAAGAGTATAAGTATATTGACCACTTTACACTGTGCAAATCATAAAATCCAGTCCGTACACGGTGGTAGATATTTATTCCACCAATGTCTCTCCAAATTCAATGGCACTTCAGAGTGTCAGGGAATCGATCGAATAATATAAAGAAGAATGAGTTCCTTGTTTGGAATCCATCGCAGGTCGAATAGCCAGCTCAGCCCTCTAATGATATAATAAAGCCCTTAATGCTACGTACGAACAGATAGCAGATCGCTTTAATTCTCCAAATTTTTCCCTGGTTACTGTTACCTGCCAAAAATCCGATTGAATACGATGAGGAGTCCCATGACGAAGGCTGGATCGATTCCGGGCTGCACCACAAGGCTTAGAACGTCTTCCCCTAACATGATCTCTGGTTTCGCTACTTTTCGTTTTGCCTGCGCCGTTGAATCACTGAATGAATAACCGTGTGATATGGATTTCACTAACCCTATGAGAAAGAACATTATGGAATAAATCAATTTAGGTTTTATTGGAGAAGAGCAAACCTGAGCGATAATCTGTCGAGAAGAGCCGAATACTGTGAATGAGGAACTTGGATTGCAGAGGGATCCCTCGATTTCATAATCGCAAAGCTTTGTATTCTGTCTTTTTGTAGGGTTTAACACTACTTTTGCAGAGGGTTTGCTGGAGAAGAGAGTCAACGCCGACTTTATAACGCTAAACAGTGGCTTAATCCCACAGCCATAGCCATCACCTGTGTATGCTTCCCATCGATCGTTAAAACTTAATCTCTGCCAAACCCACAATCAAAATCAAACCACATATGTAAATCCATAAAATGTGCTCAGAGTTCAACATATTGGAATTATAAAAATAAAGTACCTTGTGGAGCAAAGTGAGAAGCACGTTCCCTGTAGCATCCATAAGAAAGAGCTGGTGACTCGCATCATATGCGTAATTATCGACTCTGAAAACCAGGTTTCCAGAGGAATCAAAGACTGTGTAGCCACTGCCATTGAATACCAGAGATTTCTTCCAGACAGTGAAGGTGCGGGGACAATTGTTGTGTGCAACAAACTTGTCGTCAATGATCATCAAAACATGGCCTTGCCGGGTCGAGGAAGAAAGGGGGGCGCCCGGATACACTTGATGCATCATTCTTTCCTACCAGTTTTCTTGGAATATTGATGCCTCGTCGAGAACCTGAAATTCCACGAAAGAGAGGTTGTCGATAGAGGTATGTGTGTATAAGTAATTTATACAGGCCACTAGTATTTATTCCTCATTAGCGTACAGAGACATGGCGTGAGATAAGAATGGTGATGCTCACATTATTCGATCTTCTCTTTTGTCTCTGACATAAATACCCACTTGAAAGGAGATACTGGAAGTATATAATGTTGATACTGGAAGTCTATAATGTCGTTCCTTTCGGTTTATAAGCCTTGCCATTATCATAAGATGTGTGTATTTATATTTTTTTCTATATTGAAGGGAAGAACTATCATTATGTTAAGCCCTAAGCAACCTAATCTGAGTGATTTTTTTTTTTAAAATGAGAGATACTCAGATATTTTGAAAATTTGATAATTTTTCAATGAAGAATTATTTCTTCGAATATTAATAAAAAGTATTCAAAATTTCAAAATCATTCCAAATATTCAATAGGATTATGTTATGCTGAGCTCAACGCCCCTAACGATAACTTATTTCTCAAAAAATAACTCACCCTTAATCGCTTTTCATAATGCTTAAACATAAAAGCTAAACTAACTGATCTATACCTCTAACACATATAGGTATATTCACCTTAAAAGAAAAATAGTTTATCCTCTAAATTTTGTTTTCGCTTAGCGAACGTTTTTTTTTTAATTAAGTACCCTTTTTTTAAATTTAATTAATGTTTTAGATAAGAAACTTATCATTCCCATGGTACAAGTGAGATTCATGTGCTTGAAACCGAACATATTTTCCGAGAAGCAAAGTAATCAGTCAGAACTTAATGATGAGAGCTGGAAACATTAAAGAATGAGATATTACATTATGGAAAAAAATGGAACGCGTTGCATGACATACAAAGTGGTATGGACCCTTTACAGTGCGTAACACCTAAAAGTGCAACACGTTACAGTAAACCTCATGACAATTAAATTAAACATGACTCGTCTATTCATTAATGAAAAAAAATTAGATATCGAGTAATGAAACTGATAGCGTGGTGCCACGTATAATCTGTAATAAAATGAACATAGCTAGATTAACTATAGCTGGTATATGTGATCAACATTAATTTAACAAATAATTTTAACAAATAAAGTAACTCTAATATGTTATTAAATAGGATGGAAACACATAAAATAAGGTGGTTTAATTTATAGATAAAATAACATTTTTTTGTGATATTTATTCTAGTTAATTTTAATTAAAATTTGACAAATATTTTAAAAATTTTGAGTTTAAGTTGTTTATAGGATCCAAGTGCCCCAAGGGTTTTTCAAGGTGTTGAATTTTTTTTTTTTTTTGTAAATTCGGTGTGACCATGCCATTTCTATTTATATTTTAAGACAGGTTACAAAAAATATAAAGTCATTCTTGGCCTCAACCTGCCCAAGAGGGAAACCAGGTTTATTGGCCTTCTAAAAACATGATTCGCATCCCAAAATTGAAATTGTCTCTTACGTCTATGACTTGCTTGCACTACCTGATTCTCGACTTTAATATTTACAAACATAGCAGTACTTAAAAGTTCAAAATTAACAAGAAAACCATCAAATCAGACATCTTCTAATCCTTAGATGAGGAGACTGGGGCAGGGTCTTTGGCATGAGACCCTGGCATTTCTACTTGGTTAAGTTGCTGAAGAATCTTCTGTAGGATTTTCTCCATGCGTCCCATTTTTTCATCTAATCTGCTAACCCTGTCTGCAGTTTGGTATTGGGTGATCTTTATATGCTGCTGATTGTCCTGAATCTCCAAAAGTTGAGCCTGGGTACGAAGGTCTGGTTGCATTGCCTCCGTCTTTACTTGGACTGGGTGATTACTCTGGATTGCTTTTGCTAGCAGACATTTTACAATCCAATATGTATGGACTGTCTGATTAAACAGTGTAAGCCTGCCCCTTGTATGCCCTGGATCAGTTATAAAGTCCAAGATCTCTGCCTCTGTCTCATTATCCTCTGGTTCCTGGTGAATCTCTTGTTCCCAACCACGAATGTCATTTCTGGCTACCGAGGGGTTACTCATGACATAATTAACTGCCAGTGTTTCCAGGTGTTCCAGATACGTTTTCCGCCCCCTCTTCTTTGGAATAGGTTCAGGCTGAGCAGGTTGCTTTCCCTTAGCCGATTCCCGGCAGTGTCTCTTTCCCATTGCTGGATGTGACTTTTGAACTAACACTGGCATGCATAAATAAACAAAATAAGAAAAGGTATTAAAACCCAGCATGCACCTTGCGGTGCCCTGTGACCTGAGTTGAGACGGAAAATCGGCCAAATTCTTACGACTGGGATAGTTAGTTTGACTGTGGGGGATGTTCTGGGGATAAAACAAGAAATGGATGAGCAGGCTCAGATCCTGCGCGGGAGACCATAACCACTCTGTCTTCCTCTTCATATGGTAAACTTTGACATTCATAGAATTTGTGTTAGCTACACCCAGATAAGAAAATATCATTTTATGACTGGGGTTCTCTACAATTAAGTAATTGAGACCATGACCATGACTGAGAAAATCAATCCGACTCTTCATATTACCTTTGCTTCTATCAGAAATGAACATAAGGGTGTTGCTATTTAGGCTTTGGCGCCCTATACGAACCTGGCTATCACATTGGTTGCACGGAAAAATGAGGGTTTTCCTCCCATACCCACACACAAAGCTTACTTCAGGTGCTTTAGAGTTACCATGGTCGCAGAAAAAAGGAGGGACCAGTTTCAATTCAGGTTTCAGACAGGTCACATACGACAGAAACAGCAGAACCGAACGCAAATCTAAACTATCCTCATCACTATAGACCACAACAGCGGCGTTTAACATCAGAACATGGGGGTAACAAGGGTCGCGGAAGCAAGGAGGGACCGGGTTCAATTCTAGATCCAGACTTTTAACTAGCAACAGAAACGACAGAAACGACAGAAATCCTAAACTATCATCTTCACTGTAGGCCATATCTGCCACATTTAACATCAGAAGGAGAGAGGTTATTGTCAAAACATACCCGGACAGAATCCCGCTATATCCAGGTTGCAGGGCTGTAGTTCTCCTTCGATGCCTCCTCCAGTCTTTCGCATGCAAGAGGGAATGCATGCAAGAATGAAAGGGCAGGTTTAATAAACTTACCAAGTTGGCAATTGCTTTTCCAGTTGTCTGACTGCCCCGCTGGCCATCATGCGCCATCAAACCTTTGCCGGCGCTCACACACTCCACTTCGCTGGTCTGACAATACATTTAAGTGATTTTGATTGCTATTTACGGGAGCGCTTGCCAGGTTGCCGCCTCCCCTTGTCATGATGGCAAGTGTACACCCCGATCGGGGGGTTGGAGATCTTTCTCCACTATCAACTGGAGTGATTGAAGTTCCACAGTCCATATGAGGTCAGTTGGGCGACCCTCTATATGGCTCTCAGCATTCTCACAGCCCCAGTTTGCTAAGTAGTCTACTGCTGAATTTCCTTTCCTTCTGATATGGTGAGGGATAAGGTATTGTATGTGTTTCACCAATTGGCTCAATTCCTCTATAAGAGCTGTTGTTCTCAAACTTTGGGAAATTTTCTCCCATCGCGTTCCCTGCTGAAGTTTTTGAAGAATCCCTGTAACCATAGCTGAGTCCCCTTCAACAATAATCCTCTGAAATTGTTCGCGGATTGCTATCTGCAGGCCTTGTTTAACCGCCATTAATTCTGCTTCATTATTTGTTGCGTGGCCTAGATCGAGAGCATAGAATCTGCAGACAGTCCCTCGTGAGTTTCTAAAAATCCCTCCCGATCCTGCTTGGCCAGGATTCCCTCTAGAAGCCCCATCATAGTTAAGTTTCAAAAATCCGGGCTGGGGAGGCCTCCATTGTGCTTCTATTGATTGAATAGGCGGTCGAAATTTCCAAAGCCCTTGGCTTAGCATCTGAGGTTTTAGTTTCAGCTGTTCTAAAATGATAGCTTCAATCCCCCCTGCTTTCCAATCTTCATCCGTCCATTTTTCTGTTAATATGGTTTCCCGGATATTTTCTATGGTACGCTGCCATATATTAATCATTGGTTGTTCCAAATTTTGAAAGACCCTCAGGTTTCTTTCTTTCCAAATGTTCCACAGTAGGAATCCTAATACAAGGGTCCACGCTCTATTGATGACTTGACAGTTAAATTTACCCTTTCCCCAGAGCTTTCTATGATTTCTGTCACAGTTTCATTGTTATTTAGCAGCTGTCTAAATAGATGTGTTAGAGTCTCCCACAGGGGCTGAACTTTAGTACAGTAACCGAGCAGATGATCTATGGTTTCTTCTTCACGTCGACAAAAGGGACAGCATGATGGCCCAAACATACCTCGTTTTCTAAGATTTTCCCAGGTTAATATTCTCCGATGGCTTACTAGCCAAATAAAATAAGTGATCTTTGGCCAATGCCTCATTTCCCAAATCTTTTTCCAAATTGGTCTTCCATTTCCAACCCCTTGTTGAGTGTGGATACGATATCCCTCCTTGATAGTGAACAGACCTCTTGTTTGATGACCCCATCTTAAAATGTCCGGACCTGTTGTAATTCTGAGTTTGCGAGTATTTAACTCCTTTGCCAAATTATTCCACTGTTCTGTTTCAGGAGCTGCTTGCCATCCATGTTTGTCTTTCCACTTCCTCCATATACCATCACTAGTATTGCACCAATATTGCTTCACTAACCTGTTATTCGGAGTATTGGTAAATAAGAAGATTTCTCCTAATTCAAGTCTACTAAATAATTTATCCCTTTGCTGCCATGAGTCTTCCCAGAAGAGCGTTGTATTTCCTTCCCTTACTTCCCAGAAACTATGATTCCGAATTAGAAATCTGTTCCTTGCTGCTAAATTCCATATAGATGACCCTTTTGGAGTTCTATCAACTTTCATTCGGCCTGCAACTGTTTCTGGCATATCGTACTTGATTAGCCATATTTCCTTCCAGAAATCCTGCCCTCCTATGAGCCAGTGCCACCAGAGTTTTTCCCCCAGTACATTGTTTAAACTAAAAGGGTCTCTTAGTCCCAGACCTCCATCTGCCTTAGACTTAATCAATTTATCCCAAGATAGTAGGGCCCACTTCCTATTTGACTGACTCCCCTGCCATAAAAATATTTTGAATATGTTTACCAACTATTCACATATTCCTTTAGGGCAAGCTCTTCCCGAGAGCTGGTAAATCGGTAAGGCTTGCAGCACCGATTTTAAGAGAATGAGACGGCCTGGCGCATTCAGAGTTCTAAACGCCCAATTTTGTATTCTTTTCTCCACTCTGACTACAATATCCTTCCAGTCTGCTATCCGCATAGGGCCTAGGTTTAGGAGCATACCAAGGTATTTAAGCGGAAAGGATCCTTGCTGGAACCCCAAAGTCTTGGTCAGATGATGCTGCATCAGAACAGGGCAGTTGAAGAAATAAACATTAGACTTATCCTTATTAATTTCTGTGCCCGAGGCTTGCATGAACATCTCCAAAAATTTTAGGATACTCTTACACTCTTTCAGTGAGGCTATGCAAAATAGTAAAATATCATCTACGAATTGCTGGTGTGTGAAGGACAGTTGAGGTCCCCATAGTTTTAAACCTTCTAGCTTGCCTTCTGCTACTTGAGCTTTAATTAATCGACCCAAACCCTCTGCTGCTATGATGAAGAGGAATGGTGATAGGGGATCACCTTGTCTAAGCCCACGCGAACTGTTGAACGACGTTGAAGGGCTCCCATTCAAGAGTATGGAGAAAGTCGGAGAGGATATAAATGAGTGTACCCACTGGATCCATCGTTCATCAAACCCGAACACTCTCAGCACCTCTGTCAAATATTTCCAGCTTATGCGGTCATACGCTTTGGAGAGATCCAGTTTTATTAGTAAACCTCTCTTTTTTTCTTTTTTCAGTGTATGTATTGCTTCGTGTGCAACCACTATTCCATCCAGAATTTTCCGACCTTTAACAAATCCTGTTTGTTCTGGGGAAATTATCTTCGTCAGCAATGGTTTTAAACGGTTAACCATGAGAGTAGAGAGTATTTTATAAATGACATTGCAGAGGGCTATCGGGCGGAAGCCCTCAGGGGTATCAGCATGCTGTTGTTTGGGGATAAGAGTCAAGAACGTTGCATTCAGTGCTGGAGACATCTTTTTATGTATTCGGGATTCTTCAACGACTTCTAAAATATCTTGTCCAATGAATGACCATGCTGCTTTGAAGAATTCACTGGTAAAACCATCAGGGCCCGGGGCCTTATTTGTGGGTAATTGCAGGACCACCTCTTCGACTTCTTTCAGCGTTACTGCTCGTAATAAAGCCAGGTTTTGTTCTCTGGTGATCAATTGGGGAATATGATTGGTGATCTTCTGAATAGCTTCTTGACGATTGGGACTAGGTTCTGTGAGAAGATTCTGAAAGTGACTGGTCATTTCTTTTTCAATATCTTCATGTTTAATTAACCTCTCTCCATTTGCTGCTTTAATAGAGAAAATTCTGTTTAGTTGACGTCTCTGTATCATTGCTCAATGAAAGAATTTTGTATTTCGGTCCCCTTCTTTAAGCCACTGGACTCGAGATTTCTGTTTCCACAAGATCTCCTCCTGTTTTCTTCGTTCCTCCAGTTGGCTAAGAGTTTGACCCTCTTCCACCACCAGCTCTTCTGTGCGCCCTGTAGGATTATTCTCTGCTGGATTTCCCTCATTTTTTCTTTCAGTGTTATTTGATCCTGATGAATATTTCCAAATTCTTCGCGATTCCAGCGTTTTATTTCAAGTTTTAATTGCTTCAGCCACAGCTGAAAGGAATGCATTTTATTATGGCCTCGGATTGGATTTGCGTACCACCAATTTTTAACTTTTTCCATAAAGCCTGGATCCCTAAGCCAAAATAGTTCAAATCTGAAAGGCTGGTTTTTCCTGCTCGCTTTCACATCTATCTCCATTCTGATTGGCCAATGGTCCGATCCCAAAGTAGGAAGTATTGCAGCCTCACAATGAATATCTAAGCTCACCAGTGCCTCTGTCACTAAAAAGAGATCAAGCCTGGATGCGATCTGGTGTCGTTCTCCTCTACGATTATTCCACGTATATCTTCCATTGACTGTTGGAACATCTACCAGTCTCAAATCCTGTATAACCTCTTGGAATAGAGCCATTTCTGGTTCCTCCCTTCTTATTCCGCCTTTCTTTTCAGATAGGTTTAGGATCATGTTGAAGTCTCCTCCTAAAAGCCAATATTTTTCATTATGTAGAGTACTCACCTTTCTTATATCCTGCAGGAATGCCGCTCGCTCTCCTGGAATTGAAGGCCCGTAAACAACCAAAATAAGGATTCTGTCCTCTGCTCCTAGCTGGCGAAATGTCGCTGTTAAAATTCTAAGGACCCCCATCCAACCTTCTGCTATAACTTCCGCTTCGTTCCAAATTATGGCCATTCCTCCCGATGCACCCACTGAATCTATCGCCATCACCACATATGACATCTTAAAGGATTGAACGATTGATTGAAGCTTTTGCTCTGTGACTTTGGTTTCTTGCACTAACATTATCTAGGGTTTTTCCATCTGTAGTTTATCTTTCAAATGACGCTGTTTACCTTTACTATTCAGGCCCCTTATATTCCAGGAGAGCATCTTCATTAAGAATTTTTGGGTAGTTGTTGAAATACCGTTGTTAACGGTATAATCTTTCCGGTGTTGATCAGCATTTCTCCTACCAACTGTATGAAGTCTTTGATAGTCGGTCTTCCTCTCTTCTTGGCTGGTTTAGATGAGGTCGGTACTTTCTTGCCTCCGGCCTGTTCTCGTTCTTGAGCCTCTTGTTGAGCCTGAGCTGTTAGATAATGTTCAAAGGTATCCTTGTACAATTTCTTTTGATCTGGCGGAATAAAGCGATCATCGAGGTTCCTCCATTCAAACAGCAGTCTTTTTAGTAATTTCTCCTCTGCACTTAGGTCATCTTTAGAATGTTCCACTTCCATTGGTGTAAGTTCCTGTTGGTGATTATCTTCCACTTCCTTCCCTGCTTTCCTCTTTGACGACTGCTGTTTTGAGCCTTCCTCTAAATTCCCTTCCACCGGTATCTCCACGATTATCTTTGGCCCTGACTGTTCATCTCCCTCTTGCAATGCTTCATAGCGATTACCTGTTACTGTCGAGCCTGAAGGTCGTTGTTTTATTGTTGGCCCAGACACTGTTTTCCCTGTGCGTCTTTTTCTTGTCGGCACCTGCACAAAACCCTCATCTTCCTGTAGGGGTGGTTTTTCTGGTCCATTGGTGCTTGTTTTCTGTTGCTCAGCCGCATTCAAAGGGCAGGATTTGTATAAATGCCCATACTCATGACATCAGCGGCATCTGAAAGGTATATGTTCATAATCCAATAGCTGCATCCAAACTTTACCCTCATACTCTAGTTCTATCATTTCTGGTAGGGGCTCAGAAATGTTCATATACACACATATTCTCGCAAAGGAAGTATAACGGCCTCTAGCTGTTGCATCTGCTATTTTAACAAAAGAACCCAAAGAATTACCTATTCCTTCCAAAATTTCTGGGTCCCAAAAATCCATGGGAAGCCCAAACAACCGAACCCAAACAGGAGCAGCAAGGAACTGCTCTTGGTCGGGGTTGTAACATTCCTCCCACTGTCTAAGAAAGAGCCCTACATTACTATAAAAATAGGGTCCACCTTCAAAAATGCGTTCTTTATCTTGTAAATTGGAAAAAATAACTGTAAAAAAACCCTTGGCTCCTAGTTTCAGATCTATATGCCCTTTGGGCTACCATTTTAATTGAATCCATTTCATTAGTTCCTTTTCCGAAGGCCATACACCTATGAACTTACATATTAAGGCATGATTTTTCATATAACCTCGATACTCCGTCAATTTCGCCGCTGGAATGATAAATCTTGGCTTTTTCACCGCTCTTGGCAAGCATTGGCCTTTCTGTTTTTCTTGCCATTCGGCTCCCAAGACAGGTGCCGAATTTTGCTGTGCTGAACCCGATTGAGATGTCCGCTGTACAGAATCGCCGGTGGCTACGTTACGGTAGGAGGGCTGCGACCCTCCTCCCGAGGGCGCAGACATATACCTCTCTCAGAGCTGGCGGCTGGTGAAGGCCCGCCTCGATATCACTGTAACCTGTATTGCTTTCTGTCAAACCGTCGAAACCCTCATTTGCCCCTCGAAACCCTCATTCGCAATAAAAAAAATAAAGTGATGATTCGGTTCGTTTCTTCAAGGTGTTGAATTTATTTTTACATTCAAAAAATAAATTTTAAAAAACAAAAAATCACATTCTTTCCCGAAATTGTTTTGTAGTATTCGAGGAAAATTTCTACTTCATCTATAAGTGTAACATCCATACACCTTAAAAATGCATTCATAAAAAAAATTAATCTTCTTTTTCCTCTAGCATCAACATCCTACTGAATTGTAAACCAATTACAATAATCAAATGTTTTACTTCATCCAAAATTACACCTACCTTCATGTAATTCGTCACAGAACTAGATTCATTCTTTACTTCATGATTATGGTATTACGAAATATAAGCTTACAAATCCATAACAAAAGTTTGACATCAATCTTTTCTAAATAATGTTTACACAGCCAACTTCCAGGTTTTCGCATGGCACGGTCTATAGTTTACTAAGGTATTATTTGACCATTGCACTATGTAACTCATGCATCTGAAATCATAATCATTTAATTACTCATTAATTTCGGTACTATTGATTGAACTGGGTTAATGATAGCTATCAATTTAATGTGTTAATATTTGAAACGATTACACCTGGGCTCTGTCTAGGCTCCATCTAGTCCATCCAAATATTATCTATTATCATGGAGATCGACAGTGTGGGTTCAGAGTGGGATGGTTAGGGTTACCACCCACCCCATCCATCGGTTTGGTCTTTTACTTGCTACACTGACAGAAACCTCTTCCTCACTCTGCAACTCTTCATGGTTGTTTGGTGACGGCGGTCACAGGTATATGTACCGGATGGAATTTTTCCCAATGGAATAATACAATTCATTTCTCTTTGTCTCAGAGGTTAGTTTTTTTTAATTCCCTGTTACAGCATTTTGATCGTTTACATTTTATGGGTTTAAATATTAATGTGCATATAGTTTAATTGCTTCTCACCTACAGATTTCTTCAAGGATTCTCTTGAAAGGGTTTATGATTTTCAGATTCCACAGACTGATTTTTCTCTGTGCTTCACAGGCCCCATCTCGAAATTTTGGAAGTGCTCTATATTTGAGCATGAAGTCTCGAAGACAAATCTCTAGCCACGCCTCCATTCAATGCCTCCAGGTATTTTCTATGAACCCTACTATACATTTTTCTTTATAATACTTTTGTGTTATCATTGAAAACTGGAGTTGTGGTCTGCGACTTTGCTTCATTGTTCCAATGTTAACTGGTTGGTTGCCTGGCTATAGCCGATAGCCAAAGCTTCTTGGAGTTTCCCCTTCCGCGGCCTCCTTCAAGGTATGATACCACTAGTGCACATGGCGAAGGGGTTTTTTATAGGATTCATGCACTGTCATTGATTTTGGCATACCCTATCTTCTGCATGGTTTAATATCCAGCATGATATTTCTCTTATTCTTGTCATAAATTGGTTCTTTCGATTTATGGTTGAGGGTTTTAGCGAGGCTCGCCCCTTACACTTTTGTTTCGACCGGAACCTTCATTTGCATGTTTACCCGCTTGAAATTTAGTTCAGACTTAGTTTTTATTCCACGGTTAACATGACTTCTTTTAGTTGTATGATAGTTATGGAGCCTTTGGATTGGGCTCTTGATAATGTTTGTCATGACACTATGTTATTGGGTCCGTTACTACTGCATGTAATAATTTTTGTTCACGATTGAATTACCAAGACTAAGTGTGGTTTATTGTCGGCATTCAAGACTTTACCATTGTAACTAGTACACAGTTCTTGTTTGTAAGTCAATTTATCTATAATTATTTTCCTGTATATATATATATGTATATATATATATATATATATTCATAATTGCTTATAATCAAGTATTCAGAAATTTATCCGATGCTACCTGCATGTGTAGCTCATCTCCCATTATTGTCTATTTGGGTTTTCTACCCTATGGGACTTGAATCCTAACCCTCTCTTTGGGTCCAAGTTCTAAACCCTCACGCATAACCCTTGAGTTATTTTAATTAATGATATTCATACCCCTTAGGGTGATTCATATAAATGGTTCGACTTCTAGTTCTATTCAGTTATATGTTTTGGGAAAACTGTAATTCATACTTTTAGCAGTAATGGAAATGCTTCAGGTTTCCTGTCCTACACATATTTTAGACAGTATTCGCATTCTCTCATTATGTTTTATAAATACAAGTTTACTACTTTCC
Organism: Pinus albicaulis; assembly: GCA_034641835.2. Lineage (NCBI taxonomy): Eukaryota > Viridiplantae > Streptophyta > Pinopsida > Pinales > Pinaceae > Pinus > Pinus albicaulis. Next base: position 158,364,019 of record CM076579.1, on the reverse strand, counting down.
TTAGTTACAGTAGTCCCATCAACAATATTTTTTCTTGTAATGTATTTGTATAGTTGTTTTCTTTATGAAATATATAAACACAGTCATATGCAGTATTCATACAATTTACCCTGTTAATTCTATTAGCATAGGTATTAATTCAAATGTGCCTACACTGTAATATTTAACAGTAGATTTTTGTATTTTCATACTATGAAAAGAAAGCATAAGCCAAAACTCTAAGATATATTAGTACCTAATTCCAGATAATTCCTTCTAAAGTCTCATGGTCCTCCCAACCATGACCAAGGTGATTACGTCCTCAGCTCCCCCCTTGCTTCTCACCAGGGTCTAGGTGCTTCAATGAGACAAGAAATTAGACCTCAGGAGTAAATCATGTTAGATGATCCAAATATCATAATGTAAATTTAGGATAAAATATTTATTAAATTAGAATATTTAATAAATGTTAGAGACACCTAGAAATAGAATATTGTTAGAAAACATAGGACTCTAGAATAGAGTCTTATCTTAGGCTCTAAAATAGGAATAAATTTAGTAGATTGGATCAAATATCATTTATTGTAAATGGAAAACTGTTGTTTTATCAAGTGGTCCATAACTAAATTAAGTTAGGAAATATAGCTTATAAATAGGTTATTTTCCTAATTGAAAAATAGTGGAAGTTTGTGTGTGTAGAATCTTGCAATTTCTATGTAATTTATTTTCTCATTATTAATAAAATTACGTGTCTGAGGACACTTCTGTTTTATTTTGGTATCGAAGCTTCACTAATACAGTTGATGGGAGGAAGGAGATTCCAGCTCTACAAGCCTATGGAAAACTCCAACAAATTGTTCATCAATTTAATGGGTATGAAATTTTGTCAATTTTTTTTTAAGGAAAATAAATCTACTAATTATCATATGAATATCATTTTTTAAGATTCATTTTTTATCCTACCCTGCTCAAAACACTTTTTTTTTTTTTTTAAATCCTACGCTAAATCCAAATGCCCCTACTCTCTACTATCCTATTTTTTTTCTTGAGTGTTTTCTATCCCATCTACACTTTGCGTCTAGCAACATATAGCCACCGACATCCCTTTAGAAGCACCAACAATCCTATCCTTCATTCTGTGATACCTTAATGGATGCACTTTGAGGATTTTCTTGATCAACTCCAACACAATCTAAAACTCCAGATTTGGGCTATGTTACACTGAGTGATTCCCTATTTATGTGCAATCAGAGATGCAACAAAACTTCCATCACTATAATTGCCAATAATCAGATCAGGTTGACCTTTTATCTTCGTGGTCACTTCGTCCAACAGTATTCTTGTTTCCAGCAATCTCTTGATATGTGCTAGTGATAGTTAAATATACATGATTCATTGCAATTATATCTGCATTTAACTGGCAAGAGAAATGCTATTTTTCTTTGACTTTTTTCCAGTATATGTATTAATCTAGTATTGTGGTAGAATATGGATCTGGCACCTTCCCAACCTTGGTGGCCGTAGGGGATGTAGGTGAGATGGTGTTCCTGCAACATATTCTCCACGCCGAGGAAGAGTTTGCAATTTTTATTTGATTCTACAATCCCTCAGTGAACTGGTTCTCACGTCTCATATAAACCAGCAAGGTGAATCTGCAAAGTAGCGTCCCTCTTAGAGTTCTCGACATCGATGCCAAGGGCGGTGCCGTAGTAAGGCGGTTCAAGTACATTTTATATATATATATTGAAGCTTCCGAGGCAGACCCTCATGCCCAGTAGGCCCTTGAAGAGTTGAAGAGGTAAGACACTTCACAAATCGTAAACATCCTCTCTTTTTTTGGCACAGGGACTTCCCCGAACCACAACACATCTATGGATCTACAGAGAGAATTTCCCTCATTACCCCTTGTAGCGTAAGAGGTTAGAGGAAATTTTTTAGTCATCCATTCCATAGGTAATATTGACTGCAAGAAAACCAAGGTCTAGAAGGCACAATTGGGTTTCTGACAACTCAATTCAGAGTGTGAAAGTGAAAAAAATTCCTTGAACCCTGTTTCTGTACAATACAAAGATTATATATTCATATATTCATATTCATATCGATGATTCAGGATTCTAGTTTGAGTACTGATGTTTATGATCTCCTATGCATTAGCACTGTCACAAAGTTCCTAGAGAGACTTTATTACTACGGATCCATATGCGTTGTAGAACCATGCCTATGGAGTGCACTCATTTCTTGCTTCATCCTGTAACACTAGGCTTTTTTTTTTATATTATCGATCACCCAACTTTCAAAGTATTGTTTTGAAGGAGAGCTCAAGAGCACACATAATAAATCCCCATGACATGCTCACCCCTGCAAGAAAACTCGTTTCCCAAGAAATGTTAGAATTTATGCAAGAATTATGCAAGATTGTAGCGTGGGAGTTGTAGGTGGCTCAGATCTTGCAAAAATAGTCGAGCAATTTTGAAAAACTAATATTTCTGACTATGATTATGTATTTGCAGATAATGGCCTTGTTTCTCACAAAAGTAGCAAAAATATTGAAGGATAAATGATGACGGGACAAAGTATGGCTTTTAAGGTGCTCAACAAAGATATAATATTGAAGTATAAATAAGTGGAGTAAGGGATGTATATTTTATGTAATTTTTTATTAATTTTTTTTTGGAATGAAAAGGATTATTGTAATTTTTGTAAAAATTGGAGTTACAAAGTGTACATTTGTAAACTTGGGGTGCTAAAATTGTAACTCAAAGTAATTTTTTACTTTGAGGGGGGTAGAAGTTTTTTTAAAAGGAAAGTTGTACGGGCATTTTCAAGTGATCAAATTTTGCGAAGATCTCATTGTAAAAACTCAACGATAAATTGACTAGAGCCAAGTGCCAAGCTTAGTCATTTTCTCCTTTTTCAACGACTATACGAGGGTCAAGGCCAAGCCCTAATAGATTATTTTCTCTTTTTGTGGTGTGCGTGGTTTTTTTGTGGCATGTTTCGTGTGACGAGTTGCTCAGTTTTTCTTATGCTTGAATCTTTTGGTGCACCGCTTCAACACTACAATGTCAAAGTTAATTAATTTGTTCTATGATTTTGATAATCTAGAAGGGGTGAAATCTTATAAGACAAGGAAACGTCTAATTTAAAGCACTTTCATATATAATGAATTGTGGTATGAAATATGCGATGGCGAAATTAAGCCTAATAAACCAATAGATGCAGCTTTACTTCAAAAGGGGAAAGAAAAAATGCCAAGGCATTAGTTCCTACAAAGGCTTCAGTTAATAATGAAATGTACATTCATATTGAGAATGCCTCAGATGCATGGACTGATTTGTGTACATTCAAAGATCTCTTTGATACACAACCTGAATCAAAGAAGGTTGATATTCAATTAAAATTTCTTCAACAAAAATTAACTGAATGTGGTGATGTTCTTGAATATATTTCACGGCTTAAAAACATCAAGAAAGAAATAATAAATGTTGTTTTTCAAGTTGTCGATGAAATTTTCTTGACTATAATTTTAATTGTTGGATTTCCATCACCATATACACATTTTTTTGAAACCTTGCAAGTCACTAGAAAGTTAGAGAATATAAAGTTTGATGAATTGAGTGATATGTTAGCCCAACATGGCAAAAAAATTGGGAAGAAGAAATAGATTGGGGAAGTTGCCTTCTTCACAGTGGCTAGCACAAGTAACTCCTTAGCTGATAGTTAAAGAAACCAAGGAAGAGGACATTTAAATCAAATTCAAGCATCCCACAATGTACAAGGTCATGGTCGCAGTCAAAGTAGAGGAAACAATCTCAACAGAGGCTACAATTCAGGCAGGAGAAATTTTCAAGGAAGAGGAAACAATAAAAGCAGAGGATATAATCATGGAAGAGGAAAATTTCCAGGTTGAGCGCAAACTCAGAAGAGAGGCAAAAGCAAAGGTAAAGGACAATATCAAGACAGAGGACATTATCAAGGTAGAGGCAAAGATTTCAGTCAAATTGTTTATAAAAGATGTAACAAAGTTGGAAATTATGCTGAATATTGTAGAACTTCCATTGATAAAATTCCCAAATTTCATCTAAAATATTCACAGTTTTCAAATGATGAAGAAGATCCCGATGGTTCATAATATGTCTTCACCAACACAGAGTCAACAGACTTACAAGTTTCAAAATTTCCTATAAGTGATTATGAAGATGCATTGATTATGGATACATGAGAAACTCAACACATGACTTTTATACGTGACTTATTTTGGAGCTTCAAAGAATGCCATCTCAATTCAATATATCTACCTGATAAAACAAAACATACTCCTTCTGGCAAAGGTGTACTTAATTTTTTTTTACCTGGAATTGGAGAAAGAATGATTTCAAATGTATGGTATGTCCCAACATTTAAGCAAACTTTGTTATCTTTGGTCACGATTCGACAAGTAGGACATTTGGTGATTATGGAAGATGGTTTAGTTCAAATTAACTCAGTCAAACAGAACATGAAAATAGTGATGATAGGTTATGAAGATGGAAAACTGTTAAGGATGAAAGCAACAATTATTCCAAGAAGTTCTGACTTTGGAGGAGTGGGAAGTACAAAAATTTCACTGATCAGATTGTGGCATGTAAGACATGGGCATATCAACTTCAAAAGTGTCTCTCAGTTACAAAAATAGGGAATGGTTGAGGGACATACAACCTTCAAAAAGGAAAATGCAAAATGTGAAGCTTACATTTATGGAAAACAACATCGAAAGAATTTTCCCACAAGTTCATGGCGTGAAAACATGCATTTGCAATTGGTTCACAATGATATTTGTGGACCCTTACAAACTTCTCTAAGAGGATGCAGATATTTCTTACTCTTTTTTGATGATTTTAGTAGGATGACTTGGGTATATTTTTTCAAGAAAAAGTCAGAAGAATTTGAAAAGTTCAAAAATTTTCGCTAACTTATTGAAAATGAAGTTAAGGAGAAGATTGGCACTCTTCAAACCGACAATGGAGGAGAATTCACTTCAAATTAATTCAAAATGTATTGCATGGATAATTTCATAAAATGACATATTAACAATGTGTACACTGCACAACAAAATGGAGTAGTAGAAATAATGAACCGCACGTTGTTAGGAATGGCAAGATCAATGTTAACCTTCAAAAAGTTAAGTCCTATATATTCGGCTGAGGAAATTCATACAACTATCTACTTAAGAAACATATCTTCAACTGATTCTTTATATGGAATCAGACCTTATGAAGCATAGCTTGGCTTCAAACCTCAAGTTAAACATCTCATAGTTTTTGGATCTATATGTTATGCCTTAGTTTTGAAGGAAAAATGAACTAAGATTGATTCATGCAGTTTGAAGTGCACAATGATTGGGTATTGTGATGATGAGAAAGGGTACAAAATTTTGTCTAATGGAAAATTTATTGTGAGGAAGGATGTGATTTTTCATGAAAATGAGAGTAAGAGTGCCGAAGAAGTTGAAAGTATTATTCAAAAGTTAGAAAAAAAAGGTGATAAAAGAAAATGAAATCTACAAAGTCAACCAAATTCACATAATTGGTATGAACTTGAGTTTCCTTCATCTGAAAATGATTCATCCAGTCCATCTTCTTCACCAACGCTATCAAGGTCTTCTAGCAGTTCATCCACATATCCTAGTAGCAACAGTTCTTCTGACAGTGACTCTCCTCCCCCAGAGTCCATGATTGATTAACAAAAAATAGTTTACATCAACCCTCTTTAAGATGATGGTGATTTTTCACAATGTCAAACCATTGAACATCAATTTCCAAAATTGGCAGTTCAACTTTTGAAAGATGTAAGGCCTAATGAACAGAATAAAATAGGAACAACAAGATCACAAAGAAATGAAGGAAATTTTTCCTTGATAGAAAATGATTTTACTGAACCTTATACTTATTAAGAGGTAGTAAAACATAAAGAATGGCAATAGGCTATTGTTGATGAATATCAGGTAGCTCTAGATAATAACACTTGGAAAATTGTTGATTTTCTTCAGAATGTTAAACCCATTGGATGCAAATGGGTTTACTGAATTACATACAAGAAAAATGGAGATATCTACAAGTACAAAGAAATACTTGTTTCTAAGGGTTTTGCGTAGTAGGAAGGGATTGATTATGAAGAAAATTTTTCTGCTACAGCCAAATGGAACACCATCTAACTCACGCTTTCCTTAGCAGCTCAACAAGGATGGAAAGCTCATTAGATGGATGTAAAAAGTGCTTTCCTCAAGGAAGTTTTACAGGAATAATTGTATATGATAGAACCACCAGGCTTTGAAATTGAAGGACATGTACATAAAGTCTACAAATTGGTAAAGGCTTTATATGGGTTAAAACAAGCTCCCTGAGCTTGGTATGCCAAAATGGAAGAATACCTTCAGAAAGTTGGCTTTCAACGAAGTGAATCTGATGATACCTTCTACGTATGCCAACAAGGTGAAAATCTGGTGATTCTATTTATGTATGTAGATGATTTGATTATCATTGACAACAATGATGATCACAATGCACAGCTAAAAATGGAGCTACATGCATGTTTTAAGATGACAGATTTAGGACTACTTCACTAATATCTCAGAGTTGAAGTATTCCAATTTCCACGTAATATCTTCATTTCTCAGAGTAAGTATACAGCAAAAGTTCTTCAGCGATTTGGAATGCAGGATTGCAAGCCTATTCTTACCCCCATGGAACAAAACTTGAAACATTAAAAATTTGAAGGGGGGGGGAATGGTGGATAACACTACTTATTGATGGTTGATTGGCAGCCTGATTTACCTGAGAAGTACTCAACCAGATCTTTCTTATGCAATCAGTATTATTTCCCGCTTTATGCAGGAACCACAAGACATCCACTGTAATGTAGCTAAAAGAGTTCTTCATTATATCCAAGGAGAAAAAGATTTTGGTCTTCTTTACAAAAATACTAAAAACTTTGTACTTGGTGTAATTTTAGATGTCGACTTTGCTGGCAGTATCGATGATAGGGAATCAACCTTAGGTTATTTAATGAACATGGGGTCAATTGCAGTGTCCTGGAATTGCAAGAAGCAAGCTAAAGTGGCAACTTCTTCAGCAAAAGCAAAGTACATATCATCATGGGAAGCAACACGTGAGATTTTTTCGTTGCATAGAGTTTTAGAGGACTTTGGAACTCCTCCAACAAAAGCTACATCATTATTCATTGACAACAAGTCAGCAATAAAGCTTGCCAAGAATTGAATTTTTCATTCAATACAAAGCATGTGGACAACAAGTATCATCATATCAGATCATTCATTGCAAAGCATGTCATAAGGCCGATTTATTGTCCTTCGGAAGATTAGACCTCCGATATCTTCACCAAACCTCTTAGCAGAATAAAATTTACTAAGTTCAAGGATGAACTTGGTATATCTTGTAATGTATCTTTGGATCATGGGGAGAATTTTACATGGTCCAAATATCATAATGTAAAGTTAGGATAAAATATTTATTAAATTAGAATATTTAATAGATATTATAGACACTTAGAAATAGAATATTGTTAGAAAAGATAGGACTCTAGAATAGAGTCATATCTTAGGCTCTAAAATAGGAATGAAGTTAGTAAATTGGATAGAACATCATTTATTATAAATGGACACTTTTTGTTTTATCAAGTGGTCCATAACTAAATTAAGTTAGGACATATAGCCTATAGATAGGTTATTTTGGTAATTGCAAATTACTGGAAGTTTACGTGTGTAAACTCTTGCAATTTATATGTAATTTATTTTCTCATTATTAATAAAATTACGTGTTTGAGGACACTTTTCTCTTAAATCTAGTCTCTTCTTATTCTAGGTATTTCCTGAGCTCCACTAGTTTCCTTACTAGCTCTGGACTACTCATAGCAACAACATGTTGCTTCACCCTTCACACCTTCTCCACAGAACCCCATTGCTTCCGAGGATTTTCCTATAAATCCTTTCTTTGGAATGGTAACTGTCACAACTGTCTCCACCTTTTTACCGTGGCACCTTGGAATCATTTACCAATAATTTACTTCTTCGTTTTACTCAAGGAAAATTATTCATTAACTCTCCTTGAAAATACCAAAGATAGTTTATTAAAATATTGTTAACGAATAGTCTTATTCGTTACTCATTCAAAGTATACCATAATTTTTTTTAAAATATATAATTAAATTAAATAAGGTGTAACATCTTCCCCCGCCAAAGAAAATGTCGTCCTCGGTGTTATTTAATAAAAAAAAAAAATCTCTGGATAGGCTTCTTGAATAATATGTTCGTCCTCCTAAGTAGCCTCCTCGAGGCCAAATTGCTTCCATTGTACTTTAACTTTGGGGATGACTCACCTCTAGAGCACTTTTTCTCTCTGATCTAGAATATTTTGTGATTCTACCAGGAACCCGTCATCCGATTCTACCTGCATACCACAATTATTATCATTAGTTCATATCAGAACTTTTATTTTTGACACAATTGTAATACATTGTTAACTTACATGTATACCCCTCCAATGTATCACATGTTTCAGTTCATGCCCATAACATTTCAGTAATGATACATGAAACACGTTATGTAGCAATATATGGCTTGGTAGAGCAAGTTGATAGACCACTAATCCTATCCTTTCCAAAACTTTTAATGGTCCGCAATATCTAGGGTCCAACTTGGCACAAGTATTCCATTTTAATGTGTTTTTCTTCAACTTTATTCTCACATAAACATGATCCCCTATCACAAATTCCCAGAAAGTTATTTTCTTATCAGCATACAATTTTTACCGGTCTTCATCATCCTTCAACTTCTTCTTGATTTTCTTTACCTCTCGCTCCATTTCTTCTTGCATGTCCGGCTGAAGCATCATCTTATTTTTGGACTACTCCTATTCATAGGATTCTGGCAATGTCTTCTGTGGAATTCCTCAAAAGGGCTCATCTTAAGGGATTCTTGATACCCATTGTTGTAATAAAACTCGAAAAAACATAGATACTCCTCCCACTTCGTTGGTTGTTGCATTACATACATGTGCAACATGTCTTCTAGAATCCAATTAACCATTTCTTTTTTCCCATCCATTTGTGAATGATAAGTAGTACTAAATTGTGTTTGTGTCCCCAAGCCATTAAATCACGTCTTCCAGAATTCTGAAATAAACTTCACATCACGATCTGAAATAACAATTCTAGGGATACCATGTAATCTAAAAATTTCTGTCATGAAAATATCAGTAATTTGTACCTTCTTGTAAGTAAACTAGATAGGAATAAAATGTGCCATCTTACTGAGTCTACCAAGTACCACCATAATAGAATCATTATGCCTTCTATTCTTTGGTAGCCCAGTGATGAATTCAAGAGAAATGACCTCCCACTTCCATTATGGTACTGGGATAGGCTAAATAAATCCTATAGGATGTTGATTCTCAACCTTTATTTGATGACATTCTAAACACTTTGTCAAATACTCCGCAATGTCCTTCTACATTCTAGGCTAGGAATAATCCTTTACGATTCAAGTTAACATTTTTTAATATGTCGGATATCCTTCAAAGGAACTCCTGTGATATTCATCCAAAATAACTCTTTTCAGATTTTTTTGATTTGGAATATATATTCTTTTCCGATAGACCAAGAACTTTTTATCATTGAGTTCAAACTCTAACTTCTTCCCTTACTCTTTGTCTTCTCTTGCCTACTGCCATAAGAACTGGTATTCAGGGTCCTTTCTACCTACTTCTAAAATATTTTCTTCAAATTTGAATTCAATTTGATTAAAGTAAAATTCGTAGATGCCATGTTGTTTCCTGCTTAATGCGTCAACCACCTAGTTCTCCTTAGCCTTCACATGTTGGATATCAAAATCGAACTCACTTAGGAAAGAATTCCACCTAGCTTTGCGTGAGTTCAGATCATCTTGTTTAAAATAGCTAGTTAGACTGTCATGGTCATTTCTTATCACGAACCTATTCCCTAACAGGTAATGCCTCCATATCCAAAATGGATGCACTACCACAGTTAGTTCCAAATCATAGGTTGAATACCTCTGCTTATGATATTTCAGCTTCCTAGATTCGTATGTTATGACTCTTCCCTCTTGAGTCAAGACTGCTCCTACGGCCTCCTTACGAGCATCGGTACTGACCTAAAATTCTTTACTCAAATCAACTACTCTTAGAATAGGAGCAGCAATTAACAACTCCTTCAATAACTCAAAATCGTTCTGACATTTCTGAGTCCACTTAGAGACTCGTCCTTTTCACTGCAAGGAAGTAATGTGATAGTATATCTTAGAGAATCCATTGATAAATCTTTGTTAATAACCAGCCAGAACCATAAATGAATGTATGTCTGCTACATTCTTTGGGACCCTCCATTCCATGATTGTCTTTATCTTTTCTAGGTCCACCGCAATCCCTTCAACATAAATTACGTGTCCCAAATATTGGATCAATTCTTTAAAAAAGTCAAACTTACTAAACTTAGCATAGAGCTGATGTTCCCTTCACATTTTCAGCACAATGTGCAGATGCTCTATGTGTTCTTCCATATTCTTGGAGTAAATTAATGTGTCATCAATACAAATTAAAACAAATTTATCCAAATATGGGTGAAAAATTCCATGAATTAAGCTCATAAAGGTGCCTAGTGTGTTGGTTAATTCAAAAGGTAATACCACAAATTCATAATGGCCATACTGGGTATGGAACATTGTTTTGTTTATATCTTTACGTTTGATCCGGATCTGGTGGTAGCTTAACCTTAAATCAATCTTGGAAAACACTGTAGCTCCTTTGACTTGGTCAAACAAGTCATCTATGTGTGATAGTGGGTATTTGTTTTTAACAGTCAAATTTTTGAGCTATCTATAATCCATACACATGCGCATAGTGCCATCTTTCTTTTTCACAAACAACACTGGTGCTCCCCATGGTGACACACTTGGAAAAATATAGCCTTTATCCATAAATTCTTGTAGCTGCATTTTTAACTCTATCAATCCAGGCACACTCATCTTGTAAGGAGTTCGGGACATAGGTGTTGCTCCGGGTATTAGTTATATAGTAGATTCTATGTCCCTTTTTGGTGGCAGTCGTAGGATTTCTTTAGGAAATGCATCTTGGAATTCTTGCACCATAGGAATATTCTCCAGCATAAGGTTCTTGTCTTTTGATTTGGTGAATCCCACTTGAATAGCATAAAGCTCACATCATTTCCTTATGCATTTATTTAATTGTGATGATGTAATTGGTCGTAACTACAATGGTTTCTTAATGCCTTGCCATTCTTGTCATGTTCCAGCCTTTGACTTAAAATAGATTACTTTATCCCTACAGTCCACTAGGGACCAATGTCTCTCTAGCCAATCCATCCCCAGTAAAATGTCGTAAGGTACCAAGGCCAGAATGTTGAGTTCCATAGTGATGTGATGATCCCTAAAACTAAACTCATAGTTTAGTACTTTGGCATTGACCCGCCTTCTTGACCTTGTAGCCAGCTGAACTAACCAAGGATTATTAAATTTCTAGTTCTGTAATTTACAAATTTCAACTTTAAGAGGGTGTATATAGCTCAAAATGGCCCTAGGATCAAGTAAAATAGAAATATGTTGGTTTTCTAACTTCTAACTCTATCATGGTTGGTTAGAAGTATGCTTTCAGGCCCTCTAGAGATGCATTGATTCTGGTATGTTTCGAGCTACATCCCCCACAATTGATGCCTATTGAAGATTTTTTTCCACTTCATTTCTTCCTTGATGAGGAAAAGTTTTGAAATAATGCACCTCCCCACATCCCTAGCATTGTAACAGAGGTTTTTGAGACTGTCCAATGTTAGGTATGCTAGAATCTTCGGTATGCTACTCCTCACTAGCCCACTTGGTCTTTGATTGGACTTTTTGTTAGGTCCCTATATTACTAGTATAGTCCCTTATTGTTGTTAGTGTAACCCCCTTATTGTTATTATTGTACCCTTGTAACCCCCATTTTTTTATTATTGTGCCCTTAAATTATTATTGTTAGGTCGGCTAGGATTACATTGTCGCCCACTAGGATTACATTATGGCCCCATGGACTCCTATATATAGAAAGGAGGTTTTGTAAATTGTATCATCCAAGAATTGTTCATTTATGTAATGTATTAGAGGTTTCCCCCTCGAAGTGGCTTATTTCTAAGGCGTTGATATCTCTTTTCTTCTATTTTTGGAGCTGGTTACACAACATTTGGTATCAGAGTTTTGATTCTAGGGTTTCGCTGCTCCAAACAGGTCATCATGGCATTTTCGCTATAACTTTTTTTCTACGAAGTTTCAGAAGCTGACATTTTTAGGGTGTGAAACCGAAATCTTGAGGAAGCTTGTCTAAACATTTCAGAGCTTGGTTCGGAATATGTGAGGAGATATCATCTGTGGAAGTTAGGTATTTTTTCAGGCTCCTAAACAGGTCATCGTGGCATTTGCGCTATAAATGTTTTTGTACGAAGGTTCAGAGTCTGAAATTCATATGGTGCAAAGCTGAAATCCTAAGGAAATTTTTAAAAAACTTTCAGAGCTTGGTTCGAAATATTTTTGGAGATATGATCTATGGAAGGTAGTGCCTTTTCAAGCGCCTGAATTGCATCTCAAAGAGGTGATCGTGGGAAAAGTTCAATAACTCTCTCTCTGGGCATCGGATTGGAGTGTCGTAAAAAGTGGTCACAAGTACACAGACTCTAGTTTCTTTCCTATAAATTTCAGAGACAAAGGATGAAACCGTGACACGTGGCAAGTCGTACAAGTTTGCTCTACTGAACCAGTCCATAATTAGGTCATTGTGGGAGATTGGACACAACTTTTTCTTGAAGAATCCAAATCAGGTTAGACCTATGGCATTCAAAAGAGAATTCAGAGGGCTACTATAGTGCTGAATTTCAGATATTGAAGATCTGTAATCATAGAGATAATACAATTTCAATATCGAGATCCTCAAAGCAAGAAAAAGGTGTGTATTTTTTTCAAATTGCACAAGTCTTGTTTGAATAATCAAGTTAAATTGATCCCAAGGGCATATTGTAGAATAGATATCAGTATTGGATTCTAAAATGGCCCTTAAAAAGAATTCAACACCCATTAAGCCTTCAGAAGGCTCTACTATGACTCATGAAGATGAAGAATGGCAACATGACATATCAAAATTACAAGAGAAAATTTCGCTCTCGCAAAGAACAACAAAAAATGAAATGGAAGTTTTGAAGAAAGGCGTGGAAACTAAGATGGATGGTTTGAAGAAAGGCGTGGAAGCTAAGATGAATGGTTTGGAAGCTAAGATGGATGACATGGAAGTGGGCATGGAAGCTAAGATGGATGACATGGAAGCTAAGATCGATGAAAAAATGAAAGATAACATGGAAAACATGAAGAAGGATCTAAAAGTAGACATCGAAGGTTTGGCAAAGTTGATACAAGAAATTTTTCCTAATGGTGAAAAGATAGTAGAGGAAACTCATGATGAGAACAAAATAAATGTTAATCGTGATTTCATAAACTCTAATGTTGGAGGAAAGAACCACCATATTCCAAAAATGGATATGAGGAAGTTTGATGGAAAGGATCCTGTAACATGGATACTACAGATGGAGCAATATTTTGATCTCCATAATGTGCAAAACACACAAAAGGTACGCATTGCAACTTTACATTTAGAACAAAATACATTTGTATGGTATCGATGGCTTTGCTCCCGTAAAATTTTTTTCACTTGGTCAATTTTTATGGAGGAAATGATAGCACATTATGAGGATACAAAGAGCAACACCTTCTTTAGCCAATTGATAAATCTCAAACAAAAGGGTTTAGTGGGGCAGCGCATTGAGGACTTCCAAAAATTGAATATAAGGGTAACTGATATTCCAGAGGAACACAGGATTGATCTCTTCATAGGTACTCTAAAGGATAACATCCAACATGAAGTTCATGTTTTGGAACCTGATTCATTGGAGAAGGCATTCAGGTTGGCAAGAAAAGTTGAATGTAAAATTATGGCGACAAGGAAGCCTAACACTCAATTCTATAAAGAAGGAAGTGTTTCTATGCCTAGATTTCCACAACCTACAAGGTTGACACCACAACAATTGGAAGAAAAAAGAGCAAAAGGGCTTTGCTACAGTTGTGATAGCAAATACACTAAAGGTCATAAATGTGCTGAAAAGAAATTATTTTACATAGATTGTGAAGAAGAAGAAGAAAATGAAAAAGAAGAGGATATACACCAGGAACCGGCCATAGAAGAGGAAGAAATGAATCCAACCATATCATGTAATGCACTGGCCGGAATTACCACTCCTCAAACTCTCAAGATAGTAGGACAGATCAAGAAGAAAAGGGTAATAGTGTTGATTGATTCAGGTAGCACCCATAATTTTATTCATTGTAAGGTAGCCAAGGAAGTAAATTGTTTCCTATACCCAGCACCAGAATGTCAAGTGATGGTTGCAAATGGAGGAACTATAAATTTCTCTGGAAAATGCCATAATATCAAGCTAACCATGGGGGAGTATGTGTTGACAAGTCCAATGCTTTCCATTCCTATGGGAGGTGCTGATGTTGTACTAGGAGTACAATGGTTACAATCTTTGGGGACGGTAGCTTTTAATTTTCAAGAAATTTTCTTGAAATTTTTTTCAGAAGGAAAGGAAGTCGAATTATGAGGTATTGAAGGGAAGCCAGGAAGGATAATAAGCTCTAATGTCATGACAAAGCTTCTAAAGAAAGAACAACGAGGCGTAATTGCACAATTATGCTCACTAGAAGTTCCAACATCAAAATCATCTATTTCTGCAGATCTCCAACAAGTCTTGGACAATCATTCCAAGGTGTTTGAAACTCCAAAAGGTCTCCCACCTATTCGTGATCATGATCATGCTATTCATTTGATTCCAGGAAGTGTTCCTCCAAACATCAGGCCTTATAGATATCCTTACTTCCAAAGAGCGAAATTGAACGTATGATTGCAGAAATGTTAGAGGCGGGTATAATTCAACCCAGTCAAAGTTCTTTCTCTGCTCCTGTAGTATTAGTACACAAGAAGGATGGATCATGGCGAATGTGTCCGGATTATAGGGAGCTCAATAAGCTCACCATTAAAGACAAATTTCCCATTCTTGATGAATTATTGGATGAATTACATGGAGCAATTTATTTTACCAAGTTGGATCTTCGTTCAGGATATCATCAAATTAGAATGAAGACTGAAGATATTCCAAAAACAGCATTTCGAACTCATGAGGGTCATTATGAATTTTTGGTCATGCCTTTTAGCCTTACCAATACACCTTCTACATTTCAAGGGTTGATGAATTCCATTTTCAAACCCTTCCTTAGAAAATTTGTGCTAGTATTTTTTGATGATATACTAATCTACAGCAGGTCTTGGAAGGATCATGTTGAACATGTTGGCAGGGTGCTCAAACTATTGCAGGAGAAACAATTATATGCAAAAACATCCAAATGTTTCTTTGGAGTACAAGAGGTGGAATATCTGGGTCATATTATATCTCACGAGGGTGTTAAAGTAGACACTAACAAAATTAAAGCCATTAAGGAATGGAAAGTCCCCAAGACAATAAAGCAGTTGCGAGGATTTCTCGGGTTAACAGGCTATTATCGCAAGTTTGTTAAGAATTATGGGAGAATAGCAGCACATCTAACAACATTATTGAAGAAAGATGCATTTTCATGGACTCCTGAAGCAACTAAGGCCTTTGAACATCTTAAAGAGGCAATGTGCCTAGCACCAGTCTTAGCTACGCCAGACTTCACAAAAACCTTTATTGTGGAATGTGATACCTCAAGAAATGGAATTGGTGTTGTTTTAATGCAAGAAGGAAGACCCATTGCTTTTGAAAGTCGTCCAATCAAAGGAAAGTATTTACAGAAACCTATTTATGAGAAGGAAATGTTAGCAATACTGCATGCACTAAAGAAATGGCGAACTTACCTAATGGGAAGACACTTCGAGGTAAAAACTGATCATGATAGTCTTAAACACTTTTTGGAACAAAGACTATCTTCAGAAGAGCAGCAAAAATGGGTCACAAAGATGTTGGGTTATGACTTTGAAATAATCTACAAAGAGGGAAAGCTTAATGTTGTTGCAGATGCACTCTCAAGAAAGAATGAAGAGGTGGAAGCATTGCTTTGTGCCATTTCTATTATCCAACCAGATTGGATAACAGAAGCAAGAGATGAATGGAAGAAGGACAAAGATATATGGACACTCATTCAAAAGTTGCAGCAAGATCCTAGTACATCTGATACATTTAGTTGGAAAAATGATTCCTTATGGTACAAAGATCGCTTATATCTTTGTAAGAATTCCCAACTGAAACAAAAGATTCTTCTGGAATTGCACACTTCTCCTTTGGGAGGACACTCAGGATTTTTAAAAACTTACCACAGGGTGAAGAAAGATTTTTTTTGGGATGGCCTTAAATCTGATATTCAAAAGTTTGTGGCGGAATGTTTGGTTTGCCAGCAGAATAAAGTGGAGACAATTAAGACCCCGATACTTCTACAACCTTTAACCATTCCAAGTCAATGTTGGGAGGATATTTCAATGGATTTTATCGCAGGTTTACCGAAGTCCGAAGGCAAGAATGTTATCATGGTGGTAGTTGATAGACTTACCAAGTATGCACACTTTTGTGCATTATCTCATCCATTTAAAGTAAGTACAGTTGCTACTACATTTGTGGACAGAATTCAAAAGCTACATGGAAGCCCAAGGGTTATTGTGAGCGAAAAAGATCCCATTTTTACGGGAAATTTTTGGAAGGAGTTATTTTCTTGTTTGGGTACTCAATTAGCTCATAGCTCATCTTATCATCCTCAATCTGATGGTCAAACAGAGATAGTAAATAAATGTTTGGAAGGATATCTTCGTTGTTTTGTATCCGATAAACAAACACAATGGGTCAAGTGGTTACCTCTCGCTGAATGGTGGTATAACACTTCCTTCCATACTGCAGCAAAAATGACCCCATTTATGGCACTTTATGGATATCATCCACCATCGATTACATCATCTTTAAGGGAAAATTCAAAGGTTCAAGTAGTCGAAGATCACATTGAGCATCAGCAAGAAGTTCTCCAACTCTTAAAGGATAACCTGAATTTGGCACAAAATCGAATGAAACAACAGGCAGATCAACATTGCAGCGAGAGAAGTTTTGATGTAGGAGATTGGGTATTTTTACGGCTACAACCATATAAAAAAATGTCCCTCAAGCAAACTAAGAAGGATAATAAATTATCACCAAAGTACTATGGTCCTTACAAGGTGTTGCAAAAGTTTGGTACTATGGCATACAAATTGGAGCTTCCTGCTTCTTCGCGAGTACATCCGGTTTTCCATGTTTCGTGCTTAAAGAAGGTTATAGGTGAAAATCTTCCAGTTCAAACAATATTGCCAGAACTTGATGAGGAAGGAAAAATCATATTGGAACCGGAAGTGGTCACGGAAACAAGAACTCAAAAACTACGGAATCGATCACTTTCAGAGTATCTCATCAAGTGGAAGAACTTACCCACTGAATATTCTACATGGGAGGATGAGAATTTTATACAAAATCACCTAGAGCTACTCAACCGTTGAGGACAACACTTTTTTTGAAGGAGAGGGGCATGTTAGGTCCCTATATTACTAGTATAGTCCCTTATTGTTGTTAGTGTAACCCCCTTATTGTTATTATTGTACCCTTGTAACCCCCATTTTGTTATTATTGTGCCCTTAAATTATTATTGTTAGGTCGGCTAGGATTACATCGTGGCCCACTAGGATTACATTATGGCCCCATGGACTCCTATATATAGAAAGGAGGTTTTGTAAATTGTATCATCCAAGAATTGTTCATTTATGTAATGTATTGGAGGTTGCCCCCTCGAAGTGGCTTATTTCTAAGGCGTTGATATCTCTTTTCTTCTATTTTTGGTGCTGGTTACACAACACTTTTCCTTTCTGTTTACTCAACGGATTCCTTCCAACGTTCCTATAGTTTCCATATTTTCTATTTTTGTTGTTGGTGAAACTTTTCCGCCCTTTTCGGGGGGTCGCAACTTTTTCCAGTTTCCCCCTGGGCTTTGGATTGATGATAGCACATCCTTTCTTTCATTATCACTTCATCCATAGTTTTAGGGTTCATGAATTCAATATTATCTTTCATATGTAATGGAAAACTACTAAAACATTGATGGATTTTTCCTTCTCATCACGCAAATAAGGTACATATCGTAATAAAAAAGTAAATTTTGTAAAAAACACATCCATAGACATTTTCCCTAGTTTTAGATCATGAAACTCTAAGGACTTTTCATCATAGAAACATTCAGTCAGATACTTATCTTTGAAATATTGCTGAAACTCATCACAAGTTACATTTTGGTCTTCCACCCCATGCACATTCTTAGCCTTCTCCCATCACAATGTTTCTTTCTCCCATAGTTTATAAATGGCTAAATGAGCTTTCAGTTTGATTTTGTATTCGTACACCTGAAATTAATTGTTCACATTTATGATCCATGCTTCTACCATCTCTTCAACCTCTCCATCAAAGGTGGTAGGATTAATCTTTTGGAATTCACCCTGCAATTCCATTTTTTGTTTCTTCAGCTCCTGTTATTCTAAAATATTCCTAGATTCAGCCTCACTGTAGGTTCAACTCTTATTACTTCATGGTGTTCTATTGCCTTCAGGGTGATCATGTAGGGGTTGCCTTTGTTCTCCTTCCTCCTGAGTGTCCCTCTCGGGGGTAGGTTTTTCATTGGGATGATTATGTCAGTATGAAAGGAATTTTAATATCATTTCTTATTCTCTCATCAATCTTTCATTGTCACCCCGAACCTTGAGCATCTTTGTTTGGAGGTTCTGCAGAGTTTCAAGCAACCTGTTTGTCTATTGTTGATGATCTTCCAACATTCTGCTTGTTTGATGGTGCCAGTCTATGCTTAACTAGAACCACATTTTGGTATTGATCTCAGGGTTGGTCATGGATGGGTTTCTCCTATGTTTTTGGGTTCCTGATGGCTAGATCCCCTCATCATGGTAGCTTAGAGAAAATGTGTTCATGTAGTTTGTAAAATTCCAACATTTAAACTTTATGAAAGAAAAACGAAATGAAAATGATGACTATGATGTTATTGTGTTGGCCCTCCTGGCCCCAACGTGTAACCACACTATGATACCACTTGTAGCATCCATACACCTTAAAAATACATTCATAAAAAATTAATCTTCTTTTATCTCTAGCATCAACATCCTACCGAATTGTAAACCAATTACGATAATCAAATGTTTTACTTCACCCAAAATTACACCTACCTTCATGTAATTTGTGACAGAACTAAATTAATTCTTTACTTCATGATTATGGTATAATGAAATATAAGATTAGAGATCCATAATAAAGGTTTGGCATCAATATTTTGTAAATAATTTTTACACGGCCAACTCAGATAGGTTTTACCATGCCGCGGTCTATAGTTTACTAAGGTATTATTTGACTACTACACTATGTAACTAACGACGGATCTTACAACATAATAATTTAATTACTCTTCAATTTTGGTACTACTGATTAAACTGGGTTAATGATAGCTACCAATTTCATGTGTTAACATTTGAAATGATTACACCTATATTTTATCTATCTGGGCTCTATCTGGTCCGCCAAATCTTATCCTGGAGATCTACGGTGTGTGTTCGAAGTGGGATGGTTAGGTTAACCACCCACCCCATCCATCGGTTTTGTCTACACTTTCTCTGCCAATAGAAACCGCTTCCTAGCTCTACAACTCTTCATGGTTGTTTGGAGACGATGCTCACAGGTATTTGTACTAGCTCGAATGCTGCCCGATGGAACAATACAATCAATTACTCTTTGTCTGAGGGGTTAGTTTTTTTTAATTCCCTATTACGACATTTTGATCATTTATAGTTTATGGGTTTAAATATTAATGTGCATAGTTTAATTGCTTCTCGGCTACAGATTTATTAAAGGATTATCTTGAAAGGGTTTATGATTTGCAGCTTCCACAAAGTTATTTCTCTCTGTGCTTCATAGTTCTCATCTCAGATTTGCGAAAATGCTCGATATTTGAGCATTAAGTCTCGAAGACAAATCTCTGGCCATGCCTCTGTTCTACGCCTCAAGGTATTTTCTATGAACCCTACTGTACATTTTTCTTTATAATATTTTTGTGCTAGGGTAAACCCATGAAGCTGGGTTACACTTTTGTGAGAATTGGGGGAAGAATTTGTTTTTTCTCAATAATTCGGCTGAACTATTTGAGATTTGGGCCAAAATTTTGAAATTAGTTCGTCCGAACTCATTATATTGTTTAAATTGATGGCGTACTGACGGCGCGGGGAAACAAATTTTTGGCTGGAGATGGGAAAATCGGCAACAAAGTTTCGACCGAACTATTAGTTCAACCAAACTTTTAAAATAGTTCGGTCGAACTTGTTCTTACAAATATATCGGCCCACAAACCTTAACGGGTTTCTTATGCACATGTGTCTCACATCTATCTTTGTCTTGCATCTGTGTCTATCTCATTCTGTTGTGGTGTTTCTATTGCGGTGCTGCTTTGTTGATGTCCGTTGTGTTGTTGTTCTGTGTCTGTTGGGGCGTTGCAGTTGCTCTGTTGAGGTCTGTTGCAGTGTTGCTCTCTGTTTTGTTTGATTTTGATTTAATTATTTTTGTTTGTAGGGAATTTGGTCTTAGCTTCATCCTCTTTGTGGCTTCATCTACGAATTGAACTCCCGGCTTCGTCTTCATTGCAGCTTTGTCTACGAATTTCTATGAATTGATCTCCCAGCTTCATCCTTGTTGCGGATTCGTCTGTGAATTTCTGTGAAATGATCTCTCGTCTTCGTCCTCGTTGTGGTTTTTTCCTTGAATTTCTCTGAATTTCCAGGTATGAAATCTTGTTATTGAAATCCTATTAAAGATTAAATGGTTAAACCGAGATATGATACCACGCTAATTTTTAACTGGTATGTTCTATTCTTGCAAAAATTACTTTTTCATTTTATTATCCCAATTACAATTATACTTTAAATAACAATAACATTAACAATTAGATCAATCTTGACAGTAATTGTATATATAACATAGAAATTGTCCTCCAAAATCCAAATGATCATTGATCGACTGAAAGATTCTTAGAAAACCAATCGAAACAACCAAGTGTCACCTCTAAAATCTCTTAGGAAACCTGAATTTAAACCTCTGCAATTTTGGTCAAGGATTGTTATAGGTCCATTTGGGCACCATTCCCACTAACCTGGTTAACTGGGCATCATATCGAGCACCGATGATCAAGGGTTCTATCATTCCCTATCATCTTAGTCGCTATATGCCCTAAGACAGGAAACATTCATGAATCAAAAAAGATTTTCATCAAAGCAAGGTTTTTCCATGGTTTGAATCTTATTATTAAACATGTGGGAGCTCACCAACACAGGCTCTAAGGGGCCTATGTTCTTTGCATATGCAGGTATCCCCATTCAAGGCTGCTCTACAAAGCACTTCTTGACATTCAAAGGTGCGTTTGTCACATTGGGAGTGCAATTCTCATTGTTCTGGAATCTCCACTTGGCCAGTGTCTTCTAGAAAGTTTCACGTGTCATGCTTTAGATCCAAGTGTCCATTTGACATCTACATGACTGGAAAACATGTCTTGCCTATTTTTGGAATGTAATTTATTTCAAAAAAACCTACAATTCATCTATAAATTGAACACAAAGCTAAGTGTTCAAGGAGGAAGAATTTGTGTAGAGAAATTCCAGAGAATTTTCAATAGAGAGTTTGATTTGTGGAGCTGCTGGTGGAGAGACTTATGCTGTGACAAGACTACGTAACTTTGCTAGAAGGTCATGATGAATCAGTCACTAGGTTGTAACCTCTCCTTCTATCATCAATAAAGAGTACTTCTTGTTTTTCCCTACATGCATCCATGTTTACTTTGATTTTCCATGTTGTAGAATCTTAGTTGATGAATGTAGTTTATGCTTGACTGATTTGACTAATTAACTTGAATAGATATCTAGATTATTGTATCTTATACTTTTTCAGTGTTATTTCTTGCAATAAGCATTCAACTATTTGAAACCTCTTGAATTTGAGGTTGTAGTGGAAGCGACATAAAGGAGTCATTTGGAAGCGACTGAAACAAGTAAGCATCCAATCCTCCTTGTACATATGTTCTAACTTAGAAAAAAGGGTATTGCAGTTTTTCACCTATTGTTCTAGACTAGACACTAGTCTAGGGAAGAATATTTTATCCATAGATTACAATTCTGGCCCAACAAACTGGCGACTCCACTGGATAAACCACGGATAAACTACACTTCCCTAGACCGGATAACTTAAGTAACCGGTAAGTCACCTTATGATTCTAGGAGATTACTTAGTTGTTCTTATGTCATTGTTATAGGTCAATTTGGGCACAATTCCCAATGACCTGGTTAAATGGGCATCATCTCCAGGACTGATGATCGAAGGGTCTATTATTCCCTATCATCTCAGTTGCTATATGCCCTAAGACAGGAAACATTAAAGAATCAAACAAGATTTTCATCAAAGAAAGGCTTTTCCATGGTTTGAAGCTTATTATTAAACATGTGGGAGCTCACCAGCGTAGGCTCTAAGGGGCCTAAGTGCATTGCATATGTAGATATCCCCATTCAAGGCTGCTCTGCAAAGCACTTCCCAAAATTCAAAGGTGAGTTGGTCACATTGGGAGAAAAATTCCCATTGTTCCGGAATCTCCACTTGGCCAGTCTCTTCTATAAGGGTTGACATGTATCATGCTTCAGATCCAAGTGTCCATTTGACATCTACATGACTGGAAAACATGTCTTGCCTATTTTTGGAATGCAATTAGTGCAAAAATACCTACAATTCATCTATAAATAGAACACAAAGCTAAGTGTTCAAGGAGGAAGAATTTGAGTAGAGAAATGCTGGAGAATTTTCAATAGAGAGATTCATTTGTGGAGCTGTCGGTGGAGAGACGTATGTTGTGATGAGACTAGGGAACTCTACTGGAAGGTCACAATGAATCAGTCACTAGGTTGTAACCTCTCCTTCTATCACCAATAAAGAGTACTTCTTGTTTTTCCCTACATGCATCCATGTTTACTTTGATTTTCCACGTTGTAGAATCTTAGTTGATGAATGTAGTTTATGCTTAAGTGATTTGGATAATTAACATGAATATATATCTAGATTATTGTATCTTCTATTGTTTTAGTGCTCTTTCTTGTAGGAAGCATTCAGATATTTGAAACCGCTTGAAGTTGAGGTTGTAGTGGAAGCGACAGAAAGGAGTCTTTTGGAAGAAACTCAAACAAGTAAGCATCCAATCCTCTCTGTATATCTGTTTTGAGTTAGGAAAAAGGGTAGTGCATTCTTTCACCTATTGTTCTAGACTAGAAACTGGTCTAGGGAAGCGTAGTTTATCCGTAGATTACAATTCTGGCCCAACAAACTAGTGACTCCACTGGGTAGAACTTCTCTCGTTTCTTGGTGTTTTAGTCTCTGATATGCTTTCTAAATCCACCTAGTAGCTATTTCACAAAAAGAATAGACTTTTTCAAACCTTAATTTGCAAAGTTAGTGAGCAAAAAGGTAGTTTTTTCTTTTTTTACTATTCCCAACGCACCCTTCATCAGGGCACAGTGCTTTGCAAAGCACTGTCTCCCTTGTCAGCCTGCGTTGCAGAGCATTGTCTCCCTTTGGAGACTGCGTTGGCTGCTAAAAGGAACAAATCCCCTTGAATCTAACTTTCTATTTTGCTTCATTTTTGTTTGCTGACTTGTTCTGAAAAGTTTAATGCTCTATTTGACCAGTAGCTCTATATATTTCTTCTCCTTTGACTAAAAATTTGTTCAATGTTGTTTTTAAAAGTTTTTCATTATCATTGACAAGTTGATTTAAAAGTACTTTTTATGGTTGCATTAAGAATCGTTTGCTTTCAAAATAGGAAATTGTCGTAAAGTTTTCATTTCCTTGATAGGATAAATTGTTGTTGAAATCTTATTTTTTTCTTCAAAAGAGAAATTGTTGTTTGTATTCTTCATTTCTCGGAAGAAAAAATCATTTCGATTATTGATAGAGTGCACCTAGTTTCTATTCTGCATTCATAACATTAAGGAAACTAAAAAGAAAAAATTGCATTTTCATGTAGGATTATGTATTTTTTGCAAACGGAACATTAGGAAATCTACATTTAGTTTGAGATTCATTGATTTGTTTTCTCACAAATTACTTTCTCTCTTCCCTTAGTAGCTAGGTCTTTCATTGAAAAAACTACAAGTGAAAGTTTGTTTATCATTCTTAACTTGCATTTTAGGAATCTAATATACATCATCGTGGTGAACCTGAAAAGAAAATTGTTAAGAAAGATCAACATAAAATAAATCTTGATTTACCTAACAACGCTTTGGAACATTAACGATAACATTTAGAGGTCTAGGCTAGAGATGTGTTCTAGCATCGTAAAACATAGCAGTTGTCGTTAACTTGTCTACGATATATTCTGAATGTGATACCTCACTCCACGTATATAAGTATATCGTAGCTCGTCCATGTACTCTCGGGTATATCGGGCAGTGTTACGGTATGATAAGTATAAAGGGGTGGTCATTGTGCGGTTTCGCATTAGACAACAATAATACGGACTTGGGCCTCTACATACCTTCGGGTATATCTAGGAGGAAAAATTTTAGGTGCTATCCATCCATAGTGAACCGAGTCGGCCACCTTGAAATTGTGATACACCAAACACAACATTCGAGGAGATTACATGCTCGTACTTCTTGGTTTGCCAGGAGTTATTTTGCAGTTCACATTTTCTTGGTAAACCCTTTTTCCTAGCATTACCCTCTTTTTGTTTATTTGTTTCTGGATAAAATAAATCAGTAATTTTGGAAGAACAAAATAATTTCCCCCGTTGTTCGTGTAGACATCGCTCTACTGAAACCAATACCATCAGTACCTCTGGTGAAGCATCATCTTTCCATATACCAAAGTTGGCACAAGTTGTTTCTACAAATCCTGGTTTGTCTACTGTTGTCGAGACAAAGTCCTCATAGCTGCCCGTGGTCACGATCCATCCAATCTGTGAGACCATACCTCCCGAACCCAATGTTGTTCAACTAGAAGTTGATCTGGATCCCATTTTTCTTTAGGGGGCAACTGTTATTGGTCAAACTGGACATCATCCTCAAGACCAATGAAATAGGGTCTATCATCCCCTTATATTTCTGTTGCTATATTCCATAAGTGGAGAAAATATTGATCCCGAAGTCGAACAATCGGAAGTTGGTCCTCAATTGGCCATCCCACAATCTATTGTAGCCATTGAGTCTCCCATATTGTGCAGTCAACCACTTGAGATATAATTTGTGCCCGACGGCAAAATTCTTCCACCTGGTTTGATTTTGATTGAAGAAATATCACAAGATGAGACACCTTCAACTCCAACTCATTTTTGGTAGGAGCTTTACCTGTACGAGTATTTTCCTCAATCACATTCCTCTGCTTTTGTTGATCCTGTTTCACTTTCAGTTCCTATATATTCTATAGGGTATACATTGGGTCATTTGACCATGGCTGAGATAACATCCTAGTCTAAACCATATATTTCAGCTGCGACAACATTTTTTTTTGCTTCATCTTGGATTTTTTGTCCATTGACTTCACCCATGTCATCATCTAGAATCCTATCTGGTTCCTCTCCTTGGTGGCTAATGATTTCACATAAAATACCATTTGAAATTCCAAAATTCCATGAAAACCTTCGAGAAGACCCATCAACGCATGTTATAAAGTATCATTTATGGTGCTCATCAAACTCCTTAAATGATGATTCTATTAGACTGTGTCTTTCCCAGCACACACTCACTACTCCAACTGCACTATGAGGATGGTTCTTTTTTCCTGTGTCAACCTCGTTAAAAAATGAAACAGATGTTGAGGATAGTTCTTTTCCTATGTCAACCTCAATAAATGAAATAGGTTCCCATGAGGATGGTTCTTTTTCTCTGTCAACCTCATTAAAAAATGAAATAGAGTCACGATGATAGTTCTTTTTTCTTGTGTCAACCTCGTTTAAAAAGATGAAAGAAGTACCTTTGAGGAAAGTTCTTTCACTATGTCAACCTCGTTAAAAAATGAAATAGGTCATGAGCATAGTTCTTTTCCTGTGTCAAGCTCATTAAAAAATGAAACAAATCCTCTCCTAATTAAGACGAGTCTTCCATTTGATCTCGTTAATGAACCTTCATTCCATCCAGCTATTAGTAATGAGTAATCTACTTTGATGAATGAAATGAAGCTTGGGGAGAACCTATAGTTGTAGGGGGCATTCGAAATGTGCTCTTGTAGGGGGCAGTCAAAACATTCTTACAAATTGCACGCAATCGACCAATGAAGTTCGGAGGCAAAATCGGGTTTAGAGCTCCAAAATACAAATGGTAACTATGGAATGGTAAAAATGAATAGTAAAACTCTTTTTATATAGTCATTTAATTACTTTCCTGTTAAATTTATTGTTATGACTATGGTTTTATTATGTTTTTATCATGAAACAGGTATATTTAATCCATTTGATGTTGTTCTGAATAGGAAATACAACTGATGAACACATTACTCGTGCAGATTTATTTCAATAATGACTTGACCACAAAGCATACTTTTTCTCCTTATTTTTGGAGCTTTCATAAAAACAAAAAAGGACTTGAAGCGCACTTTTATCTCTTTTTCGAGCTTTGATAACAACGAAAAAGGAACCCCTGGATTCTTCTTTTAGCTCTTTTTATACTTCGATAATGTGAAAAGATTGCTGAGCACTTGTCATTTCAAGCTCGTTAAAGTAAATGAATTGATATCTACTCAATATAAGTTAACCCTTTTCCAAACTGAGATGGATTATTTACGAAAAAGGAATACCTTGGTTAAACATGACCAAAGAGGTTCTTTCAAATATCATTTTACACTTTTTTGAGTCTAAGAGACAAATTTATGAAAAAGTACTTTTTGGAGTCCTCTTTCCTCCTCTTTTTTAGACTCTCTAAACATGAAAAAGGATTGGGCTATCACTATCGTTAAGCTCGTTAAAACATAAAATAGTGACGTGCTTGTCAATCATGGCAAGAATCGAGTTTCATTCATCGCTAGACTTGTTAAATTATTAAATAGCGATAATTCATTATTTATTCGCCCAAAGGGTTGAATTATAGATCAAGCAAATGTTATCCTCCTCAAGCTTGTTAAAAAATAAAGAGGTATTGGTTGAAAAATGACCAGGGAAAATTTGGGAAAAGAAAGTAAAGTTTCTTTTTGGTAGCAAGTCACTCTTGAACATGACACTTCTTTCACTCTGTGTCCATGACTATTTGGGTTGGGTAATCATCTTGACGGTTCATTCACACCTATGGTTCATCATACCTTCACTTCGGTTTTGGCTCAATGCTGCCAACTCATCATAGTGTCACCAATATGTTCAAGATAAGTCATCTAGTGATTTAGAACTCATCCATCTGCAATACTCAGAAACCTTCATTTTCATGACCATCATCCCTGACGATTTCTATATCAATTCATACCCTTGCCTCTGAAATCAGTAACTCCAGTTTTCCAATAAGATGACTTCCTGTCAACTACAAATAAATATCTAGGAATTTCACTTAGAAATAGTAGATTCCAATACCATGAGGCTTGTTACAGCATCGACAAGATCCTCGCTTCCGAAATTCTGACCGAAAGATTTTTTTTGGCATTCGACATCAAATAATATATTCACACCTTACGAAATGTACTGCAGTACCTTGAGGACCATTTTCATTAATGGTGGTTCTCTCGCATTTGTTAACAGCTTTCATTATTGGCTGGTAATCAAATGATGTATTTCCATGTTCGACGACAAATCATATATTTTCATGGCTAGACTTGTGCCCGAATGATCGAGTGAATGAGATAAGAAGACCCCAGATCTAGTTTCAACCATCTCAGCTATGATTTCAGGATTGCTGTACACATCATCTTTACGGTGACCTTACATACAGATTTTCATCCAAACATGGGCCTATATCTGTGGGCAATGTTTGCATCTGGGCAACATTCCAATGTAGACGACTTTCTGAATTATGTACATGTTATTAGATTATTTTATGTGTTGACTATGGGAATGTCTACCCTCAACAATTATGATCAATAGAGGATTTATCATGATGTAATTCATTGTAATATTGATGCAGGTGACTGTCCCACTTTGTTTCCAGTCTCATCACAATGTAAAGCATCTCAATCAAATGTTCTTATTATTTGGATATCATGCTTTCCGGGGAAATTGTTATAGGTCAATTTAGGAACCATTCCCAATGACCTGGTTAACTGGGCATCATCTCCAGGACTGATGATCGAAGGGTCTATCATTCCCTATCATCTCAGTTGCTATATGCCCTAACACAAGAAACATTCATGAATCAAATAAGATTTTCATCAAAGCAAGGCTTTTCCATGGTTTGAAGCTTATTATTAAACATGTTGGAGCTCACCGATGCAGGCTTTTAGGGGGATAAGTGTGTTGCATATGTAGGTAGCCCCATTCAGGGCTCCTCTGCAAAGCACTTCCCAACATTTAAATGTGCGTTGGTCACATTGGGAACGAAATTCTCATTGTTCCAGAATCTCCACTTGGCCAATGTCTTCTAGAAGGGTTCACGTGTGTCATGCTTCAAATCCAAGTGTCCATTTGACATATACATGACTGGAAAACATGTCTTGCCTATTTTTGGAATGCAATTTATTGCAAAAAAACCTACAATTTATCTATAAATTGAACACAAAGCTAAGTGTTCAAGGAGGAAGAATTTTAGTAGAGAAATGTTGGAGAATTTTCAATAGAGAGTTCGATTTTTGGAGCTATTGGTGGAGATACTTATGCTGTGATGAGACTAGGGAAATCTATTGGAAGGTCACGATGAATCAGTCACCCGGTTGTAACCTCTCCTTCTATCATCAATAAAGAGTACTTCTTGTTTTTCCCTACATGCATCCATGTTTACTTTGATTTTCCATGTTGTAAAATCTTAGTTGATGAATGTAGTTTATGCTTAACTGATTTGGCTAATTAAATTGAATAAATATCTATATTATTGTATCTTCTGTTGTTTCAGTGCTCTTTCTTGTATGAAGCATTCAGCAATTTTAGAGCTCTGAACTTGATTTTTCCTCCGAACTTCAACGGTCGATTGCTTGCAATTGGTAAGAATGTTTTGACTGCCCCCTGCAAGAGCACATGTTGAATGCCCCCTACAAGAATAGGTGCCATCCAAGCTTCATTTCATTCATCTAATTAGATTACTCGTTACTAATAGCTGGATGGATCGAAGGTTCATTGATGAGATCAAATGGAAGACTTGTCTTAATTAGGAGAGGATTTGTTTCATTTTTTAACGAGCTTGACACAGGAAAAGAACTATGCTCATGATCTGTTTCATTTTTTAGTGAGGTTGACACAGTAAAATAACTTTCCTCAAAGGTACTTGTTTCATTTTTTAAACGAGGTTGAGACAAGAAAAAATAACTATCCTCGTGACTCTATTTCATTTTTTAGTGAGGTTGACACAGAAAAAGAACCATCCTCATGGGAACCTGTTTCATTTATCGAGTTTGACACAGGAAAATAACTATCCTCAACATCTCTTTCATTTTTTAATGAGGTTGCCACAGGAAAAAAGAACCTTCCTCATAGCGCAGTTGGAGTAGTGAGTGTGTGCTAGAAAAGAAATAGTCTAACAGAATCATCATTTAAGGAGTTTGATGAGAACCATAAATGATAGGTTATAACATGCATTGACGGGTCTTCTCGAATATTTTCATTGAATTTTGGAATTTCAAAGGGTATTTTATGTGAAATCATTAGCCACCAAGGAGAGGAACCAAATAGGATTCCAGATGATGACATGGGTGAAGTCAATGGACAAAACATCCAAGATGAAGCAACAACAAATGTTATCGTAGCTAAAATAGATGGTTAAGTCTGGGATGTTATCTCATCCATGGTCAAATGACCCAATGTATACCCTATAGAATCTATGGGAACTGAAAGTGAAACAGGATCAACAAACGCAAAGGAAGGTGATTGAGGAAAAGACTCATACAGGTAAAGCTCCTACCGAAAATGAGTTGGAGTTAAAGGTGTCTCATCTTGTGATATTTCTTTAATCAAAATCAAACCAGGTGGAATAATTTCACCGTCAGGAAGAAAGTATATTTCAGGTGGTTGACTGCGCGATATGGGAGACTCAATGGCTACAATAGATTATGGGATGACCAATTCAGGAACAACTTCCAATTGTTCGACTTCAGGATCAAGATTTTCTCCACTTAAGGAATACAAAAACATAAATATAAGGGGTGATAGACCCTATTTCATTGGTCTTAGGGATGATGTCCATTTCGACCAATAATATTTGCCCCCTAAAGCACAATGTGATCCGGATCAACTTCCAGTTGAACAACGTTGGGTTCGGGAGGTATGGTCTCACATATTGGATGGATCGTGACCATGAGTAGCTATGAGGACTCTGTCACGATAAAAGTAGACAAACTAGGATTTGTAGAAACAACTTGTGCCAACTCTGGTATATGGGAAGATGATGCTTCACAAGAGGTACTGATGGTACTGGTTTCAGTAGAGCGATGTCTACGTGAACGACGGGGGAAAATATTTTGTTCTTCCATGATTATTGATTTATTTTATTCAAAAACAAATAAACAAAAAGAGGGTAATGCAAGGCAAAAGGGTTTACCGAGAAACTGTGAACTACAGAATACCTCGTGGCGAACCAAGAAGTACGGGCAGGTAATCTTCCCGAATGTTGTGTTTAGTGTATCACAATTTCAAGGCGTCTGACTCGGTTCACTATGGATGGATAACACCTAAAATTTGTCCTTCCAAATATACCCGAAGGTACGTGGAGACCTAATTCCGTCTTAGTGCTATCTGATGCGAAACTGCACAGTGAGAGCACCCCTTTATACTTATCGTACTGTAACACCGCCCGATATACCCGAGAGTACGTGGACGAGCTACGATATACTAACATATGTGGAGTGGGGTATCACACTCGAAAAGTATCGCAGACAAGTTAATGACAACTGCTATGTTTTATGACGCCAGAAAACGTCTCTAGCCTAGACCTCTAAATGTTATCGTTAATGTTCAAAAGCATTGTTACGTAAATTGAGATTTATTTTATGTTGATCTTACTTAAAAATTTTCCTTTCAGGTTCACCACGATGATGTATATGAAGTTTCTCAAATGCTAGTTTGTTGGAAAAAGAGCAAATAATTTGTGAGAAAACAATTCAATGAACAAGAACAAAATCAATGAATCACAAAGTAAATGCAGATTTCCTAATGTTCCTTTTGGAAAAAACACACAATCCTACATGCAAATGCAAGTTTTTATTTTCAAATAGCTGAATGCTTCCTGCAAGAAAGAGCACTGAAACAACAGAAGATACAATAATCTAGATATCTATTCAAGTTAATTATCCAAATCAGTTAAACATAAACTACATTCATAAACTAAGATTTTACAACATGGAAAATAAAAGTAAACATGGATGCATGTAGGGAAAAACAAGAAGTACTCTTTATTGATGATAGAAGGAGAGGTTACAACCTAGTGAATGATTCATCGTGACCTTATAGCAGAGTTCCCTAGTCTCATCATAGCATAAGTCTCTCCACCAGTAGCTCCACAAATAAAACTCTCTATTGAAAATTCTCTAGAATTTCTCTACTCAAATTATTCCTCCTTGAACACTTAGCTTTGTGTTCAATTTATAGATGAACCGTAGGTTGTTTTCCAATAAATTGCATTCAAAAAATAGGTAAGACATATTTTCCAATCATGTAGATGTCAAATAGACACTTCGATTCGAAGCATGACACATGTGAACCCTTCTAGAAGACACTGGCCAAGTGGAGATTCTAGAAAAATGAGAATTTCGCTCCCAATGTGACCAACGCACCTTTGAATGTTGGGAAGTGCTTTGCAGAGTAGCCATAAATGGGGCTAGCTACATATGCAATGCACTTAATCCCCTTAGAGCCTGTGTTGGTGAGCACCCACATGTTTAATAATAAGCGTCAAACCATGGAAAAGCCTTGATTTGATGAAAATCTTGTTTGATTCATGAATGTTTCCTGTCTTAGGGAATATAGCAATTGAGATGATAGGGAATGATGGACCCTTCGATCATCGGTCCTGGATATGATGCCTAGTTAACCAGGTCATTGGGAATGGTGCCCAAATTGAACTATAACAATTGCCCCCTAAAGCATGAGATAGAAATAATAAGAACATTTGATTGAGATGCTTTACACTGTGATGAGACTGGAAGCAAAGCGGAACGGTCACCTGCATCAATCTTACAATACATTACATCATGATAAATCATCTATTGATCATAATTGCTAACGGTAGGCATTCCCATAGACATCACATAAAAAAATCTAATAACATGTACATAATTCAGAAAGTCATCTACATTGGAATGTTTCCCAGATGCAAATATCGCCTACAGATATAGTCCCATGTTTGGATGAAAATTTGTATGTAAGGTCACCATACAAATGATGTGTACAACAACCCTGAAATTGCAGCCCAGATGGCTGAAACTAGATCTGGGGTCTTCTTATCTCATTCACTCGATCATTCGGGTACATGTCTAGCCATGTGAATATATGATTTGTCATCGAACATGGAAAGAAATCGTTTGATTACCAGCCAATAATGAAAGTTGTTAACAAATGCGAGAGAACCACCATTAATGAAAATGGCCCTCAAGGTACTACAGTACATTTCATAAGGCATGAATAGATGATTTGATGTCGAACGCCAAATAAAATATTTCGATCAAAATTCTGGAAGCGAGGATCTTGTCGATGCTGTAACCAGCCTCATGCTATTGGAATCTGATGTTTCTAAGTGAACTTTCTAGATATTGATTTGTAGTTGACAAGAAGTCACCTTATTGCAAAACTGGAGTTATTGATTTTGGAGACAAGGGTATGACTTGATATCGGAGCTGAAAGAAGACTCCAGGGGTTCCTTTTCACTGTTATCAAAGCTCGAAAAAGAGATAAATGTGCACTTCAAATCCTTTTTCATTTTTATCAAAGCTCGAAAAATAAGGAGAAAAAGTATGCTTTGTGGTCAAGTCATTCTTGAAATAAATCTGCACAACTAATATGTTCATCAGTTGTATTTCCTGTTCAGGACAACATCAAATGGATTAAAAATACTTGTTTCATGATAAAACCATAATAAAACCATATTCAGAGTAATAAATTTAACTTGAAAGTAATTAAATGACTATATAAAAAGAGTTTTACCATTAGCTTTTAACATTCCATAGTTACCATTTGTATTTTGGAGCTTTGAACCTGATTTTGCTTCCTAACATCAATGGTCGATTGCGTGCAATTGGTAAGAATGTTTTGACTACCCCCTGCAAGAGCACATGTCGAATGCCCCCTGCAAGAGTAGGTAATTGTAACCTACTCTTAAAAATTCTTATGTCATTGTAATCTACTCTTAAAAATTCTTGCGACTACACTTCCCTAGACTGGTGTCTAGCCTAGAAAAATAGGTGAAATATTTCACTACCCTTTTTCCTAACTCAAAATAGATATACAGAGAGGATTGGATGCTTATTTTTTTCAGTCACTTCCAAATGACTCCTTTCTTTCGTTTCCACTACAGCCTCAACTTCAAGTGGTTTCAAATAGTTGAATGCTTCTTGTAAGAAATAGCACTGAATTAGAAGAAGATACAATAATCTAGATTTCTATTCAAGTTAATTAGCCAAATCAGTTAAGCATAAACTACATTCATCAACTAAGATTTTGCAACATGAAAAATCAAAGTAAACATGGATGCATGTACGAAAAAACAAGAAGTACTCTTTATTGATGATAGAAGGAGAGGTTACAACCTAGTGACTGATTCATCGTGACATTCTAGAAGATTTCCCTAGTCTCATCATAGCATAAGTCTCTCCACCAGTAGCTCCACAAATCAAACTCTCTATTGAAAATTCTCTAGCATTTCTGTACTTAAATTCTTCCTCCTTGAACACTTAACTTTGTGTTCAATTTATATATGAACTGTAGGTTGTGCTGCAATAAATTGCATTCCAAAAATAGGCAAGACATGTTTTCCAGTCCTGTAGATGTCAAATGGACACTTGGATTCAAACAATGACACATGTGAACCCTTCTAGAAGACACTGGCTAAGTGGAGAATCCGGAACAATGAGAATTTCTCTCCCAATGTGACCAAATCACCTTTGAATGTCAGGAAGTTGTTTGTAGAGCAGCCCTGAATGGGGCTACCTACATATGAAACGCACTTAGGCCCCTTAGAGCCTGCATTGGTGAGCTCCCACATGTTTAATAATAAGCTTCAAACCATGGAAAATCCTTGCTTTGATGAAAATCTTGTTTGGTTCATGAATGTTTCCTATATTAGGGCATATAGCAATTGAGACAATAGGGAATGATAGACCCTTCGATCATCGGTCCTCGAGATGATGCCCAGTTAACCAGGTCATTGGTAATGGTGCCCAAATAGACCAATAAAAATTTCCCCCTAAAGCATGAGATCCAAATAATAAGAACATTTGATTGAGATGCTTTACACTGTGATGAGACTGGAAACAAAGTGGAATGGTCACCTGCATCAATCTTACAATACATTACATCATGATAAATCCTCTATTGATCATAATTGCTGAGGGTAGGCATTCCCATAGTCAGCACATAAAACAGTCTAATAAAATGTACATTATTCAGAAATTCGTCTACATTGGAATGTTTCCTAGATGCAAACATCACCTACAGATATAGGCCCATGTTTGGATGACAATATGTATGTAAGGTCACTATACAGACGATGTGTCCAACAATCCTAAAATTGCAGTCCAGATGGCTGAAACTAGATTCGGGGTCTTCTTATCTCATTCACTCGATCATTCAGGTAAAAGTCTAGCCATGCAAATATATCATTTGTTGTTGAACATGGAAGGAAATCATTTGATTAACATCGAATAATTAAATCTGTTAACAAATGTGAGAGAACCACCATTAATGAAAATGGCCCTCAAGGTACTGCAATACATTTCGTAAGGCGTGAATAGATGATTTGATGGCGAACGCCATACAAAGTCTTTTCATCAAAAGTCTGGAAGTGAGGATCTTGTCGATGCTGTAACAAGCCTCATGGTACTGGAATCTGATGTTTCTAAGTGAACTTATTGGATATTGATTCGTTGTCGACAGGAAGACACCTTATTGCAAAACTAGAGTTACTAATTTCAGAGACAAGGATATGACTTGATATAGCAATTGTCAGGGATGATGGTCATGAAAATGAAGGTTTATGAGGATTGTAGATGGATGAGTTCTAAATCATTGGATGACTACACTTGAACATATTGGCGACACTGTGATGAGTTGGCAGCATTGACCCAAAACCAAAGTAAAGGTATGATGAACCATAGGTGTGAATGAACCATCAAGATGATTACCCAACCCAAACAGTCACGGACATGAAGTGAAAGAAGTTTCATGTTCAAGAGTGACATGCTACCAAAAGGAAACTTTGCATGCTTTTCCCAATTTTTTCCCAGTCATTTGTCGGCCAGTACCTCTTTATATTTTAACAAGCTTGAGGAGGATAATATTTTCTTGATCTATAATTCAACCCTTTGGGTGAATAAAGAATGAAGTATCGCTATTTAATAATTTAACAAGTCTAGTGATGAATGAAACTCCATTCTTGCCATGATTGACAAGCCCATCGCTATTTTATGTTTTAACAAGCTTAATGACAGTGACAGCCTGGCCCTTTTTCATGTTTATAGAGTTTGAAAAAGAGGATGAAAGAGGACTCCAAAAGTACTTTTTCATAAATTTGTCTCTCAGATCAGAAAAATTGTAAAATAATATCTAAAAGAACCTCTTTGGTCATGTTTAACCAAGGTATTCCTTTTTTCGTAAATAATCCATCTCATTCTGGAAAAGGGTTAAACTTATACTGAGTAGATATTGATTCATTTACTTTAACGAGCTCGAAATGACAAGTGCTCAAAAATATTTTCACATTATCGGAGTCTAAAAAGAGTTGAAAGAAGACTCTAGGGGTTCCATTTTCACTGTTATCGAAGCTTGAAAAAGAGATAAAAGTGCGCTTCAAATCCTTTTTTTTTTATCAAAGCTCGAAAATAAGGAGAAAAAGTATGCTTTGTGGTCAAGTCCTTCTTTGAAATAAATCTACACGACTAATCTGTTCGTCAATTGTATTTCCTATTCAGAACAACGCCAAATGGATTAAAAATACCTGTTTCATGATAAAAAAATAATAAAACCATTGTCATAGCAATAAATATAACTTGCGAGGAATTAAATGACCATATAAAGTAGTTTCACTATTCATTTTTACCATTCCATAGTTACCATTTATATTTTGGAGCTCTGAACCTGATTATGCCCCCAAACTTCAATCATTTATTGCGGTCGTTTCTGTGGACGGATTTCATCGTTGTCTAATCCAGGTCAGTAGTAAAAACCTCCTATTTCTTTCAGTAGTCATTTCATTTCCATTCTTTACAAATTTTTATGGTTTTGAGCCCCCTAGGTTAAATTTTGGAAAAAATGAAGGCAACTCACCCTTGTACATCGAAACCTGCATTTCATAGCATGTACAGTGAATGATACATGCATATGCAACACACTGTCTCAACCTGTGGAGTGCATTTGGCGTAGTTCAAGTTTTTTATTTTCAAGATGTGCTCAAAATTTTTCTAGTTTTTTGTAATGAAAGGTATATAATGGCTCTTGTGGTTGATTTTCAAGTTTCCATTGGATAATAATGATGATTTCATGGAGAGAAAGAGAACATGAAGAACAAGATATGATTTCCTTGAATGATCTAGGTATTGTAAGAGCTTTAAGGGATTGCGGGCTGCTTAATTACTTTAAATTGTCGGGAATGAGGCAACAAATAGAACTCTTGGAGTTCCTTTTTCGAGCATGGGATCCAACAATAGAGGCATTTCACATAAAAAATCAAGTGCTGTCCATAACAGTTGAGGATGTGTATTTTATCACAAGTTTGTCAAGGATAGGTTTTCCCATTGCACTCACAGGATCTACCATTGGAGGAGAAACAGTGAGGGATTATGTTATGCAGTATTGCTATCGGAGGTCGGAACCTAGAAAATATGGAAAAATAAACATTCGTGATGTCAGGGATTTGCCTCTCAGAACCATCCTATTCACGATTTCTAAACTAGATGGCACCGTTACACTCCATGTGGCAAACAGATCATATATGAAGCATGCGTTGGAATGCTTAGAGCCAACAGTTTCAACTGGTCTGAAGCTGTTCTATCTCAGATAAAGGAAAAAATAAATAAAGCAAAGGGAGGAAGGAAGAAAAATTTCAGTTATGGTTCTATCCTTATCTCCTTCTCTTTGGAACGGATTCCACTGATGCAACCATAACATGTAACATTGGATATATCTAGTCCTAGAGATCCTCGAATGCAGAGATGGGTAGAACTCATGGGTCGGCATTCTGGCCAATCGACCGTTGTGTTCTCGATATCATTCTCTACCTAGTTCAGGCAACAGATCGTCGCCATCAATTAGTATGCATATGAAGTCTTCGACTTCCGAGGAGATCTAGATCTAGTTTTACCAGAAGGCGCTCAATGGGGTGCAATAGGTAAGAT
Organism: Pinus albicaulis; assembly: GCA_034641835.2. Lineage (NCBI taxonomy): Eukaryota > Viridiplantae > Streptophyta > Pinopsida > Pinales > Pinaceae > Pinus > Pinus albicaulis. Next base: position 158,326,165 of record CM076579.1, on the reverse strand, counting down.
TTATTTAAGCATGTTTTTTTATTTTTATAAGGTTTATACAAATGTTTTTGTCTTTTTATTTCTTTCCAAGATGAAACAATTTTTTTTAATGTAATTCAGATATCGGTCGCGTTCAACCAGTAGAGGAACCAGAGCGCGAAGCGGCTGCGCCAACAAAGAGGGCTGTCAGGAGAGAATTCCTTCAGGACCTTGATATGGCTGAGACTCTTGCTAAGCTCCAGCAACACATAGAGGGGTTGAACTTCGATATTTCGGATTGCCGGATCGAAGAGCTTACCATGCGACTGCAGCGACACACAATTGGGGTTCCTAACCGTTGGATGCAGTTGCTCCATAGGATTGCTATATCTATAGCATGCTATCATGAGCACTGCTAGTTTACTTATGAATTTTTACATACATTTTGAGGTCAGATGACCAACGTGTCTTGGGCACAAAATTTTTTAAAAACCTATAACTATCTATTTATATGTTTTTAGAGTTTTTCCTATGTTTAATACGCAATCCTATTCAATTATGTGAATGTTTTCTTTACGTATGTCGCAAATGTCTATCTAAAACTTGATTAGCTAATGAATTAGTTAAAGTGTTCAGATTTCTGGAAATGTGTTGATATTTAATGAAATCAAAATGTCTCTCCAAAATTCGAACTCTTAGGAAAAATCTAAGAAGTGTTGGATTTCTAACAGTATAAACACTAGTAAGTTGTAGTACCACAAGTTGTGAGTCTAACCTAACGATTATGCGGTTAATATCAAATGAAATGGTATCAGAGAGAATTTCGATCAATGTGCTATAATCAACGATATTGTTCATCGATATACCAATACAAATCCCTTGAAAACTGACTAACTCGCCGTTCAGAGAGAAAATGGCCCATGCTGCAGAGGATAGATTCTGCGTACTACGACTAACACCATTAGCATATCAAAAAAATGGTTCCGAAGATTAAGACATCTGCCATAAAAAGTCATAAGTAAATAGGTAGTCAAAACATAAGTAATTGTAAACTAGTAATCTCCCTACAATTAAGTATAAGTAACCTTATTAAGGAATCATAAGACCAGAATCTCAATAACCTCGAGTATTAAGTTTATCCGTAGATTACAATTCTACTCTACGAGTAATAACCTGAGATTCTGGTCTTAATTCTGAAGACCGGATAACTTGAGTAACCTGTTGTTCTCTGCTGGGATTCCAATAAGGTGACTTTCTGTCGACTACAAATCAATATCTAGGAAGTTCACTTAGAAACATCAAATTCCAGTACCATGAGGCTTGTTACAATATCGACAAGATCCTCACTTCCGGACTTTTGACCGAAATATTTTGTTTAGCGTTCGACATCAAATCATCTATTCATGCCTTACGAAATGTACTGCAGTACCTTGAGGGCCATTTTCATTAATGGTGGTTCTCTCACATTTGTTAACTGCTTTCATTATTAGCTGGTAATCAAAAGATGTCTTTCCATGTTCGACGACAAATCATATATTCGCATGGCTAGACTTGTACCCGAATGATCAAGTGAATGAGATAAGAAGACCGCAGATATAGTTTCAGCCATCCAGGTTGCAATTTCAGGATTGTTGTACACATCATCTATACGGTGACCTTACATACAGATTTTCATCCAAAAATGGGCCTATATCTATAGGCTATGTCTACATCTAGGCAACATTCCAATGTAGACGACTTTTTGAATTATGTACATGTTATTAGATTGTTTTATGTGCTGACTATGGGAATGCCTACCCTCAACAATTATGATCAATAGAGGATTTATCATTATTTAATGTATTGTAAGATTGATGCAGGTGACTGTTCCGCTTTGTTTCTAGTCTCATCACGGTGTAAAGCATCTCAATCAAATGTTCTTATTATTTGGATCTCATGCTTTAGGAGGCATTTGTTATAGGTCAATTTGTGCATCATTCCCAATGACCTGGTTAACTGGGCATCATATCTAGGATTGATGATCGAAGGGTCTATCATTCCCTATCATCTCAGTTGCTATATGCCCTAAGACAGGAAACATTCATGAATCAAATAATATTTTCATCAAGGAAAGGCTTTTCCATGGTTTGAAGCTTATTACTATACATGTGGGAGCTCACCAACGCAGGCTCTAAGGGGCCTAAGTGTGTTGCATATGCAGGTAGACCCATTCAAGGCTACTCTACAAAGCACTTCCTGACATTTAAAGGTGCGTTGGTCACATTGGGAGCGAAATTCTCATTGTTCTAGAATCTCCACTTGGCCAGTGTCTTCTAGAAGGGTTCACATCTGTCATGCTTTGGATCCAAGTGTCCATTTGACATATACATGACTGGAAAACATGTCTTGCCTATTTTTGGAATGCAATTTATTGCAAAACAACCTACAGTTCATCTATAAATTGAACACAAAGCTAAGTGTTCAAGGAGGAAGAATTTGACTAGAGAAATGAAGGAGAATTTTCAATAGAGAGTTTGATTTGTGGAGCTGTTGGTGGAGAGACTTATGTTGTGATGAGACTAGGAAAATCTACTAGAATATCATGATGAATCAGTCACTAGGTTGTAACCTCTCCTTCTATCATCAATTAAGAGTACTTCTTGTTTTTCCCTACATGCATCCATGTTTACTTTGATTTTCCATGTTGTAGAATCTTAGTTAATGAATGTAGTTTATGCTTAACTGATTTAGCTAATTAAATTGAATAGATATCTAGATTATTGTATCTTCTTCTGTTTCAGTGCTCTTTCTTTCAAGAAGCATTCAACTATTTGAAACCACTTGAAGTTGAGGCTGTAGTGGAAGCGACAGAAATGAGTCATTTGGAAGCAACTAAAACAAGTAAGCATCCAATCCTCTCTATATATCTGTTCTGAGTTAGGAAAACGGGTAGTGCAGTCTTTCACCTATTGTTCTAGACTAGACATCAGTCTAGGGAAGCGTAGTTTATCCATAGATTACAATTCTAGCCCAACAAACTTACTCTTGGAGATTACAATAAGGTTACTTATGACTCCATTAATAAGGAATTCCATAAGTAGGTTGTGGTAATGGAATCCCATCATAATCAACTAACTCGTAGGCACCTTTAGAAAGAACTCTTTTGACAATGTAGGGGCCATGCCATAATGGCTCTTATTTCCCTGTACCTAATTTATCAACTTTATGGTCGTAAATAAGGACTAAGTCACCCTCTAAGTAGATGCAAGGCTGGACAATTTTGTCATATTTTTCATTTATACATCTCATATGCGCTTCATTGGCCAATTGGGCTTCATGAAATGTTTCATCTAGATGGATGAGGTTAATGAGACATGCTTCTTCTTCAGAGGTGTCAGGTAACAAGTCTATCATAAGCTTTAATGGTGATATTTCACATTGGATTGGTAAGATAGCTTCCAGACCATACACCAATTGGAAAGGAGTAAATCTAGTAGTGTTTGTCACTGAGGTTTGATATGCCTACAAGGCGGAGTATAGGATCAAGTGCCAGTTCCTTTTACAGACTCCTATCATTCGCTAAAGCATTCGTTTAAGAATTTTTTAATAGCCTCAACTTGTCCATTCGATTGTGGATAATAGGGAGTATAATTATCATGTGACAATCCTAACTTGGCTGTCAATTCAGACATCATATGGTTCCGAAAATGCTTCCCATGATCCGTAACCATAGCCTGTGGGACCCCAAGCTGTGCAATAACATGGTTGAAGAAAAACGATGCAACTGTTTTTCCTGTGTTGTTGAATGTAGGCATCACATCGACCCATTTGGTAAAATAGTTGACTGTGACAATAATATAACCATGCCCTGTAGACGAAGGTGGGTTACAGGTCATGAAATAGATACCCCATTTCATAATAAGGTGACTTCCTGTCGACTACAAATCAATATCCAGGAATTTCACTTAGAAACATCAGATTCCAGTACCATGAGGCTTGTTACAACATCAACAAGATCCTCGCTTCTGAACTTTTGACTAAAAGTTTTTTTTGATGTTCGACATCAAATCATCTATTCACACCTTACAAAATGTACTACAGTACCTCGAGGGCCATTTTTATTAATGGTGGTTCTCTCGCGTTTGTTAACAACTTTCATTATTGGCTGGTAATCAAACGATGTCTTTCCATGTTCCATGACAAATCATATATTCGCATGGCTAGACTTGTAACCAAATGATCGAGTGAGTGAGATAAGAAGACACCAGATCTAGTTTCAGCCATCTGTGCTGCAATTTCAGGATTGTTGTACACATCATCTGTACGGTGACCTTACATACAGATTTTCATCCAAACGTGGGCCTATATCTGTAGGTGATGTCTTCATCTGGGCAACATTCCAATGTAGATGAATTTCTGCATTATGTACATGTTATTAGATTGTTTTATGTGCTGAATAAGGGAATTCCTACCCTCAACAATTATGATCAATAGAGGATTTATCATGATGTAATCTATTGTAAGATTTATGCAAGTGACCATTGCATTTTGTTTCCAGTCTCGTCACAGTGTAAAGCATCTCAATAAAATGTTCTTATTATTTGGATCTCATGCTTTAGGGGGCAATTATTATAGGTCAATTTGGGCACCATTCCCAATGACCTGGTTGACTGGGCATCATCTCCAGGACCAACGATCGAAGGGTCTATCATTCCCTATCATCTTAGTTGCTATATGCCCTAAGACAGAAAAAATTCATGAATCAAACGATATTTTCATCAAAGCAAGGCTTTTCCATGGTTTGAAGATTATTATTAAACATGTGGGAGCTCACCAATGCAGGCTCTAAGGGGACTAAGTGAGTTTCATATGCAAGTAGCCCCATTCAAGGCTACTCTGAAAAGCACTTCCTGACATTCAAAGGTGCGTTGGTCACATTGGGAGCGAAATTCTCATTGTTTCGGAATCTCCACTTGGCCAATGTCTTCTAGAAGGGTTCACATGTGTCATGCTTCGGATCCAAGTTTCCATTTGACATCTACATGACTGGAAAACATGTATTGCCTATTTTTGGAATGAAATTTATTGCAAAAAAACCTACAGTTCATCTATAAATTGAATACAAAGCTAACTGTTCAAGGAGGAATAATTTGAGTAGAGAAATGCTGCAGAATTTTCAATAGAGATTTTGATTTGTGGAGCTGTTGGTGGAGAGACTTATGCTATGATGAGACTAGGGAACTCTGCTGGAAGGTCAAAATGAATCAGTCACTAGGTTGTAACCTCTCCTTCTATCATCAATAAAAAGTACTTCTTGTTTTTCCCTACATGCATCCATGTTTACTTTGATTTTCCATGTTGTAGAATCTTAGTTGATGAATGTAGTTTATGCTTAACCGATTTGGCTAATTAACTTGAATAGATATCTAGATTATTGTATCTTCTGCTGTTTCGGAGCTCTTTCTTGTAGGAAGCATTCAGCTATTTGAAACCGCTTGAAGTTGAGGCTGTAGTTGAAGCGACAGAAAGGAGTCATTTGGAAGCGACTGAAACAAGTAAGCATCCAATCTCTCTGTATATTTGTTCTGAGTTAGGAAAATGGTAGTGCAGTGTTTCACCTATTGTTCTAGACTAAACACCGGTCTAGGGAAGCGTAGTTTATCCGTAGATTACAATTCTGGCCCAACAAGGGTCTTGAAAGTAATTGTATATAGAACATAGAAATAAAATGAAAATCTCTTAGGAAACTCGAATTTAAGCATGTGCAATTTTGGTCAAGGATCTTGACAGTAATTGTATATAGAACATAGAAATAAAATGTAGAAGACAAAAAAGATAAGGGAAAATCCAACATATCTTCTTCTTCCTAATAGATATAAATGTTTAGAGAGAGAGATAATCAAACTATCCTGACTTTCAAACTGTCCTCCAAAATCCAAATGACAGTTGACAATTGTATATAGATAATAATTTTGGTCAATGATCTTGATAGTAACTATATATAAAACATAGAAATAAAATGAAAATCTCTTAGGAAGCCCAAATTTAAGCGTATGCAATTTTGGTTGAGGTTATTGATAGTAATTTTATATAGAACAAAAATAAAATGCAAAAGACAAAACAGATAAGGGAAAACCCATCAGATCTTCTTCTTCTTAATAGATATAAATGTTTAGAGAGAGAGATAATCAAACTGTCCTGACTTTCAAACTGGTAGATAATAATTTTGGTGAAGTATCTTGACACTAATTGTATATAGAACATAGAAATAAAATGAAAATCTCTTAGGGAACCCGAATTTAAGCCTCTGCAATTTTGGTCAAGGATCTTGACAATAGTTGTATATAGAACATGGAAATAAAATGCAGAAGACAAAACAGATAAGGGAAAACCCATCATATCTTCTTCTTCTTAATAGATATAAAAGTTTGGAGAGAGAGATAATCAAACTGTCCTCCAAAATCCAAACAACAGTTGACCGAAAGATGCTGAGAAAACCAATCGAAACAACCAAGTGTCACCTCTGAAATCTCTTAGGAAACCCGAATTCAAGCCTCTGCAATTTTGGTCAAGGACTGCATAGTTGAATTGCCTTCAATTTAAGTCAATAGGGTGTCTAAACCTATAATTGATAATCTCAGAGCTTTGTTCTTTCAACCTCCAATAACTCTCTCAAGATTCCTCTCAAAATATCCTTCTAAAAAAAAATAAAAAAATTCTTATGCATTATCAATTATAGTAGTGTTAAAGGGAACAATTTTTTCTTTATATGTATTTGAGGTATGTTGCACTCTTACCTACCATATCAGATAGTTTGGATTCTTGAACTTCCTTAAATACTTATGGTTGCTCACCTTCATTCAATATTGGGTAAAAGGTCATGGTCTTACCTTAATTTCTATTCTAATTCCCTTTCCTAACTTTGATATTCCTTTTGACCTTGGAGATAAACCCAATCATTAAATATGATAATCATCCTTTCTAGGGAACTTAGTATGGGTTTCTTAGTGGTTTCCAATCCTTATGATGATGTGAGGTGGTGTTTAAAACATGTGAGTAACTTGTGTTTGCATGTGATGCTCACGGGCCATGGTTTATTTTGTGTGTTATAGATGGTTTAGTTCTACCTCCTAAGATAATATTTCTAAAAAACATGAAATATTCATTAAAGTCAAAATATATCTATACTAAGGATTAATCTTTATACATATTTCTACCATATAAATTCCAACGATAATTAATCACATATGTGTTAAAGAAGAATATGAAATAAGCCATTTTTACACTCGTGCTTGGCTCTTAGGTACATAGATGGGTGGGTTTGGGAATGTGGTTCACATGAAAAGTAATAGGGAATGGATTTAGTGGAAGCATTTTATAAGATCAGAACTCAAACAATGAGAGGGAGAAAAACCTTTTATATTCAATGTAAAACACATGCATTAACATATAATTATGATATTTTCCCTTCTTTCCAAGTTAGTCCATCCTTCTAGAAAAATCCCTTTTAATGAATCAGATACATCTATAGTGATCCACTAATATTTGTTTACCAACAAATATTCCTTTTTGGACTTATATATCTCAAAACTATGCTCATTGAATTTATTCATCTATATCTTTAAACTACTTGAAACTATTTTACTACACCATAGGAATCATTTTGATATATCTCCCATTTTAATGGGGTCTATCACATATCGAGAAAAACACATTATCCATAAAATTTTCCCATTGAAATCAAAAGTAACTTGATACAAAACATAGGTTTTAACCTTACATAGTTAAGTGTTTCAAATAGATTCTTAATAAAATGAAAAATATTCAATGTAAAACACATGTACATTAACATATAATTGTGATATTTTTCCTTCTTTCCAACTTAGTCCATCCTTCTAGAAATATCCCTTTTATGGGAGTAGATATATCCATAGTGATCCATTGATATTTGTTCACCAACAAATGTTCCATTTTGGACTTATATATCTCAAAATTGTGCTCATTGAATATATGCATCTATATCTTTAAACTACTCAACTATTTTATTACACCATATGAATCATTTCGATATATCTCCCATTATAATGGGGTATATAACATTTTAAGAAAAACAAATTAGCCATAAAAGTTTCCCATTGAAACCAAAAGTGATTTGATACAAAACATAGGTTTTGACCTTATATAGTTAAGTGTTTCAAATAGATTCTTAATAAAATGAAAAATATTCAATGTAAAACACATGTACATTAACATATAATTGTGATATTTTCCCTTCTTTCCAACTTAGTCCATCCTTCTAGAAATATCCCTTTTATGGGAGAAGATATAGCCATAGTGATCCATTGATATTTGTTCACCAACAAATGTTCCATTTTGGACTTATATATCTCAAAATTGTGCTCATTGAATATATGCATCTATATCTTTAAACTACTCAACTATTTTATTACACCATATTAATCATTTCGATATATCTCCCATTATAATGGGGTATATAACATTTTAAGAAAAACAAATTAGCCATAAAAGTTTCTCATTGAAACCAAAAGTGATTTGATACAAAACATAGGTTTTGACCTTATATAGTCAATTGTTTCAAATAGATTCTTAATCAAATGAAAAATATTCAATGTAAAACACATGCACATTAACATATAATTGTGATATTTTCCCTTCTTTCCAACTTAGTGGACATCCTTATAGAAAAATCCATTAAGAAGATATATCCATAGTGATCCACTGATATTTTTTCGCAAACAACTATTCCATTTTGGACTTTTATATCTAAAAACTATGCTCATTGAATTTATGCATCTATATCTTTAAAATACTTGAAACTATTTTATCACACCATAGGAATCATTTCAATATTTCTCCCATTTTAATGGGGTCTATCACATTTTTAGAAAAACACATTAGCCATAAAATTTTCCCACTGAAACCAAAAGTAATTTGATACAAAACATAGGTTTTAACCTTATATAGTTAATTGTTTCAAATAGATTCTTAATAAAATGAAAAATATTCAATGTAAAACACATGCACATTAACATATAATTGTGATATCTTGGGAGAGATATCTAATAATATGACCATATTTTTGAACTTAGTGCACTCTTATACACCTTTTTTTCTACCTAAAGTAGTGTGAGTGATTCCACAGGTCCTCTACACACTTCATAGCGTATAATTGGTACAGGTAGTGTTAACTTCTACAATTTCTATAGACAGAGTCTGTAAATGGCCAGGTAGCCTTTGGATCTCACCTTTTATGAAAGGTGACATATCCAGTAAATGCCCCTATAGTCAATCTCTGAAATAGATCTAAATAGAAGTTCTTCATTTTAATATTCATAAACCACAACCACTTTAAGGAAAACTGTGTACATGTGTCATTCTCCCATAAATTCTTAGGAAAAGTTTTTAAAGCATACATGTCATGTTGGCTTTATCCCATTAACTTTAAAGCATGTTTTTTGTAAGTGCATAAAATAATTTTGCAAACCATGTAAATGTCATTTCTCCCACAAACTAAAGGCTTTCTCTCATTAATCCAAGGAAAAATTTAAGACCTAAAAATTGAACATAAAGTTGTTGAAATCTCATAGGATTTTGAACTTCCATAGTATTTTAGTCTGTTTGTTGAGTGTTAACTTCTACAAGTTCTTAAGGCAGAGTTTGTAAAGGGCCAGGTAGCCTCTGGATCTCATCTTTTCTCAAAGGTTACATATCTAGTAAATGCCCCTATAGCCAATATCTATAAGATATCTAAATAGAAGTACTTCATTTTAATATCCATAAACCACTAACACTCTAAGGCAAACCTTGTACATGTGTCATTTCTCCCTTCTCCCATAAAATTTTAGGCAAACTATTTGTTTTAGTAAGTGCATAAAATAATTTTGAAAACCATGTAAATGTCATTTTCCCACAAACTAAAGGCTTCCTCCCTTTAATTCAAGGCAAACTTTAAGGCCTAAAAACTAAACCTAAAGTGGTTGAACTCTCATAGGATAGTATCCCCCAAACTCAAGGCTTTCCCCCATTAATTCAAGTCAAACTTTAAGGCCTAAACGCTTAACGTTGTTTTAGTAAGTGCATAAAATAATTTTGCAAACCATGTAAATTTCATTTCTCCCACAAAATAAAGGCTTCCTCCCATTAATTCAAGGAAAAATTTAAGGCCTAAAAAATGAACCTAAAGTGGCTGAACTCTCATAGGATAGTATCTCCAAAGTCAAGGCTTTCTCCCATTAATTCAAGGCAAACTTAAAGGCCTAAAAACTGAACCAAAAGTGGATGAACTTCCATAGTATTTTAGTTTTTTGGTTCAGTCTTAACTTCTACAAGTTCTAAAGTAGTTTGTAAAGGGCTAGGTAGCCTCTGGATCTCATCCTTTCTTAAGGCATGTTATTGAACTAGATATGATTCATGCAAACCATGCATGAACCATGTATATATGTCATAAATCTCCCTTAAACTCTAGGAAATGCAATATTTAACGCATCTCATTTATCTCATGCACATGTGTCATTTATTGAATTTTTTTTTTCAGGGATAAAAAAATCCACTAAATATGGTTGAAAAGTGCAAATTATGCATAGATGCTTTTTTCTATCTCAATCCAAGGAAAGCAGTGATTACATATGTGCTTTCGAATATTGCAACTAGAAAATATGTCCAAAGGAAAATGAATATACCGGGAAGAAAAACAAACAAAAAGGTATATTATATTGCATTGATAGAAGGCTTGGGAACAACTATGGAGTATCGATCAAATGGAATTGTAGTTTTCACCAATTTTGAGCTTCTATGCAATCATATGAATGGTGTGTACCAGGTTAAGAAGGAGAGGATAAAAGAACTACATGGAATAGCAAACAATATTGTTAGCTAATTTAATTTTTTAAGTATAAGACATTGTACAAATGTGAATAAGATGTCTGTTAATCTAATGCGTGAGGCAGTGCCAATTCAGGATTCATCTATCAAAGATGAATTAATAGATGAATTAGAATTATATGAGGAAATGAAAATGCAAGATTCATCTCTCAAAAAATGAATTTGTTTTGAGATGCTCTTTTTCAAATATTCAAGATTCATCTCTCAAAGATGAATTAGTTTTGACATGCTTTTCTTAAAAAATTCAAGATTCTCTCTCAAATATGAATTACTGCTGAGATGCTTTCCTTCAAAATTTATTGATGGACATTGTAATAGACCTTGGATATGTGTGTGTTTTGTACTTATAAATGCATCTTTTTTAATGACCATGTGTATTTTTAAATTATATACCAAGTGTGCTCCCACAACACCATGTAAAGCGCAACTTGGTGAACTTCACATTTGCAACAAGTGGTGAACTTCACATTTTTATAAAATTAAAATGCAGGGACTTCAAAAATAATTTTTTTAAATGGATTTTCACTCTTCTTTTTTAATGACCATGTGTTTTTTTCAATTTTATACCAAGTGTGCTCCCACCATGTAAAACACAATTTGGTGAACTTAACAATTTTATAAAAAAAAATTCTTAAATTGAGTTTCACACATTAATTAGTGCTTTGAAAGTTGTGTTTTACATAATTTGTGTACACTAAATTACATTAATTTTCTGAAATTTATTTTGAATTTATTTTAAATAGTGATTTAAAAAAATAGTTGTAAATTTCCACTGTTGATATTATATCATGGAGGATGAACAACGAAGATCAACAGAATCTCATATCTCTATAAAAGAGGGGGGTCAGGGATTGAAGCGTGTTCATGGTCTTTAAATATAACATTAAATATCCATACATATACATTCATGTGTGTACATATGGAATTTATTTTTTATAAATTTTATGAGTTAAATTAGTTATTAATAAGTTTCATTTTTTATTTTTAGGAGCCGAGAGGAGAAGGGTGTCTACTCCATCAATGGAGCATGCCCATGGTTCACGCAATCGTAGTATGGTTCACGCAATTTAATCAATGAATACGTACATGTATTTATACATATGAATGTATTTTTGAATTGATTATAAATTCATATTTTTTTATGAAGCTTCTCTCTCATCGCCTGAGGTTGGTGGTGGTTCAAATTCCCTTAGAGGGCCACAGTAAGTGCTGGCAAGTTTCATGAAGGTGGTGATATGTATTCTCCTAGAGGCCAATCAAAAGATGGTCGTGTTGGTTCTCAACCAATTGGTGGTCATGTTGGTTCTTAGCAGGGTCGTTCTGGTTCTCAACAGTCTCAGGGTGGGCAAGATGCTAACCAACCACATCGAGGTGGCCATCAATTTGAATATTTTTTTCATTCAATATTTACAAATTTGTTTACATGTGTTTTTCTAATATAGAAAATTTCATATATTGATCCAGATGCTGAAAATGCTTCTCCAAATGTCACTCATAAAAGACGTAAGCAAGAACGCGTCACTCAAGAAGAAGGTTGTCCACCAACCACGACTTATCCGGCAGAAATTTCCGATATACCTTGGAAAAAAAACATGCATAAATACACCTTAGAAATGTGTCAACATCTTCGTGCAAAATTGTAGAGAGATCTTGTGGCTTTGACTCTACTTGCTGAGAGTCGACAAGGCTTGGAAATTGTTACACACCCTTTAGGCGAACTAGTAGATGTGTACCGAAAACTTGGGCCAACCACTAATACTTTTGTAGAATTCATGAGAAAAAGAAAGGAAACAGTGATGGGTCCTGATAAATGGGAGGTTGTTAAACAGAGAGTTACAACATATATGGCCATGTCTATGTTTAATTTCAAAGAAGGGCCGCAAAGAAAGATGCTAAAGGTGAAATATTTCAAGCACCCTAATATAGCTAACTATTTGTATGATAGACACCTTGCGGCCTATGGAAGACTCTCATGGAACGACCAGTTTCCGCTTTATTTTTCAAAAATATTTTATGCAGAATTCTTTTTCAAAATGAAACCCAATTACAATGACCTTCGCTCTAAATGTTTTGGTCCTGGGAAAGGTCGATTGTGTGACTGTAGAGGTGCTAGGCATGATGTTGAGTTGCCTCACCCTGAGCCACCATTTGTTAGTCAACATTTTTGTGTCGAAACTTTGCAGTTAGAGATGGAAGCCACTTCTTAAATTAGTCAAGAAGTAAAGAATTCCATCACTGACAATGTTCACAGTGGATTGGGTGGAGTTGATGTTTGTCTAAATCGACAAAGAGCGCGTGATAATGCAAGCGCAAATTTTGTGTATTATACAGATGAAGATATTGACAACATGAGTGTTGAAGATCTCAAAACATATGCAAAGAATTGTTGCAATGGTTGGCAGGCCGTAGTTTTTTGAGGAAAAGGGCATGGCAATGATATGTGTTAATGGTTAGGGTTCAATTATTTTAACACATGTACAATTTGTAATAAATACATATATACATACATTTTTTTGTATACATTAATCTAACAAAAATGTATCATTATATGTTAGCACCATTTGTATTTATCATGCTTGATGAATGAAGAAAATGTTAGTATTACGGTTGGAGCCCTCGGTTCAAACAATGAAGATGGGTCTCAGAATCAATCATACAATCAAGATGGTTCTCACCATTAAGATATGTTGGAAAATGTTAGTGTTTTTAAGTGAACATGGTCATGTACAATTATTTTTTATTTATTATTAGATATATCGAAACATGATGAGATATTTTTAAAATAAATATTTGTGCACAAATTTACATGTACATATATATAGTAAAATGTTTTAACATATTCTGATTCTATCCAATGTTTTTGGGATGGCGGTACCTTCTTCTTCTTTGGGGGATGTACCTTCTACTTCCTCAGGAGATGTGCCAAATCCACAAGTATGGAAAATTTTTCACTTTTAAAATTTATGTTTTTAAGTTATATATTCCACCTCAAAAAGTTCCATTAAAACATGACATATATCTATAACTTGAGTTATTTTAAATTTTTTAAATTTTAGTTTTTTGGATATTTTATTTCTAAACAACCCTTAGTAGATGTGCCAAATCCACCAGCACAAGTATTCAATTTTTCACTTAAATATATATATGCTTTTATGTTATAATTTATAAATTGAAGTTTAAAATTTTTACTATAAATTGAGATCTAGAGATTTTGAGTTATTTTAATTTTTTTGAATTTTAGGTTTTTGGAGATTTTCTTTTGGAGCCTCTCCTAGGAGATATGCTAAATCCAGAAGCAGAAGTATTCAATTTTTCACTTAAATATTTGTTTTTAAGTTATAATTTATAAATTAAAGTTTAAAATTTTTATTATAAATTGAGATCTTGATCTTGAGTTATTTTATACTTTTAAATTTTTTGAATTTTAGGTTTCTATAGAGGATTTCTTTTCTTCATAGACTCTAGCGATGGAGATAGGAACATCCACACCATTTCAACCATTTGAACAAGTTGATTAACTTTTTTTTTTTAATATTATTGAAAATAAGTTTATATATATGCATTTTCATTTGAAATTTTTTAATATATATATATTGTATAGTTTACTGTTGGAGATGTTCCTGTGGGGGAAGTTGTAGTGGACGAGCAACAAATGGAGAGGGAATCTCATGACATATTGCATGATTTATTTTTAAATTTTATTTTTTACCTGAAGTTCTATATATTCTCACTCAATTTTAAAACATCAATTTTTAATGTTTCTACACATTGTGTACAATTTCCCCATGCTTCACAGGATAGCTCGGGGATTGAGAATTTGCTGGGAAGGACACCACATCCATCTATATTTGATGGATGATGCACATGCATTATTTGATGATTGATGCACATGCACACGTGCAAGATTATATTTTCAATAGATTTAGTCTTAAATTTACTTTTTTATATATCTAGTCTTATCTAGATGTAGTCATCTATAACTTCATACTTGATACTTGTGAGATCTATAAATTTTGGAAATATTTTATGTGAACTACATTTGGTAGATGTGAAAGTGATCTATAATGTTTTTAAAACTTAAGTTTTGGATGGTTGAACTACATTGGCATGTGAAGTAGTGTTACAGTGTTTTATATAATTTGTTTTGTTTTTAAAACTCATGTTTTGGATGGTTGAACTACATTTGGCATGTGATGTGGAGTAATGTCGTGTTAAATAATTTATTTTGTTTTTAAAGTGTTATGGTTGAACTACATTTGGCATGTGAAGTAATGTTACTCGATACTTGATACTTGTGATCTATGATGTCTTGTTTTTAAAACTCAAGTTTTGATACTTGTGATCTATAATATTTTGTTTTAAAAAAAATTTGGTACTTGCGATCTATAATGCTTTGTTTTTATAAGTCAAGTTTTGGATGGTTGAACTACATTTGGCATGTGAAGTGATGTTGTGTTATAATTTGTTTTTGAAATTAAAACTTAATTTTTGGATGGTCAAGAACTACATGTGAAGTAATGTTCTCATCTATATT
Organism: Pinus albicaulis; assembly: GCA_034641835.2. Lineage (NCBI taxonomy): Eukaryota > Viridiplantae > Streptophyta > Pinopsida > Pinales > Pinaceae > Pinus > Pinus albicaulis. The sequence goes on along the minus strand of CM076579.1, from coordinate 158,310,792 downwards.
AATGTTTTTCTTTTGAAAAAATGATGTTTTGGATGGCTGAACTACATTTGGGATGTGAAGTAATGTTGTGTTATAATTTTTTTTGTTTTTAAATCTAAATTTTTTGATGGTTGAACTACATTTGGCATGTGAAGTAATGTTGTGATCTATATTAATGTTTTTATTTTGAACTACATTTGGCATGTGAAGTAATGTTGTGTTATAATTTGTTTTAGTTTTAAAACTTAACTTTTCGATGGTTGAACTACATTTGGCATGTGAAGTAATGTTGTGATCTATATTAATTTTTTTCTTTTGAACTACATTTGGAATGTGAAGTAATGTTGTGTTATAATTTGTTTTTTTTTTCAAACTTAATTTTTGGATGGTTGAGCTACATTTGGTATGTGAAGTAATGTTGTGATATATAATGTTTTGTTAAACTGAAACTTAATTTTTGGATGGTTGATCTACATTTGGCATGTGATATAATGATAAATGTTTTTATTTGATAGTTGAACTACAATTGACATGGCTTGTGAAGTAATGTTGTGATATAATAAAAAAGTTTCTCAAAACTCAAGTTTTGGATGGTTGAACTAAATTTGGCATGTGATTATGATATTATGTTTTGTTTTTAAAATTCAAGTTGTCGTTTTCCAAAAAAAAAAAAAAATCACATGAATATATGTACATGTATAAATGTTTTTACACATGCTTGAATATATATGTTCAAAAAATCAAAGTATAATACATACATACATATATATATATATATATATATATATATATATATATATATATATATATATATATATATATATATATATATATAGATTAAGTCATTAAAATCGTCAAACAATCATAAAATTTTAAAAGTGCATTCTATAATGTATATATATCTAGTACGTGCAAAAATTTTCATCAATGCATGTATAGAATAGCTACTTTCAATTAATTCCATTCTAGAACATATATATCCAGTAAGTGCAACATTTTTCATCAATGCACATAGAAAAGCTACTTGAATAGTTAATTGCATTCTAGTACACACACACACACAGAGATATATATATATATATATATATATATATATATATATATATATATATATATATATATATATATATCGAATACATGCAAAATTTTTCATTAATGCATGTATAGAAAAGATACTTTCAGTTGATACTGGTGTGCATGTACCAAAACAATGTACATGTGAAAACACTTGCACAGATAACATAACAAGGCAGCTCAATTTTTAGTTGAGTTCTGGAAGTTCTAAAACATGAATCTGGGGAGAATAAACTGTTGGCCAGTTCAATAAAAAAAAATCCAATGGAATTCCATCTTCAATGATCCGTTCATGATCGGATTTTGACATTTTCCACTTCTTAATTTTCGTTTTTCTCTTTGATTGAATCTCTATCAACTTTATGCATGCTGCACATACCAAGTGACTATATTGAGAACTTATGAAATCACGTTCATAGTCTTCAAAGTAACCAAAATTCCCACTTTGATTAGTTTTTCTGAAAAAGTAACCTTTCAGTATAATAGATCCTCTTTCATATGGAAACCCGTGATTAATATAGTTTTCTAATAATTTCATTTTTTTTAGTGACACGCATAAAATAATACTTCACATTTTCATCATTGTCAGTAGGTGCAATTACAACAAAAACATCTCCTACATAATAAAACAAACATAACAAACTTATGTATTTAAATTTATTTCTAGATATCTATCATTTGAAAGCAATTCAAATGTTACCTTCTCTAACAAGGTTAGAAACTAGATCAGCGTCAGATGATATTGTAGTCTCCTGTGATTGCATCTCTTCAAACATTGCAACGAACATTTTCCCCTTTGTATTTCGCTCTACATGATTCCAATCTTTAAGATACTTTTTTTTTTCACAAACTTCATTGGATTCTATGATGCAAAAATGAAAAAAAAAAAGAATATTTTCTTTTATCTAATGCAAACACATTTTTGGACAATTTTTTTCTATTTGAATGCAATTTTCAAGTCCCTTTTATTGTTTCAATGTCAATTCCAATTGATCTATCTACATCTTCGATCCCAATATGCCAAAAAAACCTATATATGGAAAATTCAAAGGATAATGTAAATATGATATCGAAATACCATCAAAGATAATCATTTGTTAAATGTACACTATTTAAAATTAGATATCCAATAAAAATTAAATTGAATGTACCTTCGCACTTCTATTGATCGGTTAGTCTCATGGCTTAGATCAGCAATGCACCATTGAACAACTTTTTTAGCATCCACAAGTCGGTTTGCAAAGCAGTTCATTTGATATCTTCAAAGTGCTCGTTTTATGCATGCCACTTCACTGTCATGTTCTCCTTTTCCATGGCTAGTCTTAAAGAAATTCCAACAATGTTTAATGCAGATTTTCTTATGAAGACAACACAATCAAAAGAATGATCGTGAAGATTTGAATTGACCTATGCATCCATCTGACCATATCCAATGTTCATTGAATTTTATTCCACAACTTTTCAAGGAGTCATAAATCTTTCCAAAACAGTGTTGTACAAAATATGTATCATGTGTACGGTCTTCACTAATATAAAAGTGATATTCTTTAATAACATGTCAATTTTCACTAGTGCTTTCTATATGATCGATATTTTGTTCAGCATGTCTATATAGAATATGGAAGTTCATGGAGACTTTGTTAGAATGATAGTATTCACTCTGAATTTATTTTTGTGGAACAAATTTGTAGTTTTCTGCAAAATAAATTTCTGACAAAATGGTCCCTGGTGGAAAAAATTCACGAAATTTTTTGAATTACAAGTCTTGCCATAGAGCTCTATGGGAATTCTTGGTGTATTTACAAATTTATGCCTCCAATTTTTTCAAAAAATCTATCACAAAAATTTCTTCTTGTAATTCAATTCTCTTAGCACTATTTGAACCTTGAATCGATGTATGGATATATTCATATCTCTTCCATTTCACTTTCATGTTTGACAATGATTGTTCATTTATATCAATACGATATTTGTTTTGAAATTTAGTAAAATTTCCACAATCATCGCATTTTTACCACCAATACATTTCTTTCCATAAAATAATTCATCGCCTTCTCTTTCACATATAATTTGATATACAAAATCATGGATAGTGGAAGGAGGAGGTGAATCTTTCCAAAATTTTCTACCAAAATTAAGGAATGTATCATAATATAACTCAAATTCCACATGATAACAACAACAACGAGTCTCACATATGGTGATAGGTTTAACATACCATGGTTTTTGTTGAACAAAAGCACTGATTGAGACATGAATTTCACAATTCTCTTCTTTGAACGTGTTGAGCAAATCTACTTGAGTGGTTTCCAAGAAATGTTTTTCATATTGTTCGTACTGAATTCATGCCTTCTTCTTTGCATCACATCCCTTGCATTTGGCGAAACAAGTGAATTTTTCTTCCAATATTCATATATTGTTTTTTTAGCATTTTCTCCAAGCCTATATTTGTATGGTTGCCTACAAATATCTCTCCAACAAACGATTTCATCATTTATATCTATTTGCAGCCAAAATTTCTGATGTTTGTGCAAAGTTTTTCATGAGGTTCCTAATGCTCGTGCAATATATTTTACCAAGTGATTCTCTTTAGTACTTGATGAAACGATTTCAATATGTATTTCTCTACGTACAACTGAAACATTTTTCTGTCTAGATCTTCTAATTGAATTTATAGCACTATTTATATTTTGTATCACATTCTCCTTCATTTTTTTATCTTTTGTTGATTTTCGAGTACCCAACAAAGTCGTAGCTTCTCTTAATTTCCTTAATGATAGGATACCTTTCAACATTTGGGCTTGAACTGTCACATTTTCCTTTACGAAGTAAGTATCAAAAATCCATTTAACATGATATCGTATAACATGGTCAATTATTTTATCTCCATATGTGTGAGTGTCAACATTTTCTAACATCTCATCATCGCCATTGATGTCATCTATATATATTCGAATGAATAGTACATAACAAGTTTACAAATTCAATAAATAACTAAATTAATAAATATGTATAATCTCAATAATACATGCATGTGTTCAATATATATATATATATATATATATATATATAGACACACACACACACACATATATACCTTGTGAAACAATTTCTTCACTTGAATTTATTTCAACATTTTCACAATCTTCAATCATTGGTTCGATATCTCTTTCACTTTCTCTTTCACAATTTTGTATGTCATCATCAATTTTTTGAGGAATATCTCTCTCTATTTACATTGCAAAATATTTTTCAAATTAGTTCATCAAATAAAAATTAAGCCTCACATTTTACACCAGGAAAATTATAAATATCAAATTCATAATATTTACCTTTACATACCTGCTTCAACTTCTAGTTGAGGTTGATTTTCCCTTTCAATATTTGAGAGTGCTTCTCTCTTTCTTTTGCGAGATTCTCTCATCTCTTCCCTACGTTTTTTAAATTTCCTTAAAAAATTTAGACAAAAACTCAATTAAGAAAACATCCCAAAATTTTTAATTAAAAAAAAAAAAAAAACTCATTTTAAATTTTTTTCAAAAAATACATATTTCAATCCAAAACACTTCCTTTAAAAAATATGAAAAAAATTTCTTATAAAAATGAAACGAAAGTCAAAATATTTCCTTCCAAGTCCTGCAAAAAAAATTCATTTAAAAAGTTAGACAAAAACTCATTTAAAAAAAAATCATTATAAAAGATTTACTTCAACCCAAAACACGTACTTTAAAAAAATGTCACTTCAAAAAATACCTCCAAAAAATGTCCATTGAAAATTAATTCCAACTTCTTAAAAAACGCCACTTAAAAAATACTTCAAAAAAGCCTCTAAACAAATATCACTTTAAAACATACCTCCAAAAAATGTCCTTTGAATATTAAGCTTAAAAAGAGTTCTTTCGAAATTAATCCTAAAAAGAGTCCTTTGAAAATTAAGCCTAAAACCTCTAAAAACAATGAAAACTAAGACAAAACCCTATAAAAACAAAATACCTTCAAAAAAATGAAGCCCAAAAAAATCCAAAAAATGTATCACATACTTCGAAGAAATTTCCTTTGAATGTAATGTTCTTTGAATGTACCTCCAAGAAAAGTCCTTAAACTCAAAACAATCCTTTGCAAAAATGTCCCTTGAATGTACCTCCTAAAAAATTCCTTAGACCCAAAACAATCCTTTGCAAAAATGTCCTTTGAATGTACCTCCAAGAAAATTCCTTAAACCCAAAACGATTCTTTACAAAATCAGACCAAGACCTTTGCAAAATCAGAACAAATGTGCGAAATTATGCAAAAATAATGAATGTTTTCGTGTCAATTTATATTGTCGTGAATGGTCTTTTGGAGGGGTTTCATTGTATTTTCCGGCCGACGAGAAATTAGGTAAAATTTCGGCCGAAATTTTATAAAAAATTCAGCTGAACTTTTATAAAGAATTCAACCGAACTTTTATGTCGTTAGACTTGATGAGCTATCGGTGCAAAAAACAATTCGGCCAAACTTTTTTTAGACTTGACGGGCCATCGGTGCAAAAAACAATTCGGCCGAACTTTTTTTAAGAGTTCGGCCGAACTAACATGTCTGCAACTATGCAGAACCAAGCTTTGAATACATATATTGAACTTTAGACTGATTAAACTCCATGAAACATTCTGGATTAACTGTCAGAACCAAGACAAGCATTTTCATAATTCAATCTACCTTCACGAAATAGAACTTTTATGGAATTTCATAAATATTTACTAATTTTAATCAATTTTGTAATAAAACGGGTGCAAACAATTTTTGAAGGTCATTATGATTCAGTGAAATCATAATTTTGTATCTTCCAAAATACACTATAAAAAAATTGAAAAAATTATGGTGCATTACATAGGTCTGTCGTCTGTAATGGGTAGTTTTTAGATTTTTATTTTATAGCTTATATGTTAAGAAATTTCGTGCGTCGTGAAACATATTCAAAATATGCAGTTTTTTTATATTGGATCAGTTCAAAAAATTCTAGTAATTATGATATGCATCAGTTGCCTTTGTAAATATAACGAAACCAAATTAGACTCTATCTAGATTGTGGTAACATGTTTTGATTTTCAAAAACACAAAGTTTAGAAGAATACAACAGTGTGTATTAAAATGACTTCTTATGAATCCTTTGATTGTTAAAAAGCACACACAAAGAAACTCTAAGTTCACATATCAAACGTGCATAAAAAAGTTCCAAAAAATAAGTAATAGAAAGCTAATAAAATTTTTGAAAACTTTTGTTTTTATTGCAAAATCAAATTCTAAACAAAAAAATTGTTTTGGCTTGCAGAAAGTTGAAAAATGGAAATAAATGATTTTTTTTTCTCAAAAATGGGCAAAAAGTATAACCCAGCTTCTCATTTTCACCCGCTATCGTTGAATCATAGTATCGTGGTCAGTGACTTTGCTTCTTTGTTGATATGTTAACAGGTTGGTTTCCCAGTCGTAGGCGATAGCCAAAGCTTCATGTAGTTTCCCCTTCCACGGCCTCCTTCACGGTATGCTACCACTAGTGCACATGGCGAAGGGTTTGTTTATAGGATTCATGCGCTGTCATTGATTTTGACATACTCTATCTTTTGCAGGGTTTAATATCTGGCATGAGATTTGTCTCAGTCTTACCGTAAATTGGTTCTTTCGATTTATGGTTGAGGGTTGGAGCGAGGCTTGCACCCTACATTTGTGTTCCGACTGGAACCTTAGTTTGCATGTTTACCCACTTGCAATTTAGTTCAAAATTAGTTTTTATTCCATGGTTAGCCTGTCTTATTTTAGTTGTATGATGGTTATGGAGCCGTTGGCTTGGGCTCTTGGAAATGTTTGTCGTGGCATTGTGTTATTGGGTCAGTTACTACTACATGTAATAATTTCTGTTCACGATTGAACTACCAAGACTAAGTGTGGTTTATTGTTGAGATTTAAGACTTTACCATTATAACCAGTACATAGTTCTTATTTGTATATCTGGAGTTCATTTATCTATCTCTACTTTCCTATATATATATATATATATATATATATTCGCACTTGTATTTTATAACTATTTTTTGTGAAATATATCAGAGGTTACCCACATGGGTCATTCATCGTTGATTCTTCTCTATTTGGGTTTTCTACCCTATGGGACTTGAAACCTAAACCTCTCTTTGGGTCTGGGTTCTAGACCCTCAGGCCTAACCCTTAAGTTATTTTAATTAATTATATTCATACCCCTCAGGGTGATTCATATAAATGGCTTGAATTCTAGTTCTACTCAGTTATATGTTTTGTGGAAATTGTAATTCATACTTTTAGCAGTAATGGAAATGATTCTCGTTTCTTGTCCTACACATATTTTAGACAGTATTTGCATTCTCTCACTATGTTTTATAAATACAAGTTTTCTACTTTTTCTTATTTATAGTAGTCTCATCATTAAAAAAAATTCCTTGTAATGTATTCGCATAATTGTTTTCTTTATGAAATATATAAACATAGTCATATGCAATATTCACACAGTTTACCTTGTCAATTCTTCTACCATATTTTACAATAGATTTTTATATTTTCCTACTGCGAAAAGAAAGCATAAACTAGAACTATAAGATACATCAGTACATAATTTTGGATGAATTCCTTCTGAAGTCTGATGGTCCTCCCAACCGTGAGCGAGGAGATTACGTCCTCAGCTCCACCCTTGCTCCTCACCGAGGTCAAGGTGCTTCAGTGAGACAATAATTTAGACCTCTAGAGTAAATATAGTCTCTTCTTCTTCCTAGTATTTACTGAGCTCCACTGGTTTCCTTACCAGCTCTAGATTACCAATAGCAACAACATGTTGCTTCAACCTTCATACCTTCTGCACAGAACCCCATTCCTTCCTAGGATTTTCCTATAAATCCTTTCTTTGGAATGGTAACTTTCTGTAATGTCTCCACCTTTTTACCCTTGCATCTTGGAATCATTTACCAATCAGTTACCTCTTCCATTTACTGAAGGAAAATTATTCATTAACTCTCTTTGAAAATACCAAAGATAATTTATTAAAATATTGTTAACAAATACCCTTATTCATTACTTATTCAAAGTATACCATAAAAAGTATTTAAATCCATAATTAAATTAAACATAGTGTTACAATAAGTTAGACTACACACATAAACTAGTCCTTGTCTATGATTGGTTGTAATGATTAAAAAATGTTTCTTCTTTATAAAAATTTATGTGTTTACATTTAGGATACACTACGTACATATCACTAGACTTATAAACTCAAATCACTACCTAAAATAGGACCCATTCTTCCATAATTAAAAAAATCTCACCTAACAATTAGGCAAATTCTGATAGGTAGGGTTAACTAGTAATGTTAGTGAAAATATGAATTTAAAAATATTATCACAAACAAAAATGGCTAGTAAATTAAAAAGGAGAATGTTTTTATTCAAAAATTAAAATTAAATTGAATTAATTAAATGGTGGGTAATATTAATACTAAATTAATTTTATTAGGAATAAATATAATTATAACAATAGGTTTGGATGAATTAAAACTTTAGGTTTGGAACTTTCTGGTTACATTTGTTTATACCTGCCACAAGCATGGTATTACAATTATTTGTTTTGTTGTGTAATGATTGTTATTGCATACTTTTTAGAATAAAATGCCATGTCAATAATTGTGTTACATCTTTTTGTCATAATTTTTTGATTTAGTTGTAATATTTATGTTATGAATTTGATATTTTTGATTGTTAGGTTTCATAGGAGACCACCAAAAATTAAAATCCCTAAAATGTTTGATACTACCACCAAAATTTGTCGATTTTTGATGCACAGAATTACTTAAATTATGTTGAGAAGTAACTGTTGATAAATGTAAGAATAAAATATGGCTACAAAAATATGTAAAACTAATGCATGAATATTGCAACTATAACCATAAATCATGGCATAAAATATGTAAGGTAGTTATTCTCATGGATTTATCTTGTGTAAAGGCTGAAATAACACCAAATTATGGTCCAATTAAATGTTTGAAATTTATTTTTTTAAATAAAATTGAAAAATAAATATTTATTTTTAAAGTTAAACATTATAAGTTGCATTGATGAAAATCCCAAGGATTGCCTCAATTGGTTGAGTTCCCATTGCTAAAATCACCTTGCTAAGCAGAGATCATAAGATCAATTTTCCTTGTCACATTTGGGGTTAGGCTTTAACAAAAACAAAAAAACAAAATTACTAGTCACTAATTAATCAAAATGTAACTTAATTATTTTATAATATTTAAATCATTTTTATAATAAATATTATGAATTAAGAACTTCAAAATTACTAAAATTGTTATATTCCAACTAAGGTGGATGAGGATTCACTTTTTATTTTATTTCATTAAGGGTCTATGTTGATTCTCAAGGAAATATGCTCAGCATATGTGAATGTTTATAAACAAAGCTATGTGTTATAGAGTTTGTCAGGTTGCATTGAATTTTAGTAAATTTAAAATATTATATTCGTGCCACTTCGCCCAATAATTTCCTAGGGATTTGAGATTATTCCAATTCTAATACCTCCATGATATGTTCCTCATTATTATTTATAACATTCATTTCGATATAAGCAAATTTTATTTAGCAAAATGGTCCATTACTTTTAATAAATTTAAAATATTAGATTCGTGCAATTGTTTAATTAGAATTCAAGTGTCCAAAGATGATTTTAATAACGTTGGATCTTTTTATGAATTCAAAAAGTTATTTTAAACAATGCATTGAGATCAGTGAATTCAAAAAGTTATTTTGAACAATGCATTGAGATCATCGGATACCCACCACATAAATATTTAAACAATCATATATATATATATATATATATATATATATATATATATATATATATATATATATACTTTAGAGAGAAAGTGTAAAAGCTTCTAGAAAATATTAACAACAAAATGATTATCATTACAATGTACAATTACACTTAACAAAATAATTCAATTTACTAATTAGTAAAACCTAAATTCACTTGATTCTAAATTTTAATAATAACTTGAATTCAATATTTTTACTTTAATTATATTTAAAGTAAATAGTAGTTACCAATTATTATATAGTACTTATTTAACAATATAAATATTCACGAATCACTATTAAAATTATTCACAAATTAATGATAATAAGAAATATTAAATTTATAAATTTAAATCTAAACTGTAATAAAAATTCTAAAATATATTACCCTCTTTTAAATTTAAACATGCTTATAAGTTTAATGGAAATAATTAATATTTGAGAAATTCATATACCAAAATGAAAATTTTACTTAGAGTCTTTAGATAAGTAAAATTGTATACTTTTATTTACTAGATAATTATTAGACAGTAAAATCTAATGTATTTAAAATTGCACACTAGATAATTATTAGATAGTAAAATCTACGCCATTCAGATAACTAAAATTGTATACCTTTATTTACTAATTATTAGATAGTAAAATCTACGATTAAAAAACAAAAAAAACAATTATCTCCTCCAAACTTTTCCGATGCCTCCCTATTCAACTATGTATAAATGAGAAATATGGCTTAATGTTGATGGAAACTTAATTCATGATAGTTTACTCCGTACAAGAGACTAGTTGAGTATAGCGTGGAACCATTACTTTGCATGGTTGGACATGAGATGCAACACTATATAGGCATTCACAAGGTCATTGAACATGGTTGATTTGTCATTAATGAACCAACTTATATCGTAGTCCATCTATATAGACATTAATGAACAAATAGCAAAGAAGCACATGCAAAGGTAAATAGACATCAGAAGAATCCACTAAATATTAGTCGAGCAAATTGTGATGAGCCATATGCAACAGCTTATAATAATATTATGGTAAACGATAAATTCCTACGCGTAAAAAGGATAAGTTCTTTTTCTTTGCCGCAGACGCGAGACGCGATATTGCAAGCAGAACCGTACGTGGAAAGAAGAGTAGGGATGACAAAAGTGGAGGAACGATACCAGATTGTCATGTTTCCAAAAGAGTAGTTTAGAACATGTAAATAGATTTTTTTTTTTTTTTTTTGACAAAATTAGTATTCATTAAATTAAATTAAGTAAAATGTTGGTGATATGTATGAGTGAAACTTTATGTAGTTTAGTTGCATATTATGAGTTTTTTTAATGATGCTTTTTAATGTTAGGTGGAGAAGTTTGGTTTTCAAATGTTTTGTGATATATTTTAGTTATGGAATTTGTATAGTTTTAATGTTTTGAGTATTTTTTGTCAATATTTTTTTTTGTGAGTGGAGTAAGTTTTTCTTCATTCATTAATGTAAAAGTAGTTTACAAACATGTAAAATACTTTATGTGAAATCAACTCGTCGTATGGGAAACCAAGTTTCTTGGCCACCTAAACACATACTATGAATCTAAAATCTCAGATTTTAATGACTCTATAGCAAGCAACATATATAGCTATGACAAACTTGCAAAATTCTAACACTAGTAAACATGAAAACATCAACTAATCACAAGACTCCACTAGAGCTTGGTCTTGTGCACTTGAACCCGACAACTCTGAATGAGGGAGACACAAAATGTGCTCTTCAATACAGGCAAGGCACTTGTTATGATGCTAAATCTGAACCTGGATCAGTTGTAGTTCTCTTTGAATTTCTTGTAGTCCCAGGTGAGGCTCCCTCGCATGCCCATCAGGGGTCATTATGGCTCTAGCCACCAGGCCCTTTGTAGTCTAGTAAAGGTGTTCCATGCTCTTATATTGTGTGATACGTCCACGGGTATTGTCGAGGTCCAAGACAAGATCCTTCTAGTCCTCCACCTTGGCTTTTGTGTCTGTCGGACGGTTAAGATTTGTTTCCTAGGTTTTACTTAAATGTTTGACATCTACAAGTGTGCCCGAATAGTAGGTGAATCGCCTCCTGAATTCTCTGAGCATCGGTGCCTTGACCACTAATTCTCAGCTTTCTGACTATGGGTGATGCATTATCCCTCATCTTCCTATACCTGCTTCCATTTCAATGGCCTCAATCCCCCACCGTTTTTGTACCCTGAACCATCATGTACCGAACACTATCACGTTGAGCGCAACTGGGCTGATCCAGAAGCCCCACCACCATCCCGAGCCAAGAAATATTGACCCAGTCAGAGAATACACTTATATTACAAATAATTGCTATATAACCATTAGCGAGAAACACAACACAGTCAAGTTCCGAGTTATGTCACCCAAACAGAGTCCATTTTATATCATGTTAGTCTCTCCATCATATATCAACTCGGTGAAACACCCAGTGAACCAAGGCCATAGAAACATCCTCTACTCATGCAAAAACAACCTTGAACATTATCAGCCTAAGGAGATCCTCGTCATACTGAGGCCTCAACAAAATTGTGCCATAAGACACGAATAACCATCACAGACCCTTACCCCAACAATTTTTAAGAAAAACCCACTGCTTGAAGAACGTTTCAAACCACATAGAACCTCACCTACGCCGACCCCCATGAATCAAAGATAAACATGCCCATGTGAGAACGAATAATGTCTAACATAACTGAGACTGGGATAGAAACATCATATATGATATATATATGACTTCACACCGTGAAACCCCATACAGTCAACTACCATACCAAACTAGACCAGGGCAACCCATAACCATGACATCTTCGCGACTAAGACATACATTCTTTAGGCCCAAAGGGGAGGTAAGAGAAGAAACATACCCATAAGTTCTTTTCGTTCTTTCCAGTTGCAGTAACAGTTCTAGTGAGCAACACCTCCAGCACAAACTCACCAGCGCATAACACCAATGCCATAGAACAATCCAACAGAACATGCCTCGGGGAGAAATGTCCATCGATTGAGGTGTTGTCCACCAAGATGACTAGGTAGGGCACCTCTTCCCACATGTGACCTTTCTAATAAAAAACCGTGTGCCCATCGTCTTAACTCCACACTATTCTCACATGCAGGGACTCACGGATGGCGACCTCCTAACCTTATCTCCTAAAGTTACTCCCATCACCAAAATCCCAAAGTGGATTGCCTTGCCTTCTGTCACCCTAATCGAGGGAAGTATTTTTTGTCATACTAAATTTATTTATACATTAAAAATTTAAATAATAAAAAATTATGATTTTTGAAAAAGATATTTCCAAATTTCTTAAAAAAACAAAACCTAGAGTCTCAAAGTGATTTTGAAAATAATTATATAACATCTCATAATTAATTATAAATAAATATGCCTATCTTAATCTCAAAATTCTATGTTGTCAATACATACACAATGAATCAAACATTTTGAATAAGAAATGGAGACAAACTAATACTAAAATTGCATTTTGCAAGCCAATATGGCAACGCTCTTTTAGATGGCCACATGCTCTTGGTAATGCAGTCAAGTAGTTAAAATGAGGAAAACAAATCCTAAATAGTTACAAAAATGGTATAGTTACACAAATGATCTTGTGGTTGATATCTATTTCACATTTGGTAACAGTATAAAAAAAGTACAGCGTGCTTCCTTTTTGAAATATGGGATGCAAAGAAATTATATGTTAACAAATCCTATCCAGATACAATTCCAAGAAAAAGAGAAATTACTATAGCGGATGAGAAAGGAATGTCCTCTCGGTTGTACATAAAATGAATTTGCAGTATTGCTCTATGTACTGAGGTTGCAAAGGATGTTACAATGAGCGTATTGGCAACTTCGGCCGGTGAGTGGGAGCCTAAAGTTATCCCACTTCCTTGCTCCACCAAGTAAGTGTTTTACTCACGTGTAGTTGCCGTGATTAAGGTTGGGGTGTGCAGTTAACAATATTAAGCTCTGTAGTCTATTTTCTTTATTTGTATAAATTTAAAAATCCTTTATATAAATTTCCATAAATTTCAAATTTTCACTATTAATTCAAACATCACATAAATAAGACATCTCTTTAAGATAGAAATACGACTTTATTTCTAGATTTGCCTCATTTATCTAAAATTTATGTATGCCTTTGTAGTCATGTTTGCCTAAACTCAGATAAGGCACAAATTCTTATGTATGGAAATAATATGGTAACCCAATTTTCATAAATCAGGAGATACACTTAACGAATAATTATAGAATCTAATCCATTAAACTTTCCTCAGCCAAGAGTATCAAGTATATTGACCACTTTACACTATACATATCAGAAAATCTAGTCCATACAAGGTGGTAGGTATTTATTCCTCCATCGTCTCTCGAAATTCAATGGCACTTCACAGTGTCAGGGAATCAACCTAATAATATAAAGAAGAATGAGTTCCTTGTTTGGAATCCATCGCAGTTCGAATAGCCAGCTTAACGATATAATGATATAATAAAGCCTTAATGCTATGTACGAACACATAGTAGATCACTTTTATTCTCCAAATTTTTCCCTCGTTATTGTTATGTGCTAAAAATATAATTGAATACGATGAGGAGTCCCATGATGAAGGCTTGATTGATTCCGGTCTGCACCACATGATCTCTTGTTTTACTACTTTTCATCATTTCTTGCGCCATTGGATCAGTGAATGAATAACGGTGAGATATGGATTTCACTAAACCAAATTAGGTTTTATTCGAGAAAAGAAAACTTGAGTGGAAATCTGTCGAGAAGAGCCGAATAATGTGAATGAGGAGCTTGGATTGTAGAAGGATCCTTTGATTTCATAATGGAAAAGCTTTTGTTGGAATTACTCCCAACCACCCTCATGAATAAATAGTGGTAGCAGCCCACAACTTCATTGAATTTTTGTTCAGAGAAGGACAAAGCTTCAGTTTTCAAAATCTAAAGGTGTTCACGCAAAATCCAACAGAGTACTCGAAGACCATTCTCTTCATTTATTTCTTTCCATGTTGACTTACTGTGCTCGCACTTGGCTGCTCGCAACATTTATCTTTTACCTTTTAAGCCCTTCGCATAAGTTATTTCCCAGCCGATGCGATATCGATGAGACCCACCATACATCCAAACGCATTTGGAAAACCTACCACAAACCTTTGATCTCTATTATAACCTTACCTTTCGCCTTATCGCACTTACCGCACCACTGCCCGCACTTAGCAACATTTAACCTTTACCACCAAGCCGCCCGCAAGTTTTTTTTCTTGTGATGAAATACGATCGTGCCATCACACATCGTAATCACATATGTTTTAAGTTCCCCGTTAGCTGCCAACAAGGTATGATGTTTGAGTCGCGATGCGATCGTGTCACATAACATCGTGATCGCAAGGATTTAAGTTTACACATTCAGTTCCGCAGGATATGTTATTTGCATTGCGATGCGATAGTGCTACAACACATCGCAATCGCAAACTTTTGTGTTCTCCCGTAAAGTGCTTGCAAGTTTTTTTATGATCAGATGTGATTGCAATTGCATACCGCAAAGTTTAAAGCTCAAATGTTAAGCACCTACTAAGTTAAAAAATTTTGGATGCGATGTGATGCAATGTGCCACGTCACATCGCATATCGCAAAACTTAATTGGTTTCCCATAAGAGCAAATGTTAAAAGTTGAGATCGTCGATATGTGATTTTGTAATGGAGGCATGGACACGACGTGTTTTTGGAAGCGAAACTCATAAAATTTTAGGTTAAGTTTATAGTTTCTTGTAATTTGTTTGGTGTATAAACAACAACACGGCTCTGTGTGTCGTTAATGAAAAAATGGGCTTTGATAGCAAAGGGAAGATTGGTTGTTACCAGTCCATCCAGCATTGAAATGCATTAAAGTTTCAGGCTCTAGCCATTTTTTTATAAAAAACTATGTAATTTCATTTTGTTAGTGTGAAGGAATGAAAAATTGAAATTGGTTCCTCTCCTATGTTTCACTCTCTGTCTGTGGATTGTTATTTCCTCATTCTAGCGCATTCTCTGTGTTTTAAGGGGGAACACATTCCTCTGTGTTTTTTCTGTTCAATATTATCAACAACTTTGTATTTTGTCTCTTTTTAAGGTTTAACACTAATTTGGTAGAGATTTTGCTGGAGAAAAGAGTGAACATCGACTTTATAATGCTAAACAGTGGCTTAATCCCACACCCATAGCCATCACCTATTTTTTCTTCACATTTATCATTAAAACTTAATCTTTGCTAAATCCACAAACAAAATAAAGCCACACATGTAAATCCATAAAATGTGCACAGAGTTCAAGATATTAGAATTATAAAAATTAAGTACCTTATGGAGCAAAGTGAGAAGCACGTTTCCTGCAGCATCCATGAGAAAGAGCTGGTGTCTAGCATCATATGCGTAATTATCGACTCTGAAAACCAGGTTTCCAGAGGAATCAAAGACTGTGTAGCCACTACCATTGAATACTAGAGATTTCTTCAATGATCAACAAACTTCTAACAAAATTGTGAAGGTGCCGAGCTAATTGTTGTGTGCAACAAACTTGTCGCTAATGATCATCAAAACATGGCGATGAAAGGTCATGGAAGAAAGGGGGGTGCCTGAATACACTTGGCGCATCATTATTTCCTACCAGTTTTCTTGGAATATTGATGCCTCGTCCAGCTGACACTGAAATTCCACGAAAGAGAGCTTCTTGATAGAGGTATCCACAGAATAAGTAATTTATACAATCCACTGAATAAGTATTTATTCCTCAATACCGTACATAGACATGGCGTGAGATAAGAATGGTGATGGTGAGATTATTCAATCTTCTCTTTTGTCTCTGACATAAATACCCACTTGAAAGGAGATACTGGAAGTATATAATGCCGATTTTTTCAGTTTATAATTCTTGCCATTATCATAAGGTATGTCGATTTATATTTAATGGAGATACTAGAAGTATATAATGCCATTCCTCTCGATTTATAAGTCTTGCCATTATCATAAGCTGTGTTGATTTATTTTTTTTCTATATTGGTGGAAAGAACTATCATTATCATTAGGTTAAGCCCTAAGAAACCTAATCTGGCTATTTTTTTAAAAGTATAGATACTCAGATATTTTGAAAATATGATAATTTTCAATGCCCCTAACAATAACTTATTTTTCGAAACATAACTCATGCTCAACTGCTTTTCATAATTCTTAAAAATAAAATCTAAACAAACTAATTTATACCTCTAACACATATAGGTATATTCACCTTAAAAAGAAAAATAGTTTATCCTCTAAATTTTCCTTTTGCTTAGCGAACATTTTTTTAATGAAGTACCTTTTTAACCCTTACTGCTAAGCCGCCCACAAGTTATTTTCTTTGCGATGCGATGCGATCGTCTAAGGAGGCATGGGATATCCTCCAGAGAGCCTACCAAGGTATGGAAAAAGTAAAGACAACAAAACATTAAATGCTAAGGAGAGATTTTGAAACTCTATGTATGAATGAGTCAGATAACACAGGCTCATTCTTCACTCATGTGATTGGATTGGTTAATCAAATCAGGTCTCATTGAGAGACACTTGAAGAAAGGAGAATCGTGGAGAAAATCCTAAGAAGCCTACCATCAATATTGTATGCCATAGTAGTGGAAATAGAAGAGAAAAACAATCTCTCACAGTTTTCAGTGGATGAGCTTCATGCATCACTGATGTTTCATGAACATATACTAAGCAGAGCAATGAACTCCTCATTGGAGCATGCATTCAAGACAGAAATATATTTTGGTCGAGGTAGAGGTCGAGGAAGATCAAACTACCGAGTAAGAGGAACAAACCCACATAGAGGTGGAAGAAGCAGCCCTGCAAGAACAAGTGGAACGGGCAAAAACTTGAATTTAAGTGAAGGCTCAAGCCAAAATCAAGCACAAGGAAAGAGGTATGATAAATCTAAATTCCAATGTCATCATTGCAAAAAGTATGGGCATTGTATCAATGAATGTAGAAAGATGCAAAATGACATGGGTAATAAACCTAGTGTAAATTTTACAAAAGAAAATCAGAACCATGGTAATGTGCTTTTAATTTGTAATGTAGCACAAGAAAAACAAAAAGATGTATGGTTGTAGTAACCATATGACTGGAAATATAGCAACATTTTCCACTCTAGATAAGAGAGTAAAATCTGAAGTGACAACAAGGACTGATAGCAAAGTCTCTATCATGGGGAAAGGAAGAGTAAAAATACTGACAAGGAAGCGAGAGAAGAAGTTTGTGCCAGATTTATATTATGTACCTGGGCTGAAATGTAACCTTCTAAGCATTGGATAGGTCATGAATAAGGGCTAAAATGTGTATTTTAAGAATGATGTGTGCACAATCATGGATATACCTCCAAGAAGACAGATCATTGAAAAAGTGCATATGAAAAGCAATAGGTTGTTTCCTCTCAAGATCAGAGAAGACTTGATGGAAGGAAGTGTTGTAGCACCAGTCACACAAGAAGTCTTTGAAGAAGAAGTGAAAGATGAGAACTGGTTATGGCATTTGAGATTTGGACATCTTAATTACGGAGGTTTGACTTGTTGCATAGAAAGCGAATGGTAAAGGGATTACCACTCATAGAGAAACCAAATAGCCTATCTGAAGGTTGCATCTTGGGAAAACAACACAGAGAAGCATTTCTAGCAAGAAAGAGTATAAGGGAGAAAACACCCTTGTAGATTTTCCACTCATATTTATGTGGACCAATGCAAATTCCATCACTAGCTTGGAGTCATTATGTTTTGACATTTATAGATCATTACACAAGGAAGACATGGGTTTATTTTATAAAACAGAAGAGTGAAGTGTTTCAACAATTCTACCACTTCAAAGTTCTTGTTGAGAAGAAAAGTGGACACTACATAAAAGTGTTGAGAACTAACAGAGGTGGAGAATATATCTCCAAATACTTCCTACGTTTCTGCAGGGAGCATGGAATACATAATCCGTTTACCACAATGTATACACCTCAGAAAAATGGTGTAGCAGAAAGAAACAATAGGACCATCATGAACATGGTAAGAAGTATGTTGAAAGAAAAGCATTTCAAAAATGAGTATTGGGCAGAAGTTTTCAATTGTGCAACTTATATTCTTAATAGATGTCGAACCAAACCTGTTATGAATAGAGTTCTAGAAGAAGCATGGAGTGGAGCAAAGAAATTTGTCACTGACATGAGAGTGTTTGGATGTGTGGCATATGCACATGTCCCGGATCAGTTAAGGAAAAATTTGGACAACAAGGGGGAAAAGGTGTATATTTTTTGGATACAATAATGAATCCAAGGCTTACAAGCTCTATAATCCATCAACCAAGAATTTAATAATCAACAGAGATGTTTAGGTCATTGAAGAAGAAGCTTGGGATGGAAGTTTAGAGAAGACAGTGAATGTGAAGACATGTATTTCACATGAAGACAAAGAGGAATAGATTGCAAAAAATAATTCCTCAATGGTGGCTCCTCCTCCACCTACGCAAGCTCAACATAGCACATTGGAAGCAAGAAATAGAATAATAGTGTAAAACCAAGGGAGTGCTTCTCCAAGCACACCACAGGGATCAATAACTCCCTCGAGTTCAAGTGCAACTCCAAGCACATCTTCAGCAAATACAAGAAGACCAAGGTTCATAAATTTAAATGAAATTTATGAGTAAGAAGAAGTAAATAGTAATGCTGGCTTGAATTATTTATTTTCATTATTTTGTCATGTTGATGACCCAATCCATTTTGAAGATGCAGTCAAAGTAGAGAAGTGGATTGAAGCAATAAATGAAGAGATAGCAGCAATAGAAAAGAATGAAACATGGGAGTTAGTGGACCTCCCAAAAGGAAAAGATGTTATTGGATTGAAATGGGTCTATAAGACCAAGAGCAACATTGAAGTCAATATAGAAAGGCACAAAGCAAGGCTAGTTTTCAAAGGATACAAGCAGTAGCAAGGAAGAGATTATGAGGGAACCTTTTCACCAATTGCAAGGATGGATATGGTGTGGACAGTGTTGTCCATTGCAACACAACAAAAATGGAAAGATTATCAAATGGATCTAAAGAAAACATTCTTGAATGGAGTGTTGAAAGAAGAGGTGTATGTTGAACAACCTCCTGGATATGAAATAGAAGGCCAAGAACACAAAGTGTGAAAGTTGAAGAAATATCTTTATGGGTTGAAGCAAGCACCAAGAGCATGGTATAGAAATATTGAAGGTTACCTGATAGACAATGGATTTGATAAATGTGATGGTGAACTGACACTCTACATCAAATAAAATGACTGTAAAATTCTTACTATTGTTTTGTATGTAGATGATTTGATTTTTACAAGCAATGATGTTTCTCTCATTGTTGATTTTAAAGTAGTCATGAAAAGTGAGTTTGAAATGACTGACTTGGGTTTGTTGAGATATTTTTGGGGCATTGAAGTAAAGAAAAATGAAAAGGGAATTTTTATTTCCCAAGAAAAATATTTTGAAGAAGTTTTAAAGAGGTTCAATATGCAGAAAAACAAGGCAACAACAACTCCAACTCTCATGGGGTTGAAGTTGAGCAAGGAATATTGCAGCAAGAATGTCGACCTGACATTGTACAAGAGCATGGTTGGCAGTCTAATGTATTTGAATACAACGAGGCTTGATATAAATTATGCAGTAAGTTTAATATCCAAATTCATGGAGACACCCAAGGAGACATATTGGAAAGTAGGAAAGAGAATATTAAGGTATGTAAATGGAACAAAGGATTATGGTGTTCTATACTCCATATTTGATAACTTTAATTTGGTTGGTTACACTCATAGTGATTGGACTAGAAGTGTAGATGAAATAATGAGCACATCTGGGTATGTCTTTCATTTGGGATCAGGAGCCATTTAACCGGCTTCCAAGAAGTGTTGGGAAAAATACTGAGAGGGGGGGGGAGGGTGAATTAGTATTTACTGCATATTCAAAAACTTTCACTTTTTCATGCTCTAAAACCCATACGCTACTTTGCTGAAGACAACTAGCGTATACACGCGGATATCCTTCATAAAACTCGCGTATACACAGAGATCTAATTATGCCATTAGTTCTTCACTTATATCATTCCATAATTCATTCATTAGATGTTCTTTAAACAGTAAACATGTGCAGTAAGAACAGAATAAACCATCACACAAAGCATCACACATGAACACCAGGATTTTTAGGTGGAAACCCAAGTCGGGAGAAAACCACCGCTGCAGTTGCTCAACCTTCAATATTTTATTATAGAGAAAACATCTTACAACATATGTGCTGGTGCAGACTTGACCAGCACGCAGGCACCCACCTGCGCTCGTTTACCAGCCTCTCCTGGAAGGGAGCTCCAACCCCCTGACTCGTTTACCAGCCTCTCCTGGAAGGGAGCTACGACCCCTTGATCTCATTTACCAGCCTCACCTGGAAGGGAGCTACAACCCCCTGACTGAAGGCTACAACCCTCAGCACCTCTATGGACCACGTTTCATCAATTTTCACACTGGATCCAAAGCTTCCTTTAGGACACCACTTGCAGGCCACATTTCATCATATTTTCAGACTAGACCCTTTCCATACTTTTAAGCACAGCCAACCATGAAACAGATACATATAACTCATCGACGATATCTAGAACCAAATATAACCCATCGACATTTCTACTACGTATGTCAAAGAAACTTAATTTTCATACGCGCTTCCTTTCACCATGTCGTATATATACGCTTCCGTTCACACGAACCACAACAGATACTTCGTACAAATTCATGTAACCACTCTTACTGCGCATACGCGTTTCTTCAGCTTAAGCTAATGATATACGCGCTTCTTATGCAATAAAGTAGTGTATAGATCTTCAACCATTACAGAGCTGCATACTTCTTCAGATCAGACATTCAGTTCAGATTCAACCCTTTACTTCAGACAGATGTTCGCCTCATCACATATCTAATCACTTCATAAACAGATCCAGCAAATATAGATACATTACAGATCTAGATATTTCGCTTCATCATTTCTTCATAGGGGCATCATAGATTCAGATCTATCATCAAACCTTTACCCTTTCCATACAAATATACTTCAGAGAGAAGTATTCGTTCAAGCTCAGACATCTTGCACCCACGCTCATGATCTGCACAATGAATTTCTTCTCCTTATATAGGTTTATCCTTTTTCAATACCACGGGCCCCTTGTTCAATACCATGAGCCAAAACTACATTACTTCCGATGGTATTCCTGGATGGGGTCATTTAGACGAATCATTACCCAATACAATGGGTCCATACCATGGTGGTTACCCCTGGATTTGCTCTTTATGAGTGCTTTTTCCCATACGTGACTTGGCACGTTCTTTCCCGCATGCATACGCGACTTACCCTAGACAAATCCGCGTATTCCTTGAGACATACTCTTTTCATCATATTCTAGCACATACTGTCATTCCTTCCATCATTACCTTCTGTACTCATCAGATTTACATCATCTAACAAATTCATCAAGTCAGGACAACACAAGTCAACATTCGCATGTCTTCATCTTCATTCAGTGGGTTGCCATGAAGGACAACACTCTGCATCATATTGCCAACAATCTCCCCCTTTGGACTTGATGGCAACCACGATGGTGTTTGATCACCACGATGGATAGGTACATTAAAAATACAATGACACCATGTCACTTTCCCCATTTTTGACACCATTCTTTCTCTTCATTCAAACACCATATCACTCTCCCCCTTTGACATCAAGGGCAAAGGGCGGATCAAAACAAACACACTCTCCCCTTTTTCTCCTCATGTAGAAGAAGCGTTCTGCAGATCTGATGTATACTGAAGTGACCAAGCTCCCCCTGAGTTCATGCTGAATCGTCAAACGTATGTTTCAATGAATTACATGACTCTATGACCTTCCTATCACCAAGGACTCATACTTACATCAAAGATCCAACCAAGTGGATTTACATATGAGACTCAAATACCCAACCAAGTAGGTTTACACATTTCAATTCAACTACCCAACCAAGTTGGTTTACAAAATTTGACTCAGCTACCCAACCAAGTGGGTTTACAAATTTGACAAGTCCTTACATGACTGAATATTGCAATTTTACATCATGGGTCTCAACGAGACCTTTTCATCAAATTACAAATATGACCATTTATGACCAACACCAGAAAATCCTCAAGAAAGAGAACATGTTTCAGAATAATGCCAACAATGCATTATACTCACCAAAGCTAATGCTCCCCCTGAATCTGTGCATCCAAGCATAATTTCCACATGACTAAGGCTCCCCCTTATTTTGTGCATCCTGAACACCTTCACCAACAAATCATCAAGGCATCTTTATCAAAACATTAGAAATAGAATTATGAGAACTGGAACACCACCAGAGATACCAAACAGTATCAGAGATACCAAACAGCACTGCAGCTGTGCTGAAGAAAGCTGACTACAAACAAAAATTTCCAGCAACCAACCATACGCGGCTTTATGTGTTTCAACTTGCGTATATACACGACTGTCTTTCAGGAAACCCGCGTATCCAATTCATTCTTCTGCATTTAAGTAGATTTGTTCTTCTGACAGACAGAGACAACTCCAGCTTCAGCTTGTGAAATTCAAATGCTTCCCTGGAACATGTGAGGACAGACAGATAGGACAATGTAGTTGTGTCTTCAAGCGTCATCCAATGGTTGTAGCATAATAGTGACCAAGTCTTCAAACTCTTTGCAGCATCAAAACAATCTTTCCAAGAGAAATTATCATATCCGAACAACATCTCCAAATCATCCATGTGGTCCAAAATCACCATGATCTTTAAGATTTATCATGAAGTAACATATGTAGGAAAAAGATCTCAAACTTTGCATGATCTATTCTTAACTCTGAATCATAATACTTCCAATCTCATCCAATAGATAAATTTTAGAAAACAGTAAATAGGGCTCATTCAAAGTCTCATCATAATAAACCATGTATCAAGCCATCATTATTTGAGCATGAGTATCACAATAACCAAAGAATAAGCAGTCATAGTGCCAACAATACAATCATTAGTATTCAACCTGCTGCTCCCCCTGAACTAGTGCTCCTTCTTAACTTGTGCAACCTGAATACGTTCATCAGCAAGTCATCAGCAACAATCTCTATATGAACTTCTCTTATCTCCGAATTATAATACTTTCATCTCAGCGACGAATAATCTTCATCAAAAAGAAAACAGGACTCATCCATAATCTTCAACATAGGAAACCAAGTAACATATCATCATTATTTAGAACTGAGAAACTAAGCTGATACAGAGTCAATAATACAGTTATTAACAGTCAGACTGATGCTCCCCCTGAACCTCTGCTCCTGATCTTTAGCTGTCATCCCAATTCTCTTATCATAAATGCATACGCGACTTTGTCTGCTGTAACTCATGTGTATACGCGACTTTTGTTCATAGAACCCGCGTATGGAAAGTGAAGCATGGAAATTTTTCACATTCCTTCATCTCCCCCTGAAATTGTACTTCCTGTACCTGTCTTCTTCATATCAGATGCTCTGTCAGAAATAAATATAACCAGAATAATCAAATCAATCATGAGAGTCATCATACATTACTCCCCCTGTGATGATACATTACTAAATCTCATAATGTATCCCACATCATTCCTACAGTCAATAAGAGAAGTAAGCTTCAGAAGCGGATGACTGCAGTAGGGTCAGTATTCCCTACGTTTCTGACTGGTCCTCCTTCTTTTTCCAAATTTTCTTGAACTTCCTAACTGTGTGCTGAAAATTGTCCACTTTCTCAGATCTGTTCAACCTGCATTCCTTTTCTACATGTCCATACTTGTTACAAGAATAACATATCATGTGTCCAGAGAAATAATCATAAGAATCATAATGAGTATTTCTAATCTTCCTCCTTTTACAATCAGCTGCTTTATGTCCATACTTGTTACATGAAAAACAATATCCCTTGAATAAACCAGAGTACCTTTCTATGTAGGATCTGTTTGTTTGTGGCTGAAACAATCTGCTTCTGCAATTGGCTGCAACATGTCCATGATTATGACATCTAAAGCATTCAACATTATTGAATGATTTCCTTTGAGAATTCATGATTGTTGGTTGACCTTTTGTTTCTTTCAACTCTTCAGGTTTTGCATTGACTTTCTTTGAATCTTTACCACTTCCTTGTGAACTAGATTCTCCTTTGACAGTTTCATGAAAACCAAGACCAAGTTTGATAGCAGGAGACCTTTGATTACTCATAATATTGTCCAAAATTTTAGTACTATCTTGAAACTTCAAAAGTTTAACCTTTTCTTCTAATTTACCTTTGAGAATGTTTACCTCAACCTCCAAGGCTTGACATTGCTTCGTCATGCTTTCTTCTTTCCTTCTTTCATCTTCTACTTGATCACTCAGATTTAGAATCTCTTCTTTCAACCCATTTTCTTGTGCTTCAAAAGTTCGTAAGAGTTCTTCATTATTCTTATTCGATGCTTCGAGGTCTGCTTTCAAAGAGATAACTTCTGCTTCAAATTCATCATTCTTCTTATTTGATAATTCCGGATCTTCTTTGAGAGAGATGATTTTACCTTCAAGTTCTTCATTCTTCTTACTTGATGCTTCAAGATCTGCTTGTATAGAGATGATTCTATCTTCAAGACCTTCATTCTTCCTTTTTGATATTTCGAGATTTGTTTTTAGAGAGATGATTTCTGCTTCAAATCTTTCATTCTTCTTATTTGATTTTTCTAGATCTGCTTTAAGCCCTTTACTTCGATTGGATACATCATCGAACATCCTTTTCAGTCTAAAGATCAAATCTTTGGAGGCAGATTCCTTCTCATTAAATATTCTTTGTTGATCTTTGATAAATTTTTCTAGGTCCATAGCATCATTTCAACTATCTTCACCATTGTTTGCACAAAGAAGATTATTACAAGGACCTGATTCATCTTTGTCAATTTCTGCTATACATGATTTCTGAGGCATCTCCTTTCCTTGAGTAGCCTTCTTCTTTTTCTTCTTTCCCATTGCGATGGATCTCCTTCAAGCGATCAAGCTTCTGCAGAAGGACTTGCTCTGAAACCAATTGTTGGGAAAAATACTGAGAGGGAGGGGGGTGAATCAGTATTTACTGCATATTAAAAAACTTTCACTTTTTCATGCTCTAAAACCCATACACTACTTTGCTGAAGACAACTAGCGTATACACGCGGATATCCTTCATAAAACTCGCGTATACACAGAGATCTAATTATGCCATTAGTTCTTCACTTATATCATTCCATCATTCATTCATTAGATGTTCTATAAACAATAAACATGTGCAGTAAGAACAGAATAAACCATCACACAAAGCATCACACATGAACACCAGGATTTTAGGTGGAAACCCAAGTCGGGAGAAAACCACCGCTGCAGTTGCTCAGCCTTCAATATTTTATTATAGAGAAAACATCTTACAACATATGTTCTGGTGCAGACTCCTACCAGCACGCAGGCACCCACCTACGCTCGTTTACCAGCCTCTCCTGGAAGGGAGCTCCAACCCCCTGACTCGTTTACTAGCCTCTCCTGGAAGGGAGCTACGACCCCCAAATCTCGTTTACCAGCCTCACCTGGAAGGGAGCTACAACCCCCTGACTGAAGGCTACAACCCTCAACACCTCTATGGACCACGTTTCATCAATTTTCACACTGGATCCAATAACTTCAACAGAGCACAACTTGCAGGCCTCGTTTCATCATATTTTCAGACTGGACCCACTCCATACTTTTAAGCACAGTCAACCATGAAACTGATACATATAACTCACCAACATATATCAGTAAACCAGCAGAACAGATCAGACATTTCTTACCACAGACTTTAGCAAACCCTAGTTTGCATACGCGCTTTCCTTTCACTGATGTCGCGTATATACGCGCTTCCGTTCACATAAACCAGCGTATACTTCTGTACATATTACAGAGCTCATATCATTGCGCATACGCGCTTTTTCTTCAGCGAAGCCACGTATATACGCGCTTCTTATGCAATAAAGTAGCGTATAGATCTTCAAACATTACAAAGCTGCATACTTCTTCAGATCAGACATTCAGTTCAGATTCAACCCTTTACTTCAGACAGATGTTCGCCTCATCACAGATCTAATCACTTCATAAACAGATCCAGCAAATATAGATACATTACAGATCTAGATATTCCGCTTCATCATTTCTTCATAGGAGCATCATAGATTCAGATCTATCATCAAACCTTTACCCTTTCCATACAGATATACTTCAGAGAGAAGTATTCATTCAAGCTCAGACATCTTGCACCCACGCTCATGATCTGCACAATGAATTTCTTCTCCTTATATAGGTTTATCCTTTTTCAATACCACGGGCCCCTTGTTCAATACCATGAGCCAAAACTACATTACTTCCGATGGTATTCTTGGACAGGGTCATTTAGACGAATCATTACCCAATACAATGGGTCCATACCATGGTGGTTACCCCTGGATTTGCACTTTATGAGTGCTTTTGCCCATACGCGACTTGGCACGTTCTTTCCCGCATGCATACACGACTTCCCCTAGACAAATCCGCGTATTCCTTGAGACATACTCTTTTCATCATATTCTGGCACATACTCTCATTCCTTCCATCATTACCTTCTGTACTCATCAGATTTACATAATCTAACAGATTCATCGAGTCAGGACAACACAAGTCAACATTCGCATGTCTTCATCTTCATTCAGTGGGTTTCCATGAAGGACAACACTCTGCATCATATTGCCAACAAGAAGTAGGCAATAGTTTCATTATCAATAGTAGAAGCTAAATATGTAGCAGCAATAGCAGCGGCATTTCAAGGAGTTTGGATGAGAAGGAGGCTGAGATATTTATGTCATGAATAAGACAAAGGAACCACAATTGATTGTGATAACAACTCAGCAATTGCATTGTCAAAGAATTTTGTTTTCCACAAAAGAAAAAAGGATATTGATGCAAAATACCATTTTATAAGAGAACTAGTTAAAAGATGGTGAAATTGTTTTGTAGCATTGTAGGTCAGAGGAACAATCTGTTGATATCCTCACAAATCCCTTGGGATGTAGAAGTTTTGTTTATCTCATAATGTGTCTGGGAATGATTGATGGTGACGGTTGTGATTAACGGGGGGTGTTGTAATTACTCCCAACCACCACCATGAATAAAAAGTGGTAGCAGCCCACAACTTCATTAAACTTTTGTGCAGAGAAGGACGAAGCTTCAGTCTTCAAAATCTAAAGGCGTTCATGAAAAATCCAACAGATTACCTGAAGCCCATTCTCTGCATTTATTTCTTTCTGCGTTGACTTACCATGCCCGCACTTCACAGACCGTAACATATAGCTTTTACCCATTAAGCCCTTCGCATAACTTATTTCCCCACTAATGCGATATCAGCAGGACCCACCATACATCGAACCGCATTTGTTAAACCCACCACAAACATTTGATTTCTGTTATAACCTTACCTTTTTCCTTACTTCACTTATCGCATTTTATCGCCAAGTTGCCCACAAGTTATTTGTTTTGCGATGCAATGTGGTCATCTAAGGAGACATGGGATACCCTCTAGGCATCCTACCAAGGTATGCAAAATGTAAAGACAACAAAACTTCAAATGCTAAGGAGAGATTTTGAAACTCTCTGTATGAAAGAGTCTGATAACATAGACTCATTCTTCAAACATGTGATTGGGTTGGTTACCCAAATCAGGTCTCATGGAGAGACACTTGAAGAAAGGAGAATCATGGAGAAAATCCTAAGAAGCCTACCATCAATATTTGATGCCATACTAGAGGCCATAGAAGAGATAAATAATCTCTCATAGTTTTCAGTGGATGAGCTTCATGCATCACTGAATTCTCATGAACATATACTGAAAAAAGCAACGAAATCCTCATTGGAGCATGCATTCAAGACAAAAATATCTTTTGGTTGAGGTATAGGTAGAGGAAGATCAAAATATCGAGGACGAGGAAGAAACTCACACAGAGGTGGTAGAAGCATCCCTACAAGCACAAGAGAAACGAGAAACAACGAAAATTCAAGTGAAGGCTCCAGCCAAAATCAAGAAAAAGGACAAAGGTATGATAAATCTCAAGTCCAATGTCATTATTGCAAAAATTATGGGCATTATGCCAATAAATGTATAAAGAAGCGAAATGACGTGTGTAATAAACCTAGTGTGAAAATCAGAACCATGGTATTGTGCTTTTAACTTGTAATGTAGCACAAGAAAATAAGAATATGCATTGTTCTTAAATTCAGGCTCTAGTAACCATGTGACTGGAAACATAACAATGTTTGCAAATCTGGATGAGAGTGTAAAATCTGAAGTGACAACGGGGACTCATAGCAAAGTCTCTCTCATGGGTAAAGGAAGAGTAAAAATACTGACAATGAAGGGAGAGAATAAGTTTGTGCCATATGTCTATTATGTACCAAGGTTGAAATGTAACCTTCTAAGCATTGGAAAACTTGTGAATAATGGCTACAATGTGTTTTTAAAGAATGACTTGTGGATAATCATGGATATACCTCCAAGTACACAAGACATTGAAAATGTGTGTATCACAAGAAATACGATGTTTCCTCTCAAGATCAGAGTAGAATTCAAACAAGGATGCGTTGTAGCAGCAGTCACACAAGAAGTATTTCAAGAAAAAGTGAAATATGAAAACTGGTTATGGCATTTGTGACTTTGACATCTCAATTTCAGAGGTTTGAACTTGTTGCATAATAAAAGGATGGTAAAGGGATTACCACTTATAGAGAAACAAGATAGCCTATTTGAAGGTTGCATCTTGGACAAACGACACAGAGAAGAATTTCCAGAAGCAAAGAGTATAAGGGCAAAAGAACCCTTGGAGATTTTCCACTTATATTTATGTGGACCAATGAAAATGCCATCATTAGTTGGCAGTCATTATGTTTTGACATTTATAGATGATTACACAAGGAAGACATGGGTCTATTTTATAAAACAAAAGAGTGAAGTGTTTGAACAGTTCTACCACTTCAAAGCTAATGTTGAGAAGAAAAATGAACACTACATAAAAGTGTTGAGAACTGACAGAGGTGGAGAATATATCTCCAAATACTTCCTATGTTTCCGTAGGGAGCATGGAATACACAAGAAGTTTACCACAAGTTATACACCTCAGCAAAAAGATGTAGCAAAAAGAAATAATAGGACCATCATGGACATGGTAAGAAGCATATTGAAAGCAAGCAATTGGAAAATGAGTATTGGTAGAAGCCATCAATTGTGTAGCTTATATTCTTAATAGATGTCCAACCAAAGCTGTTATGAACAGAGTTCGATAAGAAGCATGGAGTGGAAAAAAGAAAGTTTTCGGTCACATGAGAATTTTTGGATGTGTGGCATATCCACATGTCCTAGATCAGTTAAAGAAGAAGTTGGACAAAAGGGGGGTGAAGTGTATATTTGTTGGATACAGTGATGAATCCAAGGCTTACAAGCTCTATAATACATCAACCAAGAAAGTAAGAATCAGCAGAGATGTTCAGTTCATTGAAAGAAGAATCTTGGGATGGAAGTTTAGAGAACATAATGAATGTGAATACATGTATTTCACATGAAGACAAAGAGGAATTTATTTCATAAAATTATTCCTCAATGGTGGCTCCTCCTCAACCTACATAAGCTCAACATAGAACATCATAAGCAAGCAATAGAATATCAATTCAAAACGAAGGAAGTGATTCTCCAAGCACACCACAGGGATCAACAAATCCCTCTAGTTCAAGTGTATCTCCAAGCGCATCTTCAACAAATACAAGAAGACCAAGATTCAGAAATTTAAATGAAATTTATGAGCAAGAAGAAGTAAATAGTAGTGTTGGTTTGAATTATTTATTTGCATTATTTTGTCATGTTGATGATCCAATCCATTTTGAATATGCAGTCAAAGAAGAGAAGTGGATTTAATAAATTAATGAAGAGATAGGATCAATACAAAAAAATGACACATGGGAGTTAGTGGATCTTCCACAAGGAAAAAAGGTTATTGGAGTGAAATGGGTCTATAAGACAAAGGTAAACATTGAAGGTGAGATAGAAAGGCACAAATCAAGGCTAGTTGTCAAAGTGTAAAATCAGTAGCAAGGAAGAAATTAGGAGGAAGCCTTTGCACAAGTTGCATGGATGGAGGCAGTGTAAACAGTGTTGTCCATTGCAGCACAAAAAAAATGGAGAGTTTATCAAATGGATGTAAATTCATCATTCTTGAATGGAGTTTTGAAAGAAGAGGTGTATGTTGAACATCCTCCTAGCTATGATATAGAAGGCTAGGAACAAAAAGTGTGTAAGTTGAAGAAATCTCTTAATGGGCTGAAGAAAGCACCAAGAGCATGGTACAACAGGATTGATGCTTTCTTGATAGACAATGGGTTTGACAAGTGTGATGGTGAACCCACACTCTACATCAAATAAAATTAATGTAAATTTTTATATTTGTTTTGTATGTAGATGATTTGATTTTTAAAGGAAATGATGCTTTTTTCATTCTTGATTTTAAAGAAGTCATGAAAATTGAGTTTGAAATGACTGACTTGGTTTTGTTGAGATATTTTTTTGGCATTGAAGTAAAGAAAAATGAAAAGGGAATTTTTATTTCCCAAAAAAAATATGATGAAGAAGTTTTAAAGAGGTTCAATATGAGGAAAATAAAGGCAGTAACAACTCCAAATGTCATGGGGTTGAAGTTGAGGAAGGAAGATTGTAGCAAGAATTCCAATCTGACATTGTACAAGAGCATGGTTGGCAGTCTAATGTATTTAACTACAACAAGACCTAATATAATGTATGCAGTAAGTTTAATATCCAGATTCGTGGAGACACCCAAGGAGACACATTGGCAAGTAGGAAATATAATATTGACATATGTAATGGAACAAAAGAGTATGGTGTTCTATACTCCACATCTAACTTTAAGTTGATTGGTTACACTGACAGTCATTGGGCTGGAAGTGTAGATGAAAGAAAGAGCACACCTGGGTATGTATTTCATTTTGAATTGGGAGCCATTGCATGGGATTACAAGAAGCAGCCAATAGATTCATATCAAAAATAGAAGATCAATATGTAACAAAAACAACAGAAACATGGCAAACAGCTTGGATGAGAAGGATGCTAAGAGATTTATGTCATGAGCAAGACAAAGGAACCACAATTTATTTTGATAATAACTCAGCAATAACATTGTCAAAAAAAAGAAATTCCACAAGAGAACAAAGCATATTGATGCAAAGCACCATTTTATAAGAGAGCTAGTTAATAATCGTGAAATTGTTTTGCCACATTGCAGGTCAGAGGAACAATTTGCTGATATCCTCACAAAGTCGTTGGGACATAGAAGTTTTGTTTATCTCAGAAAGTGTCTGGTAATGACTTATGGCGGCAGTTGTGATTAAGGGGAAGTGTTGGAATTACTCACAACCACTCCCATGAATTAACAGTGGAAGGAGCTCCCAACTTCATTGAAGTTTTTTGCAAAGAAGGACGAAGCTTCAATATTCAAAATTTGAAGGTGTTCACAAAAAATCCAACAGAGTACCTGAATCCCATTCTCTACGTTTATTTATTTTTGCATTGACTTATCGTGCCCACACTTTGCCACCCTCAAAATTTAGCTTTTACCTTTTAATCCCTTCGTATAAGTTATTTCCACGTTGATGTGATATCATCGGGACCCACCATACATCAAACTGCATTTGCAAAACCTGCCACAAACCTTTGATTTCCATTATAACCTTAGCTTTTTCCTTACCGCACTTATCGCACTTTACCGCACCAGTGCAAGCACTTTGTAACATTTAACCCTTATCGTAAAGCTGACCGCACGTTATTTGTTTTTCAATGTGATGCGATTATGCCATTGCACATCACAATCACATATGTTTTAAGTTCCCCATTAGCTGCCCACAAGGTATGATGTTTGAGTCGCGATGCAATCATGCCACATCACATCGTGATCGCAAGGATTTAAGTTTACCTGTTAAGTTCCATAGGCTATGTTATTTTCATTGCGATGTGATAGTGCTACTGCACATCGCAATTGTGAAATTTTGTATTTTCCCCTAAAGCACGCCCAAGTTGTTTATGGCGTGATGCAATCGCAATCCCATACCGCAAAGTTTAAAGGTCAAATTTTAAGTGCCCAGAAAGTTAAATGTTTTTGGATGAGATTCGATGTTCCACATCACATCGCATATCGCAAATCTTAATTTTTTTACCATAAGCGCAAATTTTAAAATTTGAGATCACCGGTATGCGATTTGTGATGGAGACATGGATGCGATGTGTTTTCGAAAGCAAAACCCATAAAATTTCAGGTCCAGTTTATTATTTTTTGTAATTTGTTTCGTGTATACACAATAACATGACTCTGTTCATTGTTAATGAAGAAATGGACTTTGACAGCAAAGGGATGATTGGTTGTTACCTGTCCATATAACATTGAAATGCATTAAAGTTTTAGGCTCCGGCCAATTTTGTATAAAAAGCTATGTAATTTCATTTTGTTAGTGTGACGAAATGAAAAATTGAAATTGGTTTATCTCATGTGTTTCGATTTATGTTTGTGTATTTTTATTTCCTAATTTTAGCGCATTCCCTGTGTTGTAAGGTGGAATGCATTCCTCTGTGTTTGTTTTCTTCAATATTATAACAACTTTGTATTCCATCTCTTTGTAGGGTTTAACACTAATTTGGTAGAGGGTTTGCTGGAGAAGAGAGTCAACGCCCACTTTATAGTGCTAAACAGTGTGTTAATCTGACACCCATATCCATCACCTCTGTTTGTTTCCTATTGATCATTAAAACTTAATCTATGCTAAACCCATAAACAAAATCAAACCACATATGTAAATCCATAAAATGTGCTCAAAGTTCAAGATATTGAAATTATAAAAACTAAGTACCTTGTGGAGCAAAGTGATAAGCACGTTTCCTGCAGCATCCATAAGAAAGAGATGGTGTCTGGCATCATATGCGTAATTATTGACTCTAAAAACCAAGTTTCCAGAGGAATCAAATACTGCGTAGCCACTGCCATTGAATACCAGAGATTTCTTCAATGATCAACACACTTGCAACAAAATTGTGAAGGTGCCAGGAGAATTGTTGTGCAACAAATTTGTCTTCAATGATCATCAAAACATGGCCTTGCCAGGCAGTGGAAGAAAGGGGCATGCCCGGATACACTTGATGCATATTGATACCTCGTCCAACTGACACTAAAATTCCATGAATGGGAGGTTGTTGATAGAGGTATCCACTAAATAAGTAAGTTATACAATCCATTGAATAACTATTTATTCCTCATTACCGTACATAGACATGGCATGAGATAAGAATGGTGATTATGAGATTATTCGATCTTCTCTTTTGTCTTTGACATAAATACATACTAAAAAGGAGATACTAGAAGTATATAATGTCGATCCTTTCAGTTTATAAGTATTTCCATTATCATAAGATCTGCTGATTTATATTTAATGGAGATACTGTAACTATATAATGTCATTCCTTTCAGTTCATAAGTCTTGCCATTATCATAAGCTGTGTTGATTTATATGTTTTTTCTATATTGCAGGGAAGAACTATCATTATCATTAGGTTAAGCCCTAAGCAACCTAATCTGGCTATTTTTTAAAAATTATAGATACTTATGTATTTTGAAAATTTGATAATTTTCAACGCCCCTAACCATAACTTATTTCTCGAAAAATAACTCACAGTTAACCGCTTTTCATCATTCTTAAACATAAAAGCTAAATAGATTGGTTTATACCTCTAACACATATAGGTATATTCACCTTAAAAATAAAAATAATTTATCCTTTAAGTTTTGTTTTTCCTTAGCGAACGTTTTTTTTAATGAAGTACCTTTTTAGAATTTAATTAATGTTTTGGGTAAGAAACTTTTCATTCCCATAGTACAAGTGAAATTCATGTCTTTGGAATGGAACATATTTATAGATATTTTCCGAGAAGAGAAGTAATCAATCATAACTTAATGATGAGAGCTGGAAACTTTAACCAACCTAGATCCATATTAACTCTGGATCTATCAAGAAGGGATCAAATCTCTCAAGGTACAAACCTCGTTTTCGAGTGAAAAATTTGAGGAAATGTTTGCACCTTGCGAGATTTGATCCCTCTCAGTGCTTCATAGATCTGGAGTTAAGATGGATCTAGGCTTGTTTGAGTCATGTGCGGCCAAGGAAAATCTATCATTAATATGAGGAACATATGATTAATTTTATCAATAATATCTAAGTACATCTAATATTAATATAACCATTTGAAATATGCTAAATATGTCTGAGATTTATTGAGTCATTTTAATTTTAAATTTTCTTCACTTCCTTGAGATGATAAATATTGTAAAATAACTTTAATGATGAAAAATGATAAAATAAAATTTTGAATGCAAAGTGACAATGTAATAATATTCAATGATAGAAAATGTAAATAATAAGAATGTAGTCAACTACAAATATTGTTCATTGTGATAAATCTCAAACTATTTTCTTCTACTATTCTTATTGTCACCCTTGTTAGTTTTGTCACATTTTCACATCGATTATATGAAAAGGAAACCTGGAATCGTAAACTATTTAAATATTTTGCTCGAGAAGTTGTAGTAAACATCATACTTGCTTTCTCGTGCTCTCAAATATTAATAGGTTTAATTACTATAACGCAAAAAACAAGGTACATTATCAATAATATTTTGTGCTTACACTGAAATTAATGCACACTATTTACCCAATGAATTTAAAATTAACGTACCATCATACATCAAATCATAAATCAACATATACACTGAAATCAATGCATCTAATGCAAGAAATCAAATAATATTAGAAACCAACATCTACACTGAAGTAAATGCATCTAACTCAAGTAATGAAATAGGATTAGAAAACAACATATACACTCAAATCAATGCATTGGGTGAGCCTTTTTGTTGGTGGTTGGTTCAAGGGAGTGGTTGCGCATGCGCTTCCTACCTCAACCCTTATTTCCAGTAGGAAAATAGAATTAAAAACCAACATCTACATTGAAATCAATGTATCTAGTGGAAACAATCAAATAGGATTATAAATCACCATATACAAAAAATCGGTGCATTTAGTGCAAGCAATAAAATAGGATTATAAATCATATGTATTGAAATCAATGCATCTAGTGTAAGAAATAAAATATAATTAGAAATTAAATTCTACATTGAAATTAATGCATCTAGTGCAAGAAATCAAATAGCATTAGAAATCACCATCTACACTGAAATCAATGAATTTAGTGAAAATAATAAAATAGGATTAGAGATCATTTACATCAAAGCCAATGCGTCTAGTGCAAGTAATCAATTATCATTAGAGATAGACATCTACAGTAAAATCAATGCATCTAACACAATCAATAAAATAGGATTAAAAATCATTATCTACACTAAAATCAATGCATCTAGTACAAGAAATCTTCTTCCCTCTCTCCCCCTCCATCTATATCTATATATCCCTCCATATCTCATTATTTTTCTCTTTATCTCACACTGCCAAACACACATGCTCTCTCACTTGATATTTATCAATCTCTTTGTCCCTCCCTCCTTGTCTCCATCTATCCCTTCTTTCTCTTCAACTTCTATCTTTTTCCCTATCTCCCTATTTCTCTCTATATAAAACCCAAAACATACACTCTCTTTCTCAAATATATCTATCTATCACTCCCTCCTCCTGTCCCTTTCCCTCCTGATATCCTCTCTCCCTCTCTCTCCATCATCCTTATCACTCCCTCTCTCTCTCTCTCTCTAGCTTTCACTCTCTATGTCTTTATTCTTTCCTGCCTCTCTCTCCCCCTCAATCTACATCTCTCTTCCCTACCTCTCTTCACTATCCATCCTCATTTATCTCCAACATATCTCTCTCTATCTTCACCTTCCAAACTTGTCACTATATGCTTCTCTCTCTCCTTCTCTCCCCCTTTCTCTCCATATTTCATTGTTTGTCTCTTTATCTCAGACCCAAACATACACACTCTCTCTCCATCTCTCCCTTGTCACTTTCTCTCTCTCTCTCTACTACTCACTCTATATGTATTTCTTCTTCCCTCCCTCTATCCCCATCCAATTCCATCTCTCCCCCTCCAACTCCATCTCTCTATCTATCCCTCTCTCCTCCTCTCTTTCAATTCCCCTCACTTTTCATTCGTCTATCACCCTTTGTCTTCTACCTCCCTTTATCTTCCCCCATCACACACTCTCTCTCTGTATCTCTTTTACCCCTACAAATCTATGTCTTCCCACATCACTCTCTTCCACTCTCTCAAGTCCTCCCTCTCCCTTTCTCTCCCACCTCCATCTATCTCCCCCCTCCCCCCCTCTCTCTCTCTTCCGCCATCACTCTGTCTCTCTCTCCAAATATGTTACTATATCCCTCCCTTTCTTTTTGTCTCTCCTTATCTCCCCCCATTTCTCCATCCCTCCTATGTCTGTTTATTTCACCCATAAACATACGCACACACTCTCTCTCTCCATCTCTCCCCTGTCACTCCCTCTCTCTCCATTTCTTACTCTCTATTCCTTTCTTCTTCCCTCCATTTTTCCCCCTCCAACTCCAACTCTATATCTCTCCCTCTCTCCTCCTCCTCTCATCCTTCCTCTCTCTCCCTTTGTCTCCTACGCCCATCTCCCTGCGCCCCCTCCCCCTCCCCCCCCCCCCCTCTCTCTCTCTCTCTCCCCCTTTTCCCTCCAGTCCTCTCTCCTTCTCTCTCTCCCACCTCCATCCTTATATATCTCTCTCCCTCTGTTACCCTTCTCTACCTCTCTCACTCCTCTCCCTCGGTCTGCCTTCATTTGTCCTCTCCCTTATCCTTCACTTCATCTCCATCTCTCCCTTGTCACTCCCCCTATTTCTCCACGTCTACCATATCTCTTTGTTCTTCCCTCCCATATATAT
This sequence comes from Pinus albicaulis, assembly GCA_034641835.2. NCBI lineage: Eukaryota > Viridiplantae > Streptophyta > Pinopsida > Pinales > Pinaceae > Pinus > Pinus albicaulis. The sequence continues at coordinate 158,272,767 of CM076579.1, read as the reverse complement.
TTAGAGTTAAGATATATATATATATATATATATATATATATATATATTATTAATATGAATGTTAGATTTAACAATAATAATAATATTAATATTAATGTTAGGGTTAATAATGCTTTTTTTTGTATGGTATTAATATTAATTTTGTCCCTGATATTTGGGCCATAGACTTCATATATAATTAGATGTTCATTTCTAATCCTATTTTATTTTTTTATTTATTTAAGTTACCTCTTTATACCTCATTTATATTTATTTATTTACCATACCTCATTTATAAATATGGTATTTGGCCAATGATATTTGTCCCATAGTATTAATAATAATTTGTCGCATGGTATTTGGCTCATAAGCTTCACCTAGATAAAACCTATTTTTTATTTTTTTGTAAATATAGAGGTTTATGGAGTAAATATAAAAAGAGGCTTTATTTATTTACCATACATATAGTGTAATTATATTTATATTTATTTACCATACCTCTTGAGTAAGTATAAAAATAGGTTTATTTATTTACCATACCTCTGGTTTATTTATATTTTTATTTATTTAGCATATCTCTTCTAGAGTAAGTATAAAAGAGGTTTTATTTATTTGCATCATATAAAAACTAGTATGGACCCTTCGTAATGCCTAACACCTAAAAGTGCAACATGTTATAGTAAAATTGATGGCAGCTAAATTAAAAATGGCTTGTATATTCATTAATGAAAAAATTGTATCTCGAGTAATGAAATTGATAGTATGGTGTCACATATAATCTGTAATAAAATGAACATAATTACATTAATTAAAGATGGTATATGTGACCAAAATTAATTTAAAAAATAACGTAACTCCAATATGTTATTAAATAGGGATGGAAACACATAAAATAGAGGATTAGTCTAATTTATAAACAAAATGACCCTTTTTTTATATTTATTCTGGTTAACTTTAACCAAATAGAGATTTTTAAAATTTTGAGTTTAATTTGTTTATAGGATAGAAATGGCCCAAGGGTTTTTCAAGGTGTTCAATCTATTTATAAATTCAAAAATTTATTTTAAAAAACAAAAAATCACATTCTCTCTTGAATTTGTTTTGTAGCATTCGAGTGAAAAATTCTATTTCATCTATAAGTCATACTATGCCCATAAAATAGTCCTTATCTATGGAGACCATGATTTTGATTTGAAAATTATTTATTGTTGCAAGTGTTAGCGCTCGAATCTACCTTAGGCTGAAATAAGGTAAAACTCAAGGCAACATCAAACCACGCTCAGCCTCATAGCTATCCCTACGAGGACAGGAGAGGGCTCTCTCTGGGTCTATCTCGGCAAAAGATCTTCAAAGGGGCTGAGAAGACCTATAATAGATACTGATTTTAGGCTAGTAAATAGATAGGAAATAGTTTTTTGATAAATGACTGGGTTTTCTGGGCTGCATGGGATCAAGGAACAGCATGAGCAGAGAGATTAAATCAAAGAAGCAGAGAGATTAAATCAAAGACACAGATTATCTCATGAGGCAAGATAGGAAAGAGGTTTAGCATTCAATTTGAAATTATATGGAGTGAAAATACTGCTGAGAGGTTGACAAGGGCTTAATAGATGAATCCTTATCAAACAGAAGAAATTACACAAAAACGTGAAAATATTTCCCAAGGTTGAGCAGTAAACTGGATTCTACCCTTCTCACTTAAAAGCTTTCAATTAAGAATGATTAAGAATGGACTGTGAACATAACAAGGAACATATGAAACAGAGAAAAAAAACATATGTCAAATTCATACCGCAGGGATCTTATGAAATAGAGCTGCAACTTTCAATTATTTCTCTGTCAAAACTGTACAATGCAACACTGATTTTTCCTCCACACTTCTCCCATAACTCTCCTTACAAAAGATTCTCCATACAATAAATAAACTACACTATGAGAAAACAAATCAACCAAAAATGAGGGAGTTATTTCAACTAAAATCATGAAGATAGCAAAGGAGCTGTCCATCTGTTCTGAAAAGGGGCAGTGCTACATGTGAAATCTGTTGATAACCACAAGGAGGTAACACATGTAGTATAGAACTCGTAACTGAAGACCAACATAGGCAATCCCACCTATCTTCCTGCTGTTGGTTGATGTCTCTGTTTAAATTTGGCTTTTGACTTTTCACCTTCTCGTTTAAATGAAACCTATTTTAATACAAATAGAAAAATCCACCAATAAAAATAGCAACTGAAAGCCGATGCTGCCAACAGAATAGCTTGCGGAGACACGTAGCAGCAGGGCATAAATAATTCTTACAGCAATTGGGTCTCTTTTCTGGATTTTGAAACCAACATTCTATAAGCGGACAATGTTATGGAAATATGGGCCTAGCATGCTCAGGTGCCATCAACCGGTGTCACAGAATCATCAGTGCTCTCACTAAAGATCCTGATACAGTCATCAGACATTCCACTAGCAATAAGACCGCTCCTTGACCATTGAACTGAAAATATTGTTCGATCATGATATCCAGAAATGGTGCAAAGATGTTTCCAGTGTGTACCATTTCCACTTCGTAGCTAAACCAAAAGGAATATCTAGCTTTTTTCTGTTATCTGACAAATTTCCAGAGTTTCCAACCTGGACAGCAGATCTTACATCTGATTTGTGAGGTTGCATCGATCCTGATGAAGGATATGAAAGCTTGTTCTGATGTTCCCTCAGAGGAGCGTACTTAGCTGCAATAGCACCCTTGCTGCCATATACTTGGTGATCGTCTTTCAGGATCTTTGACCGACTACCTCTGCCATCTTGGTTCGATGTGATCAGACTAGTGGTTGATGTTTTCATTTCTATCTCAGTCTTACTCCCAACATCATCAACATTCCATGTTGATTTCTTGGGGATATTGTCAGCCTCAATGTCTTCACACCAATTGTTGAAGTTTCGAACCAATGGAACAACATTTTCTCCAACCACAAGTCCTTGTTGAATCCATTGACGCTCTTTTTGAGAATAATTGTGCCAGATTGATCAAACCCATCAGCATCCAAGTACTGCCCAAAAGTACCAGTGCGAGGCTGATGGAAACTTGATATGTAACACCTTTCTGTAGAGCTACCACGTTCATAGTTCTTAATTGTATCCTCCAGCTCAAGCACCTCACACACATTTCTTATGTACTCACTTACCTAAGGGCAGCCATTGATTTTTCATCAGTGTCATAATGCATGTCGTCTTCCCCCAATCTACCTCCGGATGGTTTAAAGTTCAGATCTTCTATGGTCATCTGGAGCAGCATATTATCAATCACATCCATGTAAGGTCGTAATGGATCTCTCTTGGACATCTGATTTGAAGTAGCCTGGGCAATAACAAATTCATTTGAGAGTTCTTGATGAGCATCATCAAGTTAAACAACTATCTTTGCAACTCGATGGGACAAAATTTTCTGTCGGTAGTTCCAATTCGCGTTCCTCCAAATACTTCTAGGAATTTCAATTAAACCAAATCCCAGAAGAAAAGCTCCTGTAACAAGACCGAAAGTATTCGAACATGCCATTGCTAGGCCAATTATCCCACCACCCCAACTTTTGTGCATGAGAATGAGAATGACAACTCCAAACATAGAAATAGACCCCACACTTAAGTAGAACACCAGATTTCCCTGAATACTTGTTTTTTTACCGCTCTGTAACTGTAAAGTCTGTAGCATCTTCATAGCCCTGGATGGTAGGAACAATGGCCCAGCTAAGAAGAAAAGTGCTCCAGTAAGACCAACTCCAAAAGAAAGCGATTCCTCCTTTATCTTGGCTAGTGATGGTTTGGAGCTTGGAAGATTACTTGAAATTGAAAAATCACCAAAGGTTGATGAGTTTGAGCTGGAGGTCTCAACGCACCGCGCGCACTCCCAGTGCGCCACACGCACACAAAAATACACTACAAACTTTCACCCAGTGCGCCGCGCACATTCTATGCGCCGCGTCTACTTCCAATTTGTTGCACGCAGTCTTCAAACACATTTCCTACAATTTCATCCTCCCACCATTGCAATCGACTTCTCCCATGTTTTCCTGAATGCAAATGATATTTAAGTGGTGGAAAATATTTATAAAAAGTCATGGCTTTGATCTTTGTTTTGTAAAGACCCATTTCTACCATATTTTGAACTTTGACATTTTACACCTATAATACATATTCTATTCTTTGTCTTCACCGATTTTCTGAGCTTTGTAATGATGTTTTCTTTTGGTTGATTTTTGCAGGGTGTGGAGTTGTTGAATTCAGGAAAGGATCATGATGAGGTTGCCTACGAACCTCTTCAATTGAAATAACTTAAAAGCAAATTTTAATGATTTCTTCTTCAAAACACTGTTTTGAAGAAGAATCACTCTTGAGCATTATTTGATGATGACATTTTGCAATGGAAACTTATTGAACCTCCCTCATGCAGACTAAATCGACAAAACCCTAGACCTAGAACTCTAAAAGACTCTTTTTGACTGAAATAATCATTAATGATGCAAATGACGAGAAATGAACTTTGGTGAATTTGACTCTGGCGGGGGACTAACAAGACCGAGTCTAACATTGGCTCCAATGGGGATGGCAACTGCCACTTCTTGGAGGTGCCAAGAACTGCAGATATTTGGGAGAGCAGACAGTGCCTCCATCCATTGGGCTATGGATTCCATTATTGCAAGAAATCGACACAAGACTGATGACTTAATTTATTTGACTGGAACTTAATTAAAACTTGACTCAAACCGACTCGATGGAAAACTGAAATGACTTGAAAAAACTTGACTCTAACAAACTAACTCAAGACCTGATCTTAAAACTTAAAGCTTGTTGGTAGTACATAACCGCCTGTGTTTCTTACAAGACAATATACCATCAAACTATATCATAATGCCGATGTAACCAATCAAGAAGATGCCTTCTTGATTGATTTCCCTGGTCAGATCTATTCATCAACAATAAATACTGGTAACTAGGCATTAAAAAGCACAACTGAACATGATCTCCTTCATCACTAAATACAACAATAATCACCTTCACTGCTGACGACAACAAATCTTCCATTGGATCCTAAAAAACATGAAGATTTACCTCCTGTTGAAAGAACAAGGTGTCTTTTTCTCCTGCTTCTGATCTTCCTTCATCATGTACTTCAGTAAAAATATGTTCCTGGTCCTCAAATAATTCTGAACAAGTAGATGATCATATCTCCTCTAAAAACATTTCAAAGCATGAAACATATGAAGAAGAATCTGAAAGGCAATCCTGAATGGTTTGATCTTCTACAGTCTGAATATTTTGTGGGTAATCTTCATATGATATAACAGCCAGATTCTCATATTCCTCATTACATTCATCAATCATAAAAATAGAAACTTCAGATGATTCTGGAAGCGCAAAAATGACATTTCTATCATCTACCATAAATTCACCCAAAGGAACTGTTTCACTTACTTGAATGAAGATCTCATCTTGTTTTTCATCAATTGACTAGATTATTTCCTCATGAAGGCTCTGTTCTGATGACATGAGAACATTCGGATTCATAACTCTGTCTTCTGCATTCCAGGTGATCTCAACAACAGAGTTCAGCACAAGGTATTCTTGGTCATCACGATCTGAATCTGGATCTGAAATAGCTGACTGAACATTATCACATTCTGAAACTGAAACTTGACTTCCCTGCATTCTGTCTTCTTCTGTGGGCAGATCTGAAACAAGCTCTTCTCTTTCATCATTTTCAGCCATATGACAATCTTCAACCTGATGATCTAGATAAGTATCCTTCAAGATTTCTGTGTGCTGCTAAAATGGGTTTTCATACAATGCTTCCATGATTTCTTCATTTATCAATTCATTACCTCCGTAAAAATTCTCAATATCTTCAAAAAAACTATGAACATGGCTACAACAGTTCTAAACTAAAACCAAGGATGGATAAGAGTCTTTATACTTTTCAAAAAGCATGGTATGAAAATCCTTTAAACAGTAAATAGAAGCAGATGGCAAACTTTCATACCAAGATCGAGCTTCATCCTCTAGAGTACCCATAAACATTTTCATCAAACAGTCTTCAGGGAAATTGATCTTAAATTTATGCACATGAATGTGAAATTTCACCAGATGAAGAGTAGCGTCATTACCTTTCACATTTATGAACATAGGCAAATTCTGAAGCCAATCCACCTTGGGCATCTTATTCGGAAAATATGTGATCTTGGCTCATGGGAGCGTATCTTCTTGCAATCCGGTCCATCTTGAAAATATTAAAGCTACTGATCTCCCTGCAGTGAAGTCACCATGAAGTATGATTTCTGGATTTTTTAGTGAATGAAGTCGCCAGGTGAATGATTTCAGCCTTGCGGTGTCTGATCGTTGTTCACCATCACCGATCAGATCTGAACTTTGTCACCCTTTACCGGGGAAGAGTTCCCTAGTATGGTCGCCACTATGTTAGCGCTCGAATCTACCTTAGGCTGAAATAAGGTAAAACTCAAGGCAACATCAAACCACGCTCATCCTCGTAGCTAGCCCTACGAGGACAGGAGAGGGCTCTCTCCGGGTCTATCTCGGCAAAAGATCTTCAAAGGGGCTTAGAAGACCTATAATAGATACTCATTTTAGGCTAGTAAATAGATAGGAAAGGGTTTTTTGATAAATGACTGGGTTTTCTGGGCTGCGTGGGATCAAGGAACAGCATGAGCAGAGAGATTAAATCAAAGACACAGATTATCTCACAAGGCAAGATAGGCAAGAGGTTTAGCATTCAATTTGAAATTATATGGAGTGGAAAGACTGTTGAGAGGTTGACAAGGGAATAATAGATGAATCCTTATCAAACAGAAGAAATTACACAAAAATGTGAAAAGCTTTCCCAAGGCAGAGCAGTAAACTATATTCTACCCTTCTCACTTAAAAGCTTTCAATTAGGAATGATTATGAATGGACTGTGAACATAACAAGGAACATATGAAACAGAGAAAAAAAACATATGCCAAATTCATACCACAGGGATCTTATGAAATAGAGCTGCAGCTTTCAATTATTTCTCTGTCAAAACTATACAATGCAACACTGATTTTTCCTCCACACTTCTCCCAGAACTCTCCTTATAAAATATTCTCCATACAATAAATAAAGTACACTATGAGAAAACAAATCAACCAAAAATGAGGGAGTTGTTTCAACTAAAATCATGAAGATAACAAAGGAGTTGTCCATCTGTTCTGAAAAGGGGCAGTGCTACATGTGAAATCTGTTGATAACCACAAGGAGGTAACACTTGTAGTATAGATCTCATAACTGAAGACCAACATAGGCAATCCCACCTATGTTCCTGCTGTTGGTTGATGTCTCCGTTTAAATTTTGCTTTTGACTTTTCACCTTCTCGTTTAAATGAAACCTATTTTAATACAAATAGAAAAATCCACCCATAAAAATAGCAGCCTAAAGCTGATGCTGCCAACAGAATAGCTTGCGGAGACACGTAGCAGCAGGGCATCAATAATTCTTACAGCAATTGGGTCTCTTTTCTGCATTTTGAAACCGACATTCTACAAGCGGACAATGTTATGGAAATATGGGCCTAGCATGCTCGAGTGCCATCAACCGGTGTCACAGAATCATCAGTGCTCTCACTAAAGATCATGATACAGTCATCAGACATTCCACTGGCAATAAGACCACTCCTTGACCAGTGAACTGAAAATATTGTTCGATCATGATATCCAGAAACGGTGCAAATATGTTTCCAAGGTGTACCATTTCCACTTCATAGCTAAACCAAAAGGAATATCTAGATGTTTTCTGTTATCTGACAAATTTCCAGAGTTGCCAACCTAGACAACAGATCTTACATCTGATTTGTGAGGTTGCATCGATCCTGATGAAGGATACGAAAGCTTGTTCTGATGTTCCCTCAGAGGAGCGTACTTAGCTGCAATAGCACCCTTGCTGCCATATACTTGGTGATCGTCTTTCAGGATCTTTGACCGACTACCTTTGCCTTCTTGGTTCGATGCGATCAGACTAGTGGTTGATGTTTTCATTTTTATCTCAGTCTTACTCCCAACATCATCAACATTCCATGTTGATTTCTTGGGGATATTGTCAGCCTCAATGTCTTCACACCAATTGTTGAAGTTTCGGGCCAATGGAACAACATTTTCTCCAACCACAAGTCCTTTTTGAAGCCATTGACGCTCTTTTTGAGAATAATTGTGCCAGATTGATCAAACCCATCAGCATCCAAGTACTGCCCAAAAGTACCAGTGTGAGGCTGACAAAAACTTGATATGTAACGCCTTTCTGTAGAGCTACCACGTTCATAGTTCTTAATTGTATCCTCCAGCTCAAGCACCTCACACACATTGCTTATGTACTCACTTACCTAAGGGCAGCCATTGATTTTTCATCAATGTCATAATCCATGTCGTCTTCCCCCAATCTACCTCCGGATGGTTTAAAGTTCGGATCTTCTCTGGTCATCTGGAGCAGCGTATTATCAAGGTCGTAATGGATCTCGCTTGGACATCTGATTTGAAGTAGCCTGGGCAATAAAAAATACATTTGAGAGTTCTTTGATGAGCATCAACAAGTTAAATAGCTATCTTTGCAACTCCATGGGACAAAATTTTCTGTCGGTAGTTCCAATTCGCGTTCCTCCAAATACTTCTAGGAATTTCAATTAAACCAAATCCCAGAAGAAAAGCACCTGTAACAAGACCAAAATTATTCGAGCATGCCATTGCCAGGCCAATTATACCACCACCCCAACTTTTGTGCATGAGAATGATAATGACAACTCCAAACATAGCAATAGACCCCACACTTAAGTAGAACACCAGATTTCCCTGAATACTTGTTTTTTAACCGCTCTGTAACTGTAAATTCTGTAGCATCTTCATAGCCCTAGATGGTAGGAACAATGGCCCAGGTAAGAAGAAAAGTGCTCCAGTAAGACCAACTCCAAAAGAAAGTGATTCCTCCTTTATCTTGGCCAGTGATGGTTTGGAGCTTGGAAGATTATTTGAAATTGAAAAATCACCAAACATTGATGAGTTTGAGCTGGAGGGATCAACGCACCACGCGCACTCCCAGTGCGCCATGTTGGTTTGGTGCGCCACGCGCACACAAAAATACACTGCAAACTTTCACCCAGTGCGTCGCGCGCATTCTATGCGCCGTGTCCGCTTCCAATGCGCCGCACGCAGTCTTCAAACACATTTCCTACAATTTCGTCCTCCCACCATTGCAATCGACTTCTCCAATTTTTTCTTGAATGCAAATGATATTTAAATGGTGGAAAATATTTATAAAAAGTCATGGCTTCGATATTTGTTTTGTAAAGACCCATTTCTACAATATTTTGAACTTTGACAGTTTACACCTGTAATACATATTCTATTCTTTGTCTTCACTGATTTTCTGAGCTTTGTAATGATGTTTTTTTTTGGTTGATTTTTGCAGGGTGTGGAGTTGCTGAATTCGGCAAAGGATCATGGTGAGGCTGCCTATGAACCTCTTCAACTGAAATAACTTAAAAGCAAATTTTAATGATTTCTTCTTCAAAACGTTGTTTTGAAGAAGAATCACTCTTGAGCATTATTTGATGATGACATTTTGCAATGGAAACTTATTGAACCTCCCTCATGCAGACTAAATCGACAAAAACCTAGACCTAAAACTCTAAAAGACTCTTTTTGACCGAAATAATCATTAATGACGCAAATGACGAGAAATGAACTTTGGTGAATTTGACTCTGGTGGGGGACTGACAAGACTGAGTCTAACAGGAAGCTTGCCATTTTTTGTTTCAAAAAATTAAACTATAGCAGTGTTTAAATCGGTTTTTGATGGCAGAAACAAATATAGCACCACCAAAACACTTAAGCACCCAAAATCGTGAAGCTTGACAATAACACCCAACTTATTTCTTAACATTTTATGTTGAAAGAACTTTTTACAAAATACATTTATAATTTTAATGGAGAAATGGATTAATGAATATGATTATTCTAATAAAATCTTGAGTTATGTTTTTATGAATAAAAATTAATCCAGTTGTTGGTAAACTGATTGGTAAATTAATTCCAAGATTCCAGAGTAAAAAGAAAGATACAGTTTTGGAAAATTACCTTCCCCAAAAAGGATAAAAATGGAATCCTAGGAAGGGGGAGGGTTTCTCTAAAAAAAAAGGGAAAAGAGGGTTAAGAACCTAAATTTTGCCAGAAAGAGTTGTCAAGAGCTAGTTTGGAGCCAGTGGAGCTCTATAACCCAAAGGAACATTAGGATGGACTGAGATCCCAAGGTCTGACTTCTACATAATACTACTACCTTAGAATCTGTTGCAGAGCATGTGGGGAGTTGAGGACATGATTACCTCTCTCATGGTAGGGTGGCACAATCAGTATGACAACAACTAATATAAGTATCAATATTACGTGTTGTTATTTATGGAAAAGAATTGATAAATATTAGCTTAATTTATATGTTTAGTTATTTTTCAGTGAATATGGATATATCTTACAGATCAATGCAAACATAGATATATGTTGCTTTCTTGAATAAACTTGAAAAGAAAACTTGAATCTTTTTTCTAAAACATGCAAAGATTTTTTTGAATAGAATGTACTTGTAATTTACCTTAACTAGAAGGATATATACATTGTGAATAAATCTCTACATAGCTTGAAAACAAAATATTGCTAACATAGTAGGGTTCTGGTATAAAACTACAGTTTGTGCCATAAGAACATAAAAGGAATAATGATGTGCTCACTATAAACACAAGAAAAGAGCCAAAAATAAATCACTGCAAGTATGTATATGAAAATAAATAAATTTTTGTGTGTCAACCTACTAAGAAATAGATAGTAGTGCCTCGTGAAGGAAATTAATATGCATTATTAAGTAGCCTCAAAAAATTCAATTAAAAATGTGAACTCATCACCAATGTTAGGATTCTGGTTCCATTCCTAACGAAACTGAATCCCTTGTCCTCTAGCCAGTTGAGTGTAAATATGTATTTTAGTATTATACCAATATAGAAACCCTTAGCTACAAAATGCTACTACACTGTAATTGGAAACAAACAAATTACTAAAGGATAATAAAGACACTCAAACCATATATATAGAAAAATTGTAAACTGAACTAAATTTCCAAAAAGATAGTATTACATATCGTATTATGAAGCATACCAGAATTTTCATGTCTTAAGTAAAAATAATTATCTTACAATATGATAGAAGAAAACAGAAGCAACAAACATATATATAAAAATATAACTTATACATAAAAGCATAGATTAGTTCCAGTCTCAAGGTAAGCTCAGGCCACATAAGGCTGTGGAGACCGGGGTATAAACACTCAAAAGGTTCTTATACATAAAAAAATAGCATTATTCAAATATAAAATGAAAAATATCTTGTTTTCCTTCGAGGCCAAGAAGGAAAGACAACATTGTGCTTGATTTTATCCACCAGATTACATGCTTCTAGAGTCAAGTAAAGAAAATCCATAACTTAAAATCTCGAACTTGGCCCAACCATAAGTAAGGAGGGTAAGAAAAAATGAGGTTTATAACCTGTACAACTGGTGTCCAACCCTCATAGCATATTCTAAGAGAAAATGTAGAAAAAATAAGAAACAAAAACCCTTGCAACATAGGGCCATGGCATAACTGTACATGGTGGTGACGGCCATAGGAGCAGGGTTTCAAAGCCCTCAAACTACACAAATCTCCACATGCAGTCCTTAAAATAGAAAATCACAAAATGGGTAAGGTTTGAAATACCCTAAGACTGAACGAAATCAAGTAAACAAAATTTTATAATCTGCCATAAAATTTTACCAAAGGAAAGACTACATAGAGTTTATGAAGTGTATCTCCTATACTTACAAACCTATCCTAAACAAAGGAGTAACTGGAAGAAGAGTTAACCTGAATTTCGAAAGGTAAACCCTCCCAAATAAATATATATATTAAAACTTTTACCTAAAGATAAAAAATTGCGACAGATAAAGCTTAAAGATATAACTGTGGGAACAGAAAAGCATACCACTCCACTAATGAGAAGGAGCGTACTTAACCCTTTCATCACCCCAAAATTGACACAAGTGTCATGAAGGATAATCATCGAGCGATGGGTTCCAAAAGGAACATATTTCTAATCAGTCCGTGGAACAACGGAGTAATGAACTGGTGCTGAGGCTCCTCACTAGATAGAGGCAGCTAGAAATCCACTCTGCCAACAGAGGAATCTCCACAGAAGTTGCAGTGAAACACAACCATAAATAGAAAAGAAATGAATGACAGAGATCTGACGTTTGGGGTAGGGTTAATTACCCTAACCCCCTTCCAACCCATGTCCACTATCGAATCTAGATCTGGGGGATGTAGTATCCCTATTTTTCTTATTTTATATAGACAGTTAATAATCCTAAAGGTTAAGTGGAATTGAAGGAAATCTATATTGGAAAAATTATTTTTGAAATAACTAAATGTGAAATTTTATTATTGTGCAAAGACTAGAGGAAATTGGGGACGAGAATTATGAAAAAAATGGAACACATCGCATGACATACAAACTGGTATGGACCCTTTATAGTGCGTAACACCCAAAAAGTGCAACATGTTATAGTAAACTTGATGGCAACTAAATTAAACATGAATTTTCTATTCATTAATGAAAAAATTATATCTCGAGTAATGAAAGTGATAGCGTGGTGTCACATATAATCTATAATAAAATTAACATAAGTACATTAATTAAATATGGTATATGTGATCAACATTAATTTAAAAAATAGCATAACTCCAATATGTTATTAAATAGGGATGGAAACACATAAAATAGAGGCTTAGTATAATTTATAGAGAAAATGACCTCTTTCATGATATTGATTCTGGTTAATTTTAACCAAACTGAGATTTTTAAAATTTTGAGTTTAAGTTGTTTATAGGATTCAAGTGGCCGAAGGGTTTTTCAAGGTGCTCAATTTATTTATACATTCAAAAAAATATTTTAAAAAACAAAAAATCACATTCTCTCTTGAAATTGTTTTGTAGCATTCAAGTGAAAAATTCTATTTCATCTATAAGTCAGACTACGACCATAAAATAGTCGTTGTCCATGGAGACCAAAAGTTTTCTTGGAAAGTTAATTTTTGTTTCAAGCTCGCCATTTTTTGTTTCAAAAAATTAAATTATAGCAATGTTTAAATCAGTTTTTTGATGGTGGAAACAAATATAGCACCACCAAAACTCTTAAGCACCCAAAATCCTATAGTTTCACTATAACACCCAGCTTATTTCTTAACATTTTATGTTAAGAGAAAGTTTTACAAAATACATTTAGAAGTTTAATGGAGAAAGGGATTAACGAATATGATTATTCTAATAAAAGCTTGAGTTCTATTCTTATGAATAAAAGTTAATTCAGTTGGTCATAAACTGATTGGTAAATTAATTCCAAGATTCAAGTGTAAAAAGGGAGAGGTAGTTTTCGAAAATTACTGTCCCCAAAATGGATAGAAATGGAATCCTAGGTAGGGGAAGGGTTTCTCTAAACAAAAATGGAAAAGCGGGTTAAGAACATAAATATTGCAAGAAAGAGTTGTCCAAAGCTGGTTTGGAGCTAGTGGAGCTCTGTGAATATTAGGCTGCACCGAGGTCTCGAGGTCTAACTTCTGCATAATACTGCTACCTTAGACTCTGGTGCGAAGCACGTGGATATTTGAGGGCATGATTACCTCTCTCATGGTAGGGTGGAACAATCAGTATAACAACAATTGATATAAGTAACAATATTACCTGTTGTTATTTGAGGTAAAGAATTGATAAATATGAGTTTAATTTTTATGTTTATTTATTTTTCATTGAATAGGGATATATCTGACAGATCAATGCAAACATAGAGAGATTTTCTTTATAGAATAAACTTGGAAAGAAAACAGGAAGCTTTTTTATAAAACATGCAAATATTTTGTTGAATAGAATTTACTTGTAATTTAAGTTAACTAGAAGGATACATACAATGTGAATAAATCTCTAAATATCCAGAAAATATAAGATTACTAACATAGTAGGGTTCTGGTATAAAACTGCATTGTGTGCCATAAGAAAATAAAAGGAATAATGATGTGCTCACTATAAAAACAAGAGAAGAGCCAAAAATAAATCACTGCAAGTATGTATATGAAAAGAAATAAATTTCTTTGTTCCAACCTACTAAGAAACATATAGTAGTGCCTCGTGAAGGAAATTAACAGGCATTATTAAGTAGCCTCAAAACATTCAATGAAAAATTTCAACTTAGCACCATGGTTAGGATTCGGGTTCCATTCCTTATGGAACCGAATCCCTTGTCCTCTGGCCAGCTGAGTGTAAATCTGTATTTTATTATTATACCAATATAGAAACCCTTAGCTGTGAAATGATGCTCTGTTGTAATTGGAAACAAAAAAATTACTAAAGGATAATAAAGACACTGGAATCATATATACATAAAAACTTTGAAGTGAACTAAATTTCCAAAAAGATAGTAATACATATTGCATTATGAAGCATACCAGAATTTTCATATCTTAAGTAAACAAAGTTATCTTATAATATGATAGAGGACAACAAAAGAAGCATATATATATATATATATATATATATATATATATATATATATATATATATATATATATATATATATATATATATATATATATATAAAAATATAACTTATACATAAAAGCATAGATTAGTTTCAGTCTCAAGGTGACCTCAGGTAGTATAAGGCTATGGAGACCTATGTATAAACCCTCAAAAGGTTCTTATACATCAAAAAATGACATTAATCAAATATCAGATGGAAAATATCTTGTTCGCCTTCGAGGCTGAGAAGGAAAAACAACGTTGTGCTAGATTATATACACCACATTACATGCTTCTGGAATCAAGTAAGGAAAACCCAGAACTTTAAATCTTCAACTTTGCCCAACTATTAATAAGGGTAAGAAAAAAATGAGGTTCAGAACCTTTACAATTACGGTTCAACCCTTAGAGTATATTCCAAGAGAAAATGTAGAAAAAATAAGAAAATGAAACCCTTGCAACATGGGGTCATGGCGTACCTGTACATGGTGGTGGTGTCCATAGCAGTAGGGTTGCGAAGCCCTCGAACTACCCAAAGCTCTGCATGCAGTACTTAGAACAGAAAATCAAAAAATGGGTAAGTTTTAAAATACCCTAAGACTAAACGAGACCAAGTAAACAAAAGTTTATAATCTGCAACCAAATTCTACCAGAGGAAAGGCTTCATATTGTTTGTGATGTGTATCTCACGTACCTGCAAACCTATCTCGAACAATATATTAACTGGAAGAAGAGTTAACGAGACTTGTGAAAGGTAAACCCTGCCAAATAAATATATATATTTAAACTTGTAGCTAAATATAAGAAAATGCGAGAGATAAAGCTTAAATATCTACCTATGGGAATTTAGAAGCATACCACTCCAGTTCTGAGAAGGAGCAGACTTAACCATTTCATCATCCAAAAATTGACACAACAATCATGAACAATCATCACCGAGCGATGGGTTCCAAAAGGAACATAGTTATAATCAGTGTGTGGAACAACAAAGTAACAGACCAGAGGTGAGTCTCCTCACCATAAAAAGGTAGCTATAAATCTACTCTCCCAACGGAGGAATCACCACAGAAGTTGTAGTGAAACACAACCACAAATAGAAAATTAATGAATGACAGAGATGCGGTGTTTGGGGGAGGGTTAGTTACCCTAACCCCTTCCCAATCCATGTCCACCATCAGATCTAGATCTGGAGGATGTAGTATCCCTATTTTTCTTATTTTATATAGACAGTTAATAATCCTAAATAAATGTGAAATTTTATTATTGTGCAAAGACTAGAGTAAATAGGGGACCAAGATTTCAAATCCATGAGGTTTGAATAAAATCCTAAGGCTTTCCCAAAATATTATATGGGAGATAAGAATCTAATAAATGCCTCAGCAAAGTGGAAAGTTACTCAGATGAGGTGAGAATAAAACTAGAAAGAGGAAAAAGCTAGTTTTAAAGAAGCTTTTATGGAAAAAACAAAATTAAATCCTAGGCTAAGGGAAAACAACATCCCAAATTAAATGGACGCAAGTATGGAAACATGTTGAAGGAAATCAAGCTTAAATAAGCTATTCCTAGTTAGATAAGAGGTCTTATGCACTATGGAAGAATTGGTCTCTATTTGGGGGGAGTTATGGACTAAGCTCAAGGTTGGGAGGCAAATAGTCTTTACCATATTGGTATGCACATTCTGTGAAGTTTTATGTTTATATTATTGTAAATGGAAATGGTTATATTTTATGAATTGTGGCTGAAATTTTGGTACAATTAATTCATAAAGTATGTGTAATATTCAGTGTTGAGTTCATAAATAAATTAAGTGTCATATGTAGTTAACAGAGATTAACCATAGCTAGGTACAATTAATCTTCTGTATGGTTACATAGACTCAATTGAATATTAATACAAACATACATAATCTCTAAAACCTTGGTAACGGTCTAAATATCCTGTTAGGTACATCTCATTAAATTCAATATAGGTACCATATAATTCAGCCATAACAATAAGAGTCAATTATGGAACAAAGATGAAAATCTAAAAAAAATATAATTTAGATAACTAGAACATAAACATATATATGAATGATGCATAGATAACTCAGAATTAAATTGTAAATAGATGAATAAAACTACAAATATGAATGAGGAACATATACTTCATATTTAAATTTAACTAGAAGTATAGTATGTTTTCATTTAATAAGTACTTTATTTTCAATGCATATTCAGTCGTATAGGAATAGATATGTACTGAACAAAAACATATTAAATTTCATATAACATTCCTTACATATATGAACATCCTCTAGTGGAGATGAGGATTTAAAACCACATTATAAACCCATTTCAGATGAAAACTTATACAATAGTTAATTTCAATGTATCTGGGTTATCCCAAAATATCCAAATACAAAGTTTCAGAATGAATGTGGACAACTAGACAGAAGAGTGGTACGGTCTCCCATTGTTACACTAGCCAACCTGAAATAAGTGGAATAAAATGTCAGGTATTCTCACAAGTTTATGGTAAAGGAATGGTAGTGAAAGGACTAATTAGAAAAACAAACCTGTAACCAAAACTATGAATAGTAAAAAATATTAATGAAGGAAACAATAAAATAACAAAACACATTAATTATATATTAATAATAGCTAAATGAGTAGCTTCAACGCTGAAGGTATTCCTGTAGAAAAATTCATAAACAAAAAGTGGAAATAAGAGGATGTACAGAACATAATTAAATGTAATATTGAATTCAAAGGTTGAGAAGATGAATAATCTATACTGACCTGAATAATTAGCTATATTCTCCTATAGCTGAAATTGAATTAATTAAGGATGATATGCCAAATGTGGAAAAAAAAAATTCCCATAATTAAACTCAGAAGGAAAGGAAACTTAAATTTAATCAAATGTAGAAATTCATCAACTCTAAATAAGAAAAGCTTGAGATGAATTAAAAATATACTTCTGAGATTTTGAGCAAAGTAAATTTCATTCAAACAATAGATTTTTTTATAAGGAAATTTTTTTACTATACAAGATTTACGAATATATATGAAAATTCATTTTAATGGTCTGTATCGCTATACAAATTTCTATTAAAATATATGAAAAAGGGAATAAATGAAAGAGACAATGTAACTCGGCAAATTAATATGAATTGTAACTCAAAAATGTATAATAAAGGAACATATTACAGAGAGGATACCAAATACACCTTTTTCAAAATGAAATTGAGGAAAACGAATTTGAGAATTCAGGAAGAATATCAATAGTATGAAGTGAAAGAAATTCTTACCGATATAGGAGACGAGGCATGCTTGTATAATTTAAGAAGCAGATTTATCCTCGTAGTGGCAAAATATCACTATCAAAGTGAAACTAAATTTTAACATGTGTATGCACATCAAATTGAATAAATGTAATAATCGAAATCATTCGTAACAAAGAAATTAAATATGTTACAGTAATGAGAAATAGTTAATATAGAATTACCCTAAGTTCCATACGTATCTTCCTATGATTATTACCAATTATACAACTTAGAGAAATCAATACACAATCGTTGTACCACCTTACATTCAATGGACAGACACGAATTATAGTAAATGGTGAAACTCGAATTTGGAGAAATCGAAATTGGGGAAAATTTCATATTACATTTAATGTTAGTGGAAAATGGTTTAGACCTTTAGAAAACCATTAACAAACATAGTGTGGAACCAATAAAATTTGGAAATTTTCTAATTGAAAACCAATCGGAAAAATGTTGGATAAAAACAATTTCTCATGGGTCGAATTAAATTGATTTGGGGAAAATATCTTTTCACTCATTCAAATGAGAAATTGATAAATAAAAAAAACGAATTGATAAACCAATTTCATCATTGAAATACTCAAAAACAAAATTATATGCATTAGAAAAAGGAATGACGTAAATAACCAAGAGTTTCAATCTCAAAATATTGAAACCCTATATATTTTCAACAAGTAGTGAAATTATGAGTAATAATGTAATGAGGGAGAATTGTACCTCTGTTATGGCCGTAAAGAACGCTACGGAATCAAAGGGAAATTTAATAAAAGTTTAAAAAGTGCAAAACCTGAAAACAATGAGGAAAATAATTAATAAAACTACCATAGATGAAATATATATTAACTAGAACCAGTTATGAAAAATGCATCTTGCAACCAAATACGTTTTATGCAGAAACTAAACTCAATGAGTTCGGCAATAAAAAAAACTATGTGAATTAACTAAGGTGCTATGAGAAATAGACCTGGTAGGGGCACTGGTATTCATATATAAAGTAATGTGATTAGTAGTAGAACATCCTCCATTGTTAAGAAGTGACAGAAAATAGAGAAGAGGTTCCCTCTGCCAATTTCGCCCAAATGAAAAACTGGGAAATGAACAAGGAATGAGAGGAAAAAACCCTAACCATAGTCAAACCGAGTATGGAGGGAGTATGATTTAATCTCCATGATTGGAAACATAGCATATGAACCATATATTTTTCTCAAATCGTAATTACACCCATGTGATATTCAAGTGTTGTAAGGACAAACATTAAATGAGTTGGTAAATCAAAAGGATAAGGATTAAATGCATATATCCATCCCTTGATTCTAATTCATGCACACATATAATCGAAAACCCACTTGAATGTAATCCAGACTATGTTAATGTAAATGTTTCACATGGAAATGTTAATGCAAACCATAACTGTCAACCATATATTTCGAATAAGTTAAAATGGTTGTAATATATGTACCAATCGAATAGTTTAATAAATATGTGGGTCTGTGAATAGGGTGAGGGTACTAAATATGTTCATAGGTGTATATAATTTAATGATATATATATATATATATATATATATATATATATATATATGGGGTAAGATCTATGTGTGTGTGTGTGTGTGTGTGTGTGTGTGTGTGTGTGTATTCGAATACAACCTTACATAGGGATGATATATAATATCTGGGAAATGGGTATGGTAATTTAGGATAAGAAGGAAATGTATATAGTTGTTATAAAATTTCAATTAGATTAATGTAAATCTTATTATTGGATAGGATCATAAGTCGTGGTTTAGATTTATATATATATGATAGGGTTTAATGTCTATATTTCAAATAAGCATATCATAATACATGTTAGAAAGTTATAGATGATAAACTATAACTTTACTAAATTTAGAAGATAGTGGAAAAAGAATTTTAATTATAACGTAGATGTACCAAACGATATATCATCCTATGATTTCAACTAGGAAAAGTTGTGTCGTCTTAGTTATAATGAAATGTCATAGGAGTTATTATGTATGATAGCCAAACTAAGAGGATCCATTGATAGATCAATAGTTGTACCTATCAATAAACCAAAGTGGTAAATGCATGTGGAATGAAAATAAGAGATTGTAATATAGAACTTGAAGTTACAATGAATACATTACCGAGTTACACTGTTAATGTAGAAATTTTCAGGACGAACATGTTGGAAAAAATGACCAGAATTACTATAATTAGATTTTTTTTTCTGGGTAAGTTGGAGTTGTTAGAAATGGTATCAAAGCCCATGTTGAAAACACTGGGTCTATGTGTCCCAACACAAAAAAAAAATCTTGTTGTGATAAATACGTAAATATTTTTTATATGCTAAATTGATTCTATGTACAATGATGAAAATGCAGAAACAGATACAATTATTGTTATGAATAACGAAGAAGAGTTGTACTTATAACTGGGGGGTGCGAGAGACGCACCAGATCAAAATTCTCAAATGTTGGACACGATAAGGAATATGCAACATGAAATTATTCAGCTAAGGACTACCAATGAACGATTGTTGCAGGAAAGTCATGAGCAAGAGAGGTTGATCACGAAATTAACCTCTCAGTCTAGTCATGAATGTGAAGACCTTGAAAAAAAGAGAAAGGAATTTGAACCCAACTGAGAAGGGTTTGAGAGTGGGGAAGAATATAAATGTAAATCCAGAAAGAAACATGAGTTGCAAGGGGAATTCCACAAAATCAAAACTCCAAATTTTGATGGGGAAAAGGAAGAGGATGTGGAAGCTTGGCTCCTGAATATGGTCAAATACTTCTAGGTATATGAATACAGAAGTAATTTGAAAGCTATATTGGAAATTTAGAATTGCAGGGTAAAGCCACGCTTTGGTGGGAAGAAACCAAATTTTACACGTGCTGGATGAAAAAAATGTTGCATGGGAATAATTTCAAGATAATTTCAAATATAGATATCTAAATGAGAGGTATTATGATGATAAAGCGAAGGAATTTCATGAGTTGAGATTAAGGCAGCTCACAATTGATTAATTTGTTACAAAATTTAAAATTTGCTTCGCTATGTGCCTTATATCAGGGAAAAAAAGGCTAGAGTACATCGATTTCAAAATTACCTACCTACCATCTTCAAAGAAAGAAGTGAATTTGATAATCCAAAAACAATGGATGTAGTTTTTCAAAAAAGAAAGATTATTCTACCAACATCTTAACGGCAGAAATGATCAGCTGAAAAACTGACAAAATAAAGAGAAAGGGAAAGGTGAGTCAAGCATAAAAAGAGAAAAACCAACATATCTGAAAAACTTTGGGAAAAAACACCAGAGAAAGAAATTTAACAAGAGTGGATAAAACCAAACAACACAATCCCACACTCATTCCAAAGAAATGGAAATAAACAAGAAAAGGGAAGGGATGATAAAAGTGAAAGAACCATTAAAATGTTGGGGTTCTGGAGAACCTCACATGTTTCATGATTTCCCACACACAAAAGAGAAATCCAAAACATTCAAGCAGTACGAGAGGCAACTAGAATAAATGACATTACTCACAACATTCATAGGATCGGTGCTGCAATAGAGGATCGATAGGTGGAACATCAATCAACCATGATAAAAATTGAAGGTATGATTGTTGACCAACCTGTTTCTATTTTAATAGATCCAACAAAGAATATAATTTATATTAGCCCATAGATACTGGAAAAGTGTAAGCTAAAATTAGAAAAAAATCAACAAGCATGGTTAATGCAATTAGGCATAGGAGCCAAGAGAAAAGTGACACATAAACTTCCCAAAATTGTCATAAATTTAAATGGATATCAAACTGAACTCCATTTAAAAAAATTTCCTCTTGGATCCTATGATATGTTAGTAGGAATGGACTGGCTAGAAAAACATAAAGAAATAGTAAATTTCTTAGACAAAACAGTACATTGTATAGATGATGTAGGAAATTTTGTAATAGTCGTAGGAAAATCAAAAACAATATCTTTCAGACTGATTTCTGCACTACAATTAAAAGGAACCGCAAGAAAATGTTGTCAAGTATATGTTGTACAAGTGGAAAAATTGGGACAACAACATGAAAAGAAGTTGTAGAAAACTTACCAATGATCAAAGAATTCAAGGATGTATTCCCAGAAGAAATCCCCCATCTACCCCATAAAAGGGACATATATTTTTCAATTGAACTAGTACGAGGAGCTACCCCTGTTTCCAAGGCACCCTATAGAATGAGTATTCTTGAACTACTAGAAGTGAAACTTCAATTGCAAGAATTCTTAGAGAGGGGGTACATAACACCAAGTGTGTCTCCCTGGGGAACACCTGTACTGTTTGTCAAAAATAAAGATGGCACATTTAGATGTGTGTAGAATACATACAGCTGAATAATATAACTATTAAGAACAAATATCCTATTTCAAGGATAGTCGATATTTTATCATGTAAGAGGAGCCACCATATTCTGTAAAATTGATTTGAGAACTGGATATCACCAACTCAGGATTAAAGATGAAGACATCAACAAAACTCCATTCAAAGCTAGATATGGACACTATGAATTTATAGCCCTACCCTTTGGACTTACAAATGCCCCTTCTACATTCATGTGTTGGATGAATAGTGTTCCACATAAATATCTAGATAATTTTTTTAATAGCGTTCATAGATTACATTTTGGTATACTAAAAAAATGAAGAAGAACACTAAGAACATCTCATAATAGTACTGCAAACCCTTAGACAACATCAGTTGTATGCAAAACCCAGGAAATGTGAATTTTAGAAAAATAGTATTTAGTATCTAGGTCATGTGATTTCTAAGAATGGTTTACTAGTGGATCTGGAAAAGGTACACGTAATCATGAATTGGCATGTACTGACAGATGTAGCAGCCATACGATCATTCATGGGTATTGCCAGATACTACCTTAGGTTTGTTGAAGGATTTTCCGCATTAGCCTATCCTCTCACTTCATTGCAGAAAAAGGGAGTAAAGTTTGAGTGGACAGTGAAGTGTCAAAGTAGTTTTGAGAAATTAAAATTGAAATTAACTACTTCACCTATATTGAAAATTTCTAATCCAAACAAAGAATTTGAGTATGTACATATACTTGTATAGAAGGGATAGGAGGAGTATTACTGGAAGATAATTCAGTAATAGCTTATGAGTCAATAAAACTGAAGAAGCAAGATTATAATTATGTTTTGTATGATTTAGAACTAGCTATTGTTATACATGCATTAAAGATGTGGAGACATTATTCGTTGGGAAAGAAATTTATATTCATGATAGATCACATAAGTTTGAAATACTTCTTTACCCAACCAAAGTTAAATTCTAGACAAGCCTGATGGTTATCTTTCCTTATTGAGTTTGATATGGAAATCAAACACATTAAAGAAATGTAAAAAAAAAATGATGATGATTTGAGTAGGAATCCTCATAAAATATTGACATATGCAAGGATTAGTGTAAATTTTGATGTAGAAGAACAAGTTCATGGAGTGTTGATGCAATATCAACAATATGTAAAATTGCAAGAGAAATTACAGTAAGTTGAAGTTATAGGATATAATATAAATGAGCAAGGACTGATTTATTATAAACAAAGACTATATATTCCTAATGTGACATCTTTAAAACATGAAATTTTAGATGAATACCATAAGAGACCCTATGCAGGTCATTCTGGTTATCAAAAACTGATTTTAGCATTGAGGAAGAACATGTGTTGGCCAGGCATGAAAAAAGATTTAGCTTATTATTTGGCAAGGTGTTCAGAATGTCAAAATGTAAAAGTAGAACATGAGCATCCTACAGGACTGTTGAATCCTCT
Source organism: Pinus albicaulis (assembly GCA_034641835.2). Taxonomy (NCBI): domain Eukaryota; kingdom Viridiplantae; phylum Streptophyta; class Pinopsida; order Pinales; family Pinaceae; genus Pinus; species Pinus albicaulis. The sequence continues at coordinate 158,248,988 of CM076579.1, read as the reverse complement.
CCCCATCTAGAATGGAAGTGGGAAGTGGTTTCAATAGACTTCATTACCATATTTCCGCAAAGTAACGATCGACATGACTATATAATGATGGTAGTAGACACTCTAACTAAAACAGCACACTTTTTACCAGTGAGATCTACTTTTGGCACAACTCAAGTGGCCAATGTGTTTATGAAAGAAATTTAAAAACTACATGGAATTCAAAAAATTATTATATATGATAGAGATGAAAAATTCACATCAGCATTTTAGAAAACTCCGTTTGGAGGAATGGGTACCAAGCTAAACTTTAGTACTGCTTACCATCCTCAAACAGATGGACAACCTGAAAGAATCAATCAGATTTTCGAAGACATGTTACACATGTATGTGATGGACAGACCCACAAAGTGGGAGGATTTTATGCATTTGGCAAATTTTTCTTATAATAATAGTTTTTAAGATTCTATTAAGATGAGTCCTTTTGAAGCTTTGTATGGCAGAAAATTCCACACTCTACTCAGTTGGAGTGAACCAGAGGACAAGTTAATTCTTGGACCAGATGAACTATAGGAAATGGAACAAACTATGAAGAAGATTCAGCAAAATATTAAAGAAGCTCAAGATCGTCAAAAGAGTTATGCAGACAATAAAATAATTCATAGAGAATTCAAAGTGGGAGACAATTTTTATATGATAATTAAGCCTCACAAAAGTACATTATATGTTGGTAGTTGTGCTAAATTATCACCATGCTACTGTGGACCATTTGAAGTTTTGGAGAGAGTGGGGTCAGTAGCTTACAAATTGAATCTACCTAGTCATGTTAAGTTTCATAATGTTTTTCAAGTTTCCTTATTGAAAAAATATGTACATGACCCTACTCATGTAATTGACTGGACTCTGATACAGGTGGAAACAGAAATGGAATTTCTTCGAGAGCCACTTCGTATACTGGAGCGAGAAGAGATAGAGCTCCAGAATAGAACAATAGCTCAGGTGAAAGTGTAGTGGAGTCGCTTTACACCTGAGGAAGTTACTTGGGAGTGAGAAGATAGATGAAAGACAAATATCCATCACTATTTTGGAAGTAAATAGAAATACTTGCAACACCAAGGATGGTGTTTTGGTTTGGAGGTGGAATATGTAATATCCCTATTTTTCTACTTTTATATAAACAATTAATAATCCTAAAGGTTAAGTGGACCTAAACTATAAGTGGACATATTATTTTTGAAATAAATAAATGTGAATTACTTTAATTGTGCAAATACTAGAGTAAATTGGAGACCACGATTTCAAATCCATGTGGATGGAATAAAATCCTAAGAATTTTCCAAAATTCTCCAAAAATAATTGGAGAAAAATAAAATAAAAATATTAGATGGGAGATAAGAATATAATAAATGCCTTAGTAAAGTGGAAATTTACTGAGATGAGGTGGGAATAAAACCAAAAAGAGGAAAACGCTAGTTTTAAGGAATCTTTTATGGAAAAAACAAAAGTAAAGCCTAGTCTAAGGGAAAAAAACATCCCAAATTAATTGGACGCAGTTATGGAAACATGCTGAGGGAAAGAAAGCTTAAATAATCTATTCCTAGTTAGACAAGAGGTTGTCTACATTGTGGAAGAATTGGTCTCTGCTCAGGGGGAGCTGTAGATTATGCTCAAGGTTGGGAGGAAAATAGTCTTTACCAAATTGGTATGCACATTCTGTGAAGTTTTATGTTTATATTACTATTATACTTTACATAATTATGATGTAGTTGGAAAGGGTTATATTTTATGAATTGTGGTTGAAATTTTGGTACAATTAATTCATAAATTATGTGTAATATTTTGTGCTAAGTTTAGAAATAAATTAAGTGTCATATATATTTAATAGAGATTAACCATAGCTAGGTACAATTAATATTTTGTATGGTTAAATAGAATCAATTAAATATTATGACCAACATACAGAATCTCTAAACCCTAAGTAAGGATCTAAATCTTTTGTAGGTACGTCTGATTAAATTTGGTATAGGTACCAATAAAATGATAAAATTCAGCCATAACAATAACGGTAAGTTATGGAACAGAGATGAAAATATAAACAAAATATAGTTTAGATAACTAGCATAAAAATAAACATATAAATGAATGATGCATAGACAACTCACACTAGAAAATTTGGCGGAAATTCCGATGGCCAATTCGTCGCTATTCCAACACATAGTCGTCGCAAGAGCAACAGTTCGAGGGTGGGCAAAACGTGGTTTACCATACTGTCATAGTTCCGACGTAATTAAAAAGTGTCGCACTATCAACACTTTTTCTGTCGCTTCCAAACAAGCGTCACTCTTCTGACGTTTCCCAATCCGTCGCACTTTCGACCTTTGTAAATTGTCGCACTTCCAACGAAATGTGGTCCGATGTTTTGAACGTCGCTCTTTCGATGTCTATAAACTATCACAATTACGACGAAATGTGGTCCAACATTTTGAACGTCACTCTTCTGATGTTTGTAAACTGTCGCAATTCCGATGCAATGTGGTCCGAAATTTTGGACATCACTCTTCCGACAGTTGTAAACTGTCACAATTCCGACGAAATGTGGTCCGACGTTTTGGACGCCGCTCTTCCAACGTTTGTAAGCTGTCGCAATTCCGACGAAATGTGGTCCGACGTTTTGAACGTCGCTCGTCCGATGTTTTTATACTGTCGCTCTTTCGATGTTTCTAATCTGTTGCAATTCTGATGCTTACAAGGCATCGGTATAGCGACGAAAAGTTCAATTAAAAAAAAAAAAATGAAACTTTAAAAGAGGAAAAACGTTGTTTTGAATATATTATATGAAGTAAAACTGTCCATGAAGTCATTAAATTTTCACATCTGAAGATTGGAACCCAAATATCCATCCAGAAAAGTGGAAGTCCCACCCTAGACAATCATAGAAAAATACCCCATGTCACATACAGGGACATGATATAAAACCAAATAACGGTCCACATGGAGATTATCGAAAATCTGAGAAAGCATCCAAATATGCCCGAGGCATCTATAAGAAAGTGAAATATCAGTATGTAGAATAGTAAAGTAACAGATAGAGTACCGACGTCCATTGTTCCAAATACAAATTAAAGTACCCAAAATCCTTGAACAGAGAAAAACGCTAATCATGTGAGGAGTGTGATATGTCCAAAATATAAAAAGACCATCAGACCATATCAATAAACCAGCAACATAGACCAACATCACTAGTTTTGAAGGCAGAGTGATAAACATTAATCATTTTTTTTTCACAAGAGAAAAAACGCTGTTTTGAATATATTATATGAAGTAAAAAAGTCCATGAAGTCATTACATTTTCACATCTGAAGATTGGAACCCAAATATCCATCCAGAAAAGTGGAAGTCCCACCCCAGACAGTGATAGAAAAATACCCCATGTCACATACGGGGACTTGATATAAAACCCAGTAACGGTCCACATGGAGATTATCGACAATCTGAGAAAGCATCCAAATATGCCTGAGGCATCTATAAGAAAGTGAAATAGCAGTATGTAGAATAGTAAAGCAACAGATAGAGTACCGACGTCCATTTTTCCAAATAAAAATTAAAGTACCCAAAATCCTTGAACAGAGAAAAACGCTAATTGTGTGAGGAGTGTGATATGTCCAAAATATAAAAAGACCATCAGACCATATCAATAAACTAGCAACATAGACTAGCATCGCTAGTTTTGAAGGCAGAGTGATAAACATTAATCATTTTTTTTTCACAAGAGAAAAAATGTTATTTTGAATATATTATATGAAGTAAAATAGTCCATGAAGTCATTACATTTTCACATTTGAAGATTGGAACCCAAATATCCATACAAAAAATCATACAAAATATCTTGTAACAAATTGAGATATTATCTAGGATAACTAATAAGTATTTTACAACAATATAGAGACAAATGGTCTCGTAGATAAGAAAAATGATAACTGATGTTGTGTTGTTTCCTTATTTTAAGAATGTGCTGGAGGCAGGCCCTATATCTTGGCTTGTTGTTGTCCTCTTTAGTAATTCTATGTTGATTATTTCGTTTCACTGATACTCTTTAACTGCTCTGATACTCTTTGACCTTTGTTCATCCTTTTATCCTTTTTATCATAATATACTGTGGTAAATAGGCAAAAATTTATGTAAGGATAATTTTTTACAAAAGTTCCATCATTTCTTCCCACCATTGAACTTCTGGCACTCTGGTCCTTTGCAAATTTCTTAGTGTTTCATCAGCCTCAGTATATCTGAAGAAATTAGGCTGATTTGGGAACAAATGATTTACTTCATGCTCAAGATAAAATAAATTCTCCAATCTGTCATGAAGGTTTTTCCCTGTAGGCAATGCTGCTGTTGATTAACTGGTTGAAGAACTAGCTTGATTATCAACATATTTGTCCAGTTTTTCAACATAACTATCAAGGTCCATTAGCTTATCTTCTGCAACTATAGGACTAGGCAATCCTCTGTTTAACAAAATATTCAATCTTTCTCTGAAGGCAATGATTTCTTCTTGCATATCTGAGCACCTTCATTCTAAATTCTGTACCAGAGTTATTTTAGTAAAAACTCTCTTTATTTCCTGAATTGTTTTGGTCCTGTCCTGAATACCAATTTTTGCATGTTGATTCTTAGTCTGAGTATTCAAAAAATGTATAAGTCTATTGGCCTCTTCTGGCATATTTCCCAACTCTTGTCTTGATCTCTCAATCTCATCCAGAGCCAATTTAACTAAATTATTCTGTTCATCCATTATTTGAATTGAGGACCAAACATCCTTTATTGATTGAATGATATTATCCCAAAGAATTTCATTTATTTCTTTTAAAGGTTTCTCCAATGTGAGATCCTTTTCCAATGCTTCGACTCTTTTTTCTAATTTGTTCACTTCTCTTGTTTTATCAGCGACACTCATTTTTGAAAGATCATATTTATGTTCTAGAGTGGCCAATTGTTCCTTTGTTTTGTGAAGCTCTATGGCCTGAAGTTTCCTATCTTCCATTGACTTTGTTAATTCATTAGTGTTCAAATTTGCAGTGTTGCTCTGTGACAATTCTGCTGGTTGACCTGTTGTTGCTGTACCTGTCACTACTCCTGCTGTAGATATTGGAATGTTTGCCTGCTTATCTTTCAATGCATTCTCAAGCTCTTTTTCAGTTGCAGTAAGTTGCTCATTCAATTTTAAGAGCAAATCCATTAGTTCTTCCTCAGAATTTTTTTTGATGATTTCTGCAGTCTGTGGATGTCTTGAGGCCGGTAACTTTAATTGTTTTCTCAGAGTTGCAATATCATCATCTTTTCTCTTGATCAAAGCTTCAATACCTTTCACATCTTTAGGATTATGACCCAAACCAATGGTTATTTCCTCTAAAGTTTTGATTCTATTATCCTTAGCCTGGGAGGAGGCTTTTTCAAGCTGCAACTATGTATTAGTATTATCCAAAGAATCCTGCAACTTATGGGTCATCATTGATTTATCCGTCAGAGTAGAATAAATCATCTCACCTATTTGCTTGTGTAGCTCAATTTTATCTAAAGGATGGATATCCTTTGCTAAGACTTCAAAATTAGTCCTAACGTAATCTGCAGCTGTCTAAGGCTGCTGCACCTTGGGCTTCAAATGGCTCATTAACATCTTACCCTGTTGGATGTCATAAGCTGACATCAATCTTTCTTGATTTTTCGGAGCCATCTTCAAATATTGGTTGTACACTTGAAGTCTAAGTGGATCATTCCTGGCCTTTATATTGATGAATGTTCTTTTGATGTCCCATGCAGTTTTTACTGGAGGTTTGAAAGAAGATATTTTTGCACTTTGTTGCCTGTGTATTTCCTGTTTTTGAAAATTAGTGGATGTCCCACTACCTATACTTGTTTGTTGATTGTCTTCTCTTCCCTGGCTATCAGGGATTTCCTGAAAGATTCATCTTCTGGAAGGGGAGTTAATTTCTGCCTTTTAACATCTTGCTGTTCAAAAGAGCCACCAATAGGAGTAGTTGTTTTAGCCTTTCTCTTTTTCCCTTTTCTATATTCAGAGGAGTTTGTAAAATAGAAATTTATGGCTCACTGATCTAAGTAGGAGGAATTTGTCCTTGACCTTGTTCCTTAGAAGTCTCTAGTTGCTCTGTCATTATGAACTTTTCAATTATTTGTATATCAGGGTCCTTTTCTTTTCCTTTAGATTCTACTACTACTGTACTAATCTCCTGCAAATTTTGTTGTAAATTCCTGGTTGAAGAAGATCCCTGCACCTGTCCAAAAGACTCTAGGTCAAGTATCTTTTCAAGATCTTTCATTACATTTTCAACATTGACCTGCTCACTATATTTTTCAACCAATTTCCCTTCTATCCATTCATCCATATTAGCATATTGTTCTATTTCTGGGATTCTTTGATAGATGTATGGTGACAGTTTATTTTTCATTCTTCTATCACAGATAAAGTTTTTTGGATCATAAGGCACCCAGTAGAAACTCTTTTGTAGTCTGAGATAGTCTTCTAAAATCCTTTCAGCTTCCTTTCCAGCTTCCCTAGAGTTACAAATGAAGGGACCTAATTGGCTCTTGATCCCGAGTTGAGCCTTTTTCTTTGCATTGAAAAAATGAATTATATCTGAATTATTCATCTGCCTGAAATATTCTAATGCAAAGAGTCTCATTGGGACATACTTGGGCAGTTTGAATGGGCATAATTCACATCCATATATCTTGATCTCTGTGTAGTTTTGATATAGGTACTAGTCACCTATCTTGTAATGCTTTGAGAGCTGAAGGATTTTCTTGATTTCATTGTTAATTCTAGGAGGAGAGACTCTTGTCAACAAGGTAGTTGCAGGATGAACAAAAAGGTTGACAAACTCATTATAGGAATAAGGAGAATCAGAGGATTTGTGAGTAATGGCAGACCAAAAGATGACTGACCTAGGATTCCCTTTGGCATCAAGTTTCTTAACATAAAAGGGAAATTTTCTGACTGAAAGTAAATCATGAGATGATATATGACAGAAGAATACTTAAATACTCTCTCATTCTCAAATCTCATGAACTGATCATGGATTTTGTCAGCAATATAAGATGAAAAATCATACTTGACAGCAGGAGGCTGTCCAGGGGTAAAAATGGATAACAATACTAGGGTTAACTGATCAACATACTCACTAGTATTGAAGCCCATTATGGAAGATATCATGTTTAAAATAACTCTACCCTCATCAGTAAAGAAAGTATAACCATAAGGGGGAGGGTTTTTAGGCTGATGCTCTGGTAACATGAAGGTTTGGCATAGGCAGTTTAACTCTTCATGTGATAACTTAGTAGATTTCTCAAGTAATTCAGCCATGGACAGGGGAGTGAGAGCTTGACCAGGTTGGAATTGTAGAATTTCATTTATGGACTGAGCAGTTATTGGGAAAATGATATTTTGACTTGGGGATAAAACTTCTTGTTGGTTGGGATCATAATTTGCGTAGCAATAATGGATTAACTCAAGAAAAATATGGACTGAGGGGAGAAGGTACATAGGAATATTTGATTCCCAAAGTCCAAAGATGTTAGAACCATTCAAATAATTGTCTCTGCAGCGGCAAAATATTCGAAGAGGATTCTCACTGAGACGCAAGTCCTTAATTTGAAAATCCATATCGGCTAAAGGAAAATAATCCAAGTCCTTGTGAGGGGCATTGATGGGCACGACATTCAGAGCTACAGGAACTTCCATTTCTGGTTCTTGTGGATTCAGAAATGGAATTTCGAGGTTTTTGTGGAAAAGGGGCACAATTACCAGTTTTGGGAATATAATTGCAGTTCTGGGAACGAAAAAGACCAAACTGAACTTCTTTTTAGACCTTAGTGCAGAATTAAAACTAAAACCAGGATTTTTTAGAGAGTTTAGCGGGGAATTGGAATAAATACCTATTTACGGGAAATGAAACGTGTTTAAACAGGCGCTGGTTATGACAGAAGAACCCTGAAATACTCGGCTTCAATTCTCTTCAGCAAGGTAACGGTCAGCAAGCGTTAATAGTTGGTTTTTGAATTTTGTTGCATGGAAGACTGGATAGCGCACGAAACAATGAAAATGACGTAGACGCAATTTGATTTATTTACAAAGTCAAAAGGGTGGCGGGTTTTGATTGATGACGTCGACATGTACGATGGTTTCGTCACAGAGGGATAGGAGCGGATATTTTTTTGGGCCACTCGCGCAGTGGAAATCCGGACCCGAAAAAGATTAGGGCGAATTTGATAAGAAATTCGTGTCACAACTCTCCCTCCGTACGCCAGCCCAACTTCGGACCCGAAAAAGATTAGGGCGGAATTCATTTGGTTTTCGCGTCACAAAATTGGCCGACGTCAGCAGGCTATTTTGGAACACGAATTTGGTTTGAATTATGGTTTATCACCGTTTGAAGTCCGGCGGGCTCGACTTAAGAACAATTTTGTTTGATCCCATCTTATAAAATTTGTGTTGGTTTTCTTTGATAATACACATATTTGTAATAAATCATGGGAATACCACACTAGTAAACATGTGGAAAAGTTATATAAATTATTGAGAACAATCATTTTTATGTAAAAATATCCAAATGTGCTTTTGGGAAATAAGAATTAGAGTATTTGGTTCATATTGTTTTAAAGGAAGGAGTGAAGTTGGAGCCTCAAAAGATGCAAGCTATTACAAAATGACCTATTCCTAAGAAAATCAAGGTTCTTAGAAGATTTTTAGACTTACATGATATTATTGATCATTTGTTAAGAATTATGCATGCATTTCAAGTCCACTCACATATCTCTTGAAGAAAATATCATTTATATGGAATGATGAGGCTACTTTAGCATTCTCTCTTTTAATGGATGCCATGTCTTCTACACCAACATCGGTTGCACCTACTTTTGGTAAAACATTCATAGTAGAGTGTGAGGCACTTGGACAAGGAATTTACGTAACATTAACACAATAAGGGATATCATTGGCTTTTAAAAGCAAGGAATTCAAAGAAAATATTTGGTGAAATCTACGTATGAAAAATAAATGGAAGCGATATTACATGCAATAAAAAATGGGGATAGTATATCACTGGGAGGTACTTTAAAGTCAAGATATACCATGATAGCATAAAGTATTTTTTGAAGCTATGGATTTCATTGGAAGATTAACAAAAATGAGGAGAAAAAATGCAAATTTTTAATTTTGAGATAATCTGCAAAAAGGGTAAGGAAAATTTTGGTACATGATGCTCTTTCTAAAATAGAAGAGGCCTCAAATTTATATCCAATTACATTTTCTATTCCTAGGTGGCTAGAAGAAGCTTGCCATAATGGAAAAATGACAATAGTACTAAACAACAACTAAAATTTATAAAGGATGGGATGAACTCTATGGAGCATTGGGAGTGAAAGAGAGATATACTTTGGTGCAAATGTAGAATATTTTTATGCATGCAAGCATATTTTAATAAACAAATATTAAGGGAGTCCCATGTCTCTCTGATGGTAGGATGCAGGGTTCCTTAAAACATCTCAAAGGATCAAAAAATATATTTTTGGAAGGAATGAAGAAAGATATTCAAAATTTTGTAAGAGAAGGTCAGGTTTGAATAATAAATAAAAGAGAGATATTAAAATCTCTAGGGTTACTTCAACCATTCCACATACATATTCAAAGACTAGAAGATATATCAATAGAATTTATTATAGGGTTACTGAAATATAAAGGTAAGTATTGCATTTTTGTGGTCATTTATATAGAAAAATTTTGTATATTTTTTTTATAGAGCTCAAAGTACATAAACAACAAGCCAAGTGGCAGAAGTGTCTATGAAAGAAATTCCTAGTCTTCATGGTTTTCCTAAAGTAATAGTAACAAGAAAATTTTGGAAATAATTATTTAATATGAGTGGAGAAACACTAGCTGCCATGAGTTCTACATATCAAACACAATCAAATGGTCAAACAAAAATAGTTAACAAATGTTTTTAAGGTTATCTACAATGTTACTCTTTAGAAAAGAAATCCTAATGGATGAACTGGGTTCCTCAAGGAAGAATGGTAATATGATACTATCATACTACCTATCACACATCTACTAAAATTTCCCCATTTAAGGCCCTTTATGGATATCCAACTCCTAGTATCTCATACTTTTTGCAAGATAAGTCCAAAGTATAGGAAACAGAGTCACATATGGAAAATACTAAAGAAAATTTGAAAATTATTATGGAAAACCTTCAAATGACATGAAAAATGATAAAACAACAAGGGGAACAACATTGAAGTGAAAGATAATTTGAGGAGGGTAATTGGGTATTTTTTAGATTATAGCATTATAAGCAATATTCATTCAAGAAAAAGAAGAATAAAGAATTAGCCCAAAAATGCAATGTGGAAAAATTTGAAGTCGGGATTAAATCGGCAAGGGTCCAAAGGTTGAAATACTCGATAAAGTCGGGAGTTTTTTGAAAAATTCGGCAAAAAGTCGGCAAAACTAAAAAAATACAAAAATATTCATTTTTGGAAAAAATCCTGATTTTTTCAAAAAAAATTAAAAAATTATTAAAGAAACTACCTCACTAAAGATTTGGTTGGAAAAGTCGGCAAAAATTCGGGACTTCGAGGATAAAATCGCGACTTTTTCAGGGATGAAAAAGTCGATAAAAAGTCAGCCAATAAAGTCAGCTCCGGGAAAAACTCGGGATTTTTTCAAAAAGTCGGGACTTTTTGCCGATTTTTTCCACACTGTAAAACTTTTATGGCCCTAAATAATTATTCATAGGATTGCACAAGTGGTATAGAAGTTATATTTTCCTTCTTCTTGCATTCATAAGGTTTTTCATGTATCTTGCCTAAAAAAGGTTTTGGGAAAAAATATGCCAATGTAAATAGAACTTCCAAAATTAGATGAAGAATGAAAGTTGATTCTTGAACCACAAAAAGTTATAGATAAACATTCTATATCACTTTGACATATAACCATTATAAAGTACCTAATCAAGTGGAAGAATATTCCTCTAGAAGAAGGTACATGGTAAAATGATCAATTCGTGATGAAATACCCACGGCTAAAGGGTTCGTTTGAAGTTTTGACAAAGGTTTTGTTATATGTTAAGGTCCCACATAGTGATCAAATTTGAAGGGCAAGTCCGAATTTCAATTAGAAGGGCATATATCTATGTCGCCCTTCCATAATGAAAAGCTTTAAAAAAAAACTTTTCAATTGACCACAATAAATTATTTTTACATTTCATTTTCAGAAAGACAAAACCATCAATATTTATATTAATAAAATATTGTTACATATACAACAATGAAGAAGGCTCCATCTTTCATTGCTTAAATATCTCATTGGAAAAGTCAACATAAGTCTTGAAGACACTATTATAAGAGTTTGGATACATACCACCGGGATATAGGAGATTCTTATGTGTCAGATTGTGTAATGCAATTTTGACTTTGTCTCACAGGGAGCAGCCGCATGGAGGTCTGGATTTTTCTTATAGAACTTTTTTATTATTATTTGAAACGTTGTTTATAGATATGAATACAACAATGAAATTATGAGCATGGTGGACAATTAGTCAAGCTCATAATGCCAAACCATGATGATGTGAGTTTGGAATTTAACATTTTTACATGTTAAAGACAAATAGTCAAAATCACTAACAACATAGTATGCCATAATTAATAATCATTCCCTGTTCACTTTTGTTAATAGGTTTATGTCACACGATGATGTAGGGGCATTAGGCACTAGCCAGCAATGTAGGAGGTTTTGTCCACATGTTGTGGCTAGGAGGGTTCGAAAACATTTGAGTTGTAACAGCTAGGTGTCAATACCTCAGCTGATTGTATTACTTAGACTAGTTAGAGTTGTAGGAGTCGAACTGTTTCAGTTAGTTGAATTATTATAATTAGACCTTTTGATTTCTAGAATGGTCCTCTCAGAGGAACCGAAGAGCCATATGTTATGTATATAAATTTTAATTCCTCGGATGAATAAAAGTAGAGAGGGAAGAGGAGAGTAAAGAGGGGATTTCTGCAATAAACCTCTATGTGTGAACAATTGTTTCCAGTTAAATGATTTCCAAGCTTAGTTGCCATTGAATTATCTCGAACTGCTAATTGTGAAGAATTGTTTAACTGTGAGGCGATTGGGTACTGATAATTCCATTCTTCTGTTTTTGAATTCCCGTAAATTGTTGGATAACCCTCTGAACTCACCCCACCCAAAGGTGAGGTCTGTGTAGAGAACTGGGGTCGTGAACACTGTTCAAATATAAAAATATTGCTTAATAAAGAGACAATATTGTTGTGCTTTTGGAACCTGACTCGAGGATTGGACATGAGTTAACAAACAAAAGGATAGCGGAACCAGACTTTCACTCGTGGTCAAGCCCTGTACCAAAACCACGAGCGGAATCACAAAAGCGGGTTTCCCATATCACACCACTTTTGCAGAGTAGGCGGTATTTCCTATTCGCGAGCGATTCCATAGGGAATTCAACACGTGGTGAAGTGACCCCCGAAAAACCACCGTTTAACCCACACCATAGCACGTTAAAGCCCGACGTTGGAAGCCGAGCGAAATTGCCAAGATTTGTTGATTTGGAGAAGGGCCATGGGACGGTGGTCGCATGTTGAACTTTCCCAGAGGTTAACTAAGGTATGCGGAGGATAAACAGGTACGATACGAGTGTTTGATTGGTTATTGATATATATAGGTGGGGCTGGAGTATAATGAAATTTTTTAATTAAACGATTGGCGGATAATTAGCATAAGCCTGGAGCGTGATTTTTGTAAGGCTAGGTGGTGAAATATAGAGCCAAAAGTTCATTACAAGTTATTTATCTAAAAATAAACATGGAGTATAAATACAAAGTGTTGAAAGTTAAACATTGGTTATAAGGCTTGGAGATAATATAAAGTCAAGAATATAAATTAAATTCCAACCATTGTGGATAATATTAATTTATCAAGTTCTACGAATTTGATAAATAAACCTGAAGAAAGAAGAAGTCAATTAAGAATCAGGCTGGAGGAAAAGAACGAGGTAAACCAAGGGAAAATGTTGACAGAGCGATTGTAGACACACCAGCTCTCCTTAGGGGTCCAATTTCAGTTTTGTTGCGTCACACGATGATCTCTCTTCTCTGGCATTTACTTGTATTGAAGATCACTATTCTAGGAATAAGGAGTTATTTTCTCCAAAAATAACCCTAGCCAAACATTGACAATGCATCAAGGATATCTTTTTATGCTTCATAAGTACATATGTTCTACTTCTAAATCATGTCTTGGAAGTGGTTGTTTTGCTGGAAATTATTCACCAGTTGGTTTCATACCAAAGTCTTTTTCACATTTTCAGCATCCGATACATGAAAAATATAATGGTTTAAAACAACATAAATATTTGAAATTTTGCAAGAATTGTCTGGCACACTTTGAATATGAATTTTGAAGTCAAGTGCATGATGTTGTATAGGATCAAGTGTCATTTTGAATACCAAATGTTTCACGAGAAACTTCTCAACATGCTACCCTGCAGTAAGGATTAAATGACAATATTGCATCAACTATTTCCATAATAAAAGTGCACCTCAGCCATAAGACTAAACAACTACAAATGTTGTAGATCTAACAAGACCACACAATCAAATGTATTCCACAAGGCCAATACTATATGAAAAATGAAAAGGAGTTTGCAACCAGAAATACCTTAGGCAACTAATTTAATTAGATACACCAAACCATCAGAAAAAAGGAAAACCAACCTACTTGGCCCCAATATTTTCAACTGGTTCCTCTAATTCAACCAATAAAAAGGCCAAAACCATAGCATTGAGATACATTTCATTACACTGTCAATAACAATAAAATTTGACTCAGCCATAACCCTTTCCTTTTATTGTTGTGAAAAGCTTTATGCATTACTCTAATGTGGCTAGTCCATAGGTCAAGTAGACCACTGGGTAACAAATATGTTTCCTTTCACCTTTGAGTTTTCAAATTATGCCTACCAAATCTAAGACATTTAAGAGGGGGAACTAATACAACGTTAAAAATAAAACGAGAGCACACATCTACAAATTACCTCCTTAGCTACTGTCACACCATCATTAACTATTTTCGGAGAACCATGCTTGCTCTCCAAGACAACATTTTTCCCTTCGCCCCGAGGGTGACTCCAACAAGATCAGCAAGTTTGTTCACACCGCCTGCAAGACAAATTGACAATGCTTTCAGTAAGTGTGCAATTGAATGCCAGACCATATGCCAAAACAACCCTCCATGAAAAATTAAAATAACACATTAAAATCGAATATAAGTGGACAAGGAAAGATCCACCGCAGTGAAGTTTCACGTGCAGGTGACCTTGCTTTAAACATAATTTTTTCTCTGACCTGCAATTTTTTTGTCACTGAGCCATCCTTGTTGAAGTACAACTCCTTTTCCATAGCTCTTGTATTAACTACCTTCTCTTTGTCGTGTAATCTCAGAGTCCCTCTTCTGCTTGAGCGATTAAAGGAAATGGGTGAAAAAACTGAAAGAGAAGACAATTGTCTGCCATAATTATCAAACATTGTACCCAACTTCTTCCCCTTTCCATTGTTACCCAATGAGGTAGATGTGGCAATTGTTGTCATACTGCCCAAAGTAGAGGCCATCTTCTCTTATGCTGAATATAGAATTACAAGATCTCCATATTAGTATGAACCTTAAAAAACATGACTCCCATTGCTAAAAACCACTTTTAAGTTGTAACAAGCAAACTAAACAACTATCGCAACTTTTGGAAAATTTTGGAGCATTAAGAGAGAAACAACCAAAGAGAAATACAACCACAATCCTCATTTTAATGAGACTGGACTATATATTTGCATTAAGATAATAGAAATAAATCATGACTATATTAAGGCTAGCACAAAACAATCTTTAACCAGTGTCTCTCCCGGCCTTCAAGTTGCCATGCTAGGGGTTGCATATTTTTAATTTAAATTCTTGACCTCTCATGCCCATATATGAATGCATCCAATGGGATATCTACATCAAATGCTCCTTTATATCCCCAAAAACAAATTCCCTACTACAAGAGCACCAATATTGATGGATCACCCCACACCATCCCACCCACTAGAAACGGTGAAAAAGGAAACCCGAGAAAACTTATGAAATATCTCAAGATGACTATATGGGTGGTTCTTATGAATCAACCAACCATTCATAACATGCTCATCAATCCAAACCATGAGTATTATGTGACGATATTCAAGCAGGCACTGAATCGGATTTATGAAGCTATGTTAGAGAAACCCTAAACTCTCACTGAAAATAGGTGAAATGTGGCACCACTCAGAGATTGACATGTGCCAATTGGTACAAGTGGTAGAAAATTGGCATGCTCAAACAACGAGGTGATGCGGGAATGACATGAGGGATAAAATATCAGAAAAGCCCCAAATCTGGAGAACTAAAGCTCATCACCAACTTGAGATTGACAACTTTACATGATGTAACCTATGAAATCGTAAATGGATAAATCATAGTAACAATAAAGTAACCTATGTAACAATAAATTCAGATTCATCCTGGGAGTGGTAATGGGAGAAATCATAGTGAACAACAGGAAACATGCAGAGTTGCTTACAATCAAATAGATGAAAAAACACATACAAAAAACCTAGATAATAATCATGAAGAAGCTTAATATTGAATTATGAACTGTAAAGGAACTTACAAAATGTGACATTACGAACCTGGTCAAGTGCACAAGCAAAAATATCCTGGACATGACCCTGGTTGACAATTTGTATTGCTCATGATGCAAGAGGATTTGTACCTGCACTTCCAAGTCAATCAAAATCCATCATTATCTATACAATAAATACAAGTAATTGATGTAGTATTTTTTACTCTAAGATGCATTCTTATGATAATGTTATAACATATGTTGAAAATATCAAAACATACCTGAATAAGCTCCTCTTCGTTTCAAGAACAATTTATTGGAGTCGCATGAACTTGGAACAAGCCTCCCACGATCTGAAAGAGTAGAAACTAAGTCAACAGTGACTTTTTTGTTGCTACACTGGATTGAGGGAGGTTTGCTCCAAGATTAAATCGCTCCAATAAATTATTCTCTACTAAACAGGGCCAACCACGTGAAGGTGGAAGCTCTTATGGCCCCTTCCCCCCCCTCACATCACTCTCAATTCCCCAATACCCAATCTATATTTCATTTTTTACTTTCATGAGCATAAAAAAAAATATTCAATAACTAGTAAAAAAACAATTCAACAAAAAGTACGCAAGGAAACATTGCAATTAATGCTTGACATAAAAATATTATGATAAATGAGTTTTTTGTATAACGCAAAAAAATGTTCCAAGTATGGTAACGTTTGTCTTATAATAATACAATATTTTACATTGTCAAATTTTCTTTTTCTTCTTCCTATTTTTAAAGCTCCTAATTACATCATCGATATCATCGTGCTCTGCTCCTGTTTCGTGCCTTTCAACCCGCACTGCTGACCTAGTTGCGTATTCACGATGTCTGGGCTCATCCAGTGACGGGGCATCGCCTACAAAAACAGATAATATTAAATTTTAATTGTCAATTTTTAAATATCATTGAACTAATTCGGTAATATTAATAAAAAAAATTGCAATGAGATTATTTACCTGGTGCACCAGTTGTCGTCGCTGACCTAGTTGCGTAGTCACGATGTCTGGTCTCATCCAGTGACGGGGCATCGCCTACAAAAACAGATAATATTAAATTTTAATTGTCAGTTTTTAAATATCATTGAACTAGTTCGGTAATATTAATTAAAAAAAATTGCAATGAGATTATTTACCTGGTGCACCAGTTGTCACCGCTGACCTAGTTGCGTAGTCACGATGTCTGGTCTCATCCAGTGATGGGGCATCGCCTACAAAAATAGATAATATTAAATTTTAATTGTCAGTTTTTAAATATCATTGAACTAGTTCGGTAATATTAATAAAAAAAAAATGCAATGAGATTATTTACCTGGTGCACCAGTTGTCGCCGCTGACCTAGTTGCGTAGTCACGATGTCTGGTCTCATCCAGTGACGGGGCATCGCCTACAAAAACATATAATATTAAATTTTAATTGTCAGTTTTTAAATATCATTGAACTAGTTCGTTAATATTAATAAAAAAAATTGCAATGAGATTATTTACCTGGTGCACCAGTTGTCGCCGCTGACCTAGTTGCGTAGTCACGATGTCTGGTCTCATCCAGTGACGGGGCATCGCCTACAAAAACAGATAATATTAAATTTTAATTGTCGGTTTTTAAATATCATTGAACTAGTTCGGTAATATTAATAAAAAAAATTGCAATGAGATTATTTACCTGGTGCACCAGTTGTCACCGTTGGGACTGTTGCCCTGTCTTCCTCTCTGGTGGTAAGATCCTGAAGGGAAACATTCACTGTCATTTAAACAAAAAACGTTATAAGGACAACCATCAAGGTATAATTAGAAAAGATTATAAGTGTAAATTAATTACCATCACGGCCCTCACTGATAGTAGCATTGTCGGCCTGGTCCCTACTACAATGATCGGGTTGCACGTGAGGATCATCTACATTTGGCTCTAAAACTGGGTTATTTGCGTCGTCGGTAGTGTTGCTCCCCTGATTTAAACAAAGTTGTTAGACATTAAATTTATGGATGAAAACAAACATATTGAAAGGTTAATGTTTTACCTTATCAGGCATTCTGGATCTTGGGACCTGCCCCAAGCTTATGTTACGTTCAACTACGGCTTGATAGCCGAAATGGAAAGCGATATTTTTATCTTCCTCTGTAGTGTCTATTCTGAAGTCATCACCCTACATTACATATGATTGTGTATTTTTAATCATATTTGATAGGATTAAAAAAACGTTGGAAGGCGATACAATTAATTATAACATGTTTAGCTACTGAATTACAATTCTTGCGGCCAATTTCAAGTAGCCGCCCTGGCCTAGCTTGTGATGGCCCTTTTTTTCAATCCTAGCTTTGGTTTCCTTTGAGGTTTCAGGCAACCTAGCTTCAAAAGATTAAATTCAGAGATGATGTAGAACACTTTTATTTTAGACATAGAGAAAATTAAATCTATTGAATTAAAGTTGTAATTTACCTTGCGGGTCCAGTTGGCATTTTTCCTTCTTTCTTTTCCCTTTTCTCTTTTCCGTCATGGATGAGTGCTCTCCACTCACTCTCTGGAACTGTGAGAGGACGCTCATATCTAGGGTTAAATTGCAATTGCGTCCTATAGGTGTCCCTGGTATATTTCAAATATTTTTCGGTTACCCGAGCCACCGATGTTCTGTCAAATGTGCCGACCCCAAAAAGGGCTTCTAGATAATCTAGAAGTTCTTTTTTCAGGTTGGAACTCTGGGAATTCCACCCTGTGCGTATGGTTGGGCCAAAAACTACCAACGCATGGCTCTCCAGATACCTGTAGAACTCATTGTTTCCTACACAGAAAAAAGAAGAAGATATTATCATTAATTTAAAAATAAAAATCATCATAAATATGTTTTAGATAATTAAAATATTAAAATTTACCTAGGAGTTGTACATGCTTTATAGGGACACCATCATTCACCAAAAACGTGTCATTAATGGTCCCTGTGGAGCTGACACGTGTAGCTCCAGGAAACGCAATAATTTAGTTGGCCATATCAACCTCATCATTGCCAACACGTTCAGCGGTTGGCTGGGTGTCTGCTTGGGCAGGGTGTGTTTCTTGGCTGGCACGTAAAGGAGTAGAAGGTGTATGAGAGGGTTGTTGGGAAATCTCTTGCCCTTGTGTCCCACTACCACCAACACCGGATTCAGCAAGTGCCAGAAAACGCTACATACAAAAGAACTTTTTTTTAGTTTAGTCAATGTAAAAATTAAAAATCAAACTATCACAATTCATCTCATGCAGAACACAAAAAATATCCTTTTGACTTTTTATTATTACCTGATATGTTTCTAGCTGGCTCATAAGTTGTTTTATCCTCTCTTCTGTTTCAGGTGTTTGAGGCGTGTCTATCAAAGTATTAAGTTCCAACCTTGCATCTCATGCCTTTTTTCGCAACAAGAACACTGGAGATAGGGATGAAGAAAGCTCTTCCTCAAAGAGGAAATCATTAGGCATACCATGGCTAGGTGTCTACATATTTGAACAAAATTAATATTATTTCAATTATGTAAATAACTAAAATACCTGAAGATAGAGCAATGCTGGCACTTTACATGTTCTTCCGCTGGCCTCTTTCCGCGATCATCTCGTCTCGGGGTTGTTCCTGCACTGCTCTGATCAGTCTGCCACATTGCAATAAAATTATAAATGTAAAAACTTGAAAAAAATATCTAACTTGAAAACACAAAATGAAAACTGAAATAATTTCTAATAAGACACTGGAAGACAGAGTTAGAGTTTCAAATATGCCTTGCATTGAATTCGGTCCTGGAAACATGTCATTGCACATTAAGGCACCCAAACAAGAGACGAGTTGACAATGAAGACCTTATTGAATATATTGTTGGAGCAACTTCTAGTAAAATTGTTGTGAAGACCTTGAGGACATTTTTGGAGCAACATTGTTGAAGCTGATGGTATAACATTGTTGGAGACGATCTTGAAGGGCCTTGAAGTGAAGCTTTTGGAGCAACTATTAAAAAATCCTTAGAGCATTTAAGTAAGGCACTTTCTATCTTCCATCACCTTTTTCCTTTCAATATCATTTAAACGATTTTGTTGATATTTAATGTTTGAAATCACGTTATAATTACTTGATTATATGTGTTTGGGGACATTCCCTTTGAAATTACCCAAAAATACCCTGGCAATTTTATCTTCAGGATGCATGTCTGACCCTATTGTTCAATATTTTGATTGATAGTAGTAAACATAGAGAGTTAGGGGGCTCTTGAATTGGTTTGGTTGGGCCATTAGATCCCTAACATCTACTAGGGAGAACCCCCCTTGAGTTGGAGGAGAGCTAGCCCGAAGTGAAAAGAGTTTGGTGAGGTGACAATGGGGCTATTGAATTACACATGGTATCACACGTTAGCTTTAGGACTTTATCTTGAGAAGTGCGAGATTTTTCTATATCAATTCTCAAATTGTTTACAACACTATTGTTAAGAACTAATAAGATGTGATGTTGAGGGGTTTTGGGGTATAAGAAACAATACCATTTAAAAACTAGGGTTCTCAGTCCTTGGAATTCCTTCACCTGGGCCTAGGGGCACACTAGAATAATTTCACACTAAACCATGCAAACTTAAAAGTAACTTAACATATCCATAAAGTAATAATAATCATAATTCCTAATTTCCTATTGTACGATATGATGCAAATTATTCAAACATGAAGCAATGAAGACATGCAATGTCTAAATTTCAAGATTGATGAACCAATGCAAGAAGTTAGAAACTACAACTTTGATTCAATACTCTGTGTCCTAACTCCAGGAAGGAATCTAGTTTGTAGTACAGAACATGCATCGTGTATTATCAATTCTTAATTGACAACAACTAAAGGTCATCTACCTCATCGATTCCTTCCCATTTTGTGTTTTTATGTTATATTCCTTATAAAAGTGTCAAATTTCTCTCAAAGTAAGCAACCACTGAATAAAATAAAAAATAGTTGGGATATGATTGAGAAATGGTCATTTATTTCTTGAAAGGATCTTCACAATTTCTTTGGTTGTTTTTCATCTCAAGAAACAAGAAATGACCTAAGAAACTATCGTGATGTAATATAAGAAATAAAACGGTGCAATGGCCATTTTGAAAGCCAAATGATGTCCATTGAGGACATGGCCTTTTTTTGGTTCCTGTTTCATAGGAGTTTCGGGTAGAAATGGAACTTTTTTGTACCATTTCCAGTAGTAAAAAGGGAAAACCTTCTTTTTCCATGGGAAATAATATACCTTTCCTTTTTCAAGATAATCTAAATCACAAAAAATATGAACTATACTGCACACATTCTTGGATAATGCGAAAGTGGAAAAGGAATACCCTACACAAGTGATGCACACATGTACATTTGAACACTAATAGATTTTTGTAGTTGAAATGCAATGCTTGTTTTCATTTAAATGTAGGATTTTTAAAGTAGGGAGAAATAATGGCTTCCAAATTAATAAGCGTTTCTTTGGGAAAATTTTAAATCTTGTATTGGGTGATGAAGATAATAGAGGGTATTGAATTTTGATTCTTGACGTCTAGAGAGAACCCTACATCTTAACACAATCTAATGAAATTGACCAAAAAAACCCAAATAGAGTCAACCCTACTATAGGAGGAAGGGCCTGTAGTAAGAACTTACCATTTTGCAAGAGCTGAGGGCGAATGATGTTCTGCAAGAGCTGAGGGCGAATGCTATTCTGCACGAGCTGAGGGCGAATGTTGTTCTGCAAGAGCTGAGGGAAAATGCAGGGCGAATGCTGTTCTGCAAGAGCTCAGGGTGAATGCTGAGGGAGAATGCTATTCTGCAAGAGCTCAGGGTGAATGCTGAGGGTGAATGTTGTTCTACAACAGCTGAGGGCGAATGTTGTTCTGCAAGAGCGGAGGGCGAATGCGCGCATGATATCAGACATTAATGTAGCACACATGTACATTTGAACACTAATATATTTTTGTAGTTGAAATGCAATGCTTGTTTTCATTTAAATGTAGGGTTTTTAAAGCAGGGAGAAATAATGGCTGCCAAATTAATAAGCGTTTCTTTGGGAAAAATTTAAATCTTGTATTGGGTGATGAAGATAATAAAGGGTATTGAATCTTGATTCTTGACATCTAGAGAGAACACTACAGCCTAACACAATCCAATGGAATTGACCAAAAAAACCCAAATAGAGTCAACCCTACTATAGGAGGAAGGGCCTGCAGTAAGAACTTACCATTTTTCAAGAGGTGAGGGCGAATGTTGTTCTGCAAGAGCTGAGGGCGAATGCTGAGGGCGAATCCTGAGGGAAAATTCTATTCTGCAAGAGCTGAGGGCAAATGCTGAGGGCGAATGTTGTTCAGCAAGAGCGGAGGGCGAATGCGCGCGTGATATCAGACGTTAATGTAGCTATTGCGACGTATACGAAACAATAAAATCATTTTTATGTAGCGTGCAGATAAGTTTCATATTTTTATTTAGCTCGCATATAAGTGTGGTTATATCAACGAAGGAAAATGCGTCGCTATTGCGATGAAGGCCTCCAAACGTCGCAATTGCGACACTTAGACATTATGTTGCACTTGCGACGTTTGGAGGCAGTCGTCGCAATAGCGACGCCTTGGGCCATAGTGTCGCAATTGTCACGTCTTCCTCTAAACGTCGCAATTGCAACACGTTTCTAAGTGTCAGTATTGCGACACTTTTCTATAAACGTTGGTATAGCGATGGTTTCAGGCGGGATGGAAAAAATTTGGGGAAATTTCCGACATTTGGTCAAAAGCGTCGGAACCAAGTGTCGAAATTTCTGCCAAATGTAGTAGTGTCAGAAGTAAATTGTAAATATATGAATAAAACTACAAATCTGAATGAGGAACATATACTTCAGATCTAAATTTAGCTAGAAGTATTGTATGTTGTCATTTCATAAATACTTTCTATTCTATGCATATTCAGTCATATAGGAATAGATATGTACTAAACAAAAACATATTAAATTTAATATAACATTCCTTACATATATGAACATCCTCTAGTGGAGATGAGGATTTAAAACCACATTATAAACCCATTTCAGATGAAAGTTTATACAATAGTTAATTTCAAAGTATCTGCATTATCCCAAAATATCGAAATACAAAGTCTGAGAATGAAAGTGGAAAAAAAAAACAGAAGAGTGGTATGATCTCCCATTTTTACAAACACAAACCTAAAATAAGTGGAATAAAATGTCAGATCTTCTGACAATTTGATGGTAAAGGAATGGTATTGAAAGGTCTAATTAGAAAAAAAAAACCTGCAACCAAAACTATGAATAGTCAAAATACTAATGAAGGAAACAAAACAAGAACAAAACACATTAAATATATATTAATACCTGAACAAGTCGCTTCGAGGCTGAAGGTATTCCTGTAGAAAAATTCATTAAAAAAAAGTGGAAATAAGAGGATGTACAAAAGATAATTAAATGGAAAATTGAATTCAAAAGTCAAGAATATGAATAATCTATACTGACCTGAGTAATTACTAATATTATCCTACACCTGAAATTGAATTAATTAAGGATGATATGCCAAATCTAGAAAAGCGGTTTTTCCATAATTAAACTCAGAAGGAAAGGAAAATTAAATTTAATCAAAATTAGAAATTCATCAACTCTAAATAAGTAGATCCTGAAATAAAGTAAAAATATACTTCTGAGATTTTGAGCAGAGTAAATTTCAATTCAGATAATAGATTATTTTGTAAGGAAAAAATTCTATCATAGTGGATTTACGAATATATATGAAAATTCGTTTTAATGGTATGTATCGTTATAAAAACTTCTATTAAAATATATAAAAAAGGAAAGAAATCAAAGAGGAAATATAAATCTGCAAATTAATATGAACTGTAATTCAAAATTATATAATAAAGGAACATATTACAGAGAGGATACCAAATACACCTATGTGAAGATGAAATTAAGGAAAACGAACTCGAGAATTTAGGAAGAAGTTAAGTAGTATGAAGTGAAATAAATTCACCGATATAGGAGTCGAGGCATGCTCGTATAAGTTACACAAAAGTGTTATGATCGTACTGGGAAAATATCATTGTCAAAGTGAAACTAAATTCGAACATGTGCATGTACAGGAAATTAAATAAATGTAATAATGACAAACATTCATAATAGTAAAATAAAATATGTTACAGTATCGAGAAATTGTTAATATAGAATTACCCTAAGTTCCATAGTTATCTTCATATGGTTATTAGCAATTATATAACTAAGAGAAATCGATACACAATCATTGTACCATCTTAAATTCTATGGAAAAAAACATATTACATTTAATGGTGAAACTCAAATTTGGAGAAATTGAAATTGGGGAAATTTCATATTATAGTTAATGTTAATGGAAAACGGTTTAGACCTTTATAAAACCATTAAAAAACATACGGTGGAACCAATGCAATATGGAAATTTTCTAATTTAAAACCAAGCAGAAAAACATTGGATAAAAACATTTCTCATGGGTCGAATTAAATCTATTTGGGAAAAATCTCTTTTCACTCATACAAATGAAAAATCAGTAAACAAACAAAATGAATTGAGAAACCAAGTTCACCATCGAAATACTAAGAAACTAAATTATATGCATAAATAAAGAGAATGACGCAAATAACCAAGACTTTCAATCTTAGAATATTGAAACCCTATATATTTTCAACAAGTAGTGAAATTCTGAGGAATAGTGTAATGAGGGAGAATAGTACTTATGTTGTGGCCATAAATAATACTGCAGAAGAAAAGGGAAATTTAAAAAAAAAATTGAAGAGTGAAAAACCTCCAAATGGTGAGGAAAATCATTAATAAAACTGTCATAAATGAAATACATACTAACTAGAACAAGATATGAAAGCACAACTTGAAAACAAATACGTTTTACGAAGAAAATGAACTCAATGAATTCGGAAATCAAAAAACTATGCAGATTACCTGAGGATCCATGAGAAATAGACTCAGTAGGGGCCCTGGTATTCACATATTAAGTAATAAGGTTAGTAGAAGAATGTCCTCCATTGTTAAGAAATGATACAAAAAAGAGAAGAGGTTCTCTCTGTCGATTTCGGCGAAATGGAAAACTGGGAAACGAACAAGGAATGAGAGGAACGAACCCTAACCATAGACAATTTGAGTATGAAGGGAGTATGAATTAATATCCACCGTTGGAAACATAGCATATCAACCATTCATGTGTCTTAAATTGTAATTACACCCATGTGATATTCAGGTGTTGTAAGGCCAAGCATTAAATGAGTTGGGAAATCGAAATGATAAGGCTTAAATCCATATAGCCGTCCCCTGATTCAAATTCAATGCACATAGATAATCCAGAACCCACATGAATGTAATCCAAACTATGTTAATGCAAACTTTTGACATGGAAATGTTAATGCAAACCATATATGTCAACCATATATTTCAAATACGTTAAATTTTTTTTAATATGTGTACCATTCGAATAGTTTAATAAATATGTGGATCTGTGAATAGGGTGAGGGTAATATATATGTTGATAGGTGTATATAATATAATGAGAAATATATATATTGGGTAAGACACACATAGATATATATATATATATATATATATTCGAATAAAACCTTACAGAGGTATGATATATAATATATGGGAAATGGGTATGGTAATTTAGGGTAAGAAGGCAATGTATATAGGTGTTATAACATTTCCATTAGATTAATTTAAATGTTATTATTGGATAGGAACATAACTTGTGGTTTAGATGAATATATATATATGATAGGGGTTAATGCCTACATTTTAAATGAGCATATCATAATACATGTTAGAAAGTTATAGATGATAAACTATAACTTTACTAAATTTCAAAGATAATGAGAAAATAATTTTAATTATAACTTAGATGTACCAAATGATATATCATCCTAAGAATTCAACTAGGAAACGTTGTGTCATCTCAGTTATAATGAAAATTCATAGGAATTATTATGTATGTTAGTCAAACTAACATGATCGATAAATAGATCAATGGTTGTAGCTATTAATAAGCCAAAGTGGTAAATGCATGTGGAATGGAACTAAGTGATTGTAATACCGAACTTGAAGTTACAATGAATACATTTCACAGTCACAATGATAATGTAGAAATTTTCATCATGAACATGTTGGAAAGAATTATCAGAATTACTACAATTAGAAAAAAAAAAGGGTAGGTTGGAGTTGTTACCAATGATCGACGGTCAACACAGACTCCTAGACGAGCATGAGAACCGACAGATGTCTCCTCAACGTGTGTGGTAAGTTTTTCGCCAGAGTATGGCTACTGGATGAGACCGAGGTATTGGGATGGATAATTAATATTCGTATGTGAGACTTAAAACAATATCCCAAAAGGGAATATCCTTGTACATTGAAATCAATCTAATCCAAAAAAAAATTGAATACTTATAATAAACATGGAATGATGTAAACATATCTAAAATGATTGAAACCTTATATCCATAGTGTATGCACTTAATATTATCATATCACATGACATTGTTTTGCTAGGATATAGTAGGTAAAAAAAACAAAATGGTGCCAATTTCTTATATATGTGTGGAACAAGTGGTATGAGAGTGTGGTTACACGCTGGGGCCAGATGTTCCATCTAAATAACTTTGGTTTTTTTTTATTTTTATTTATTTAAATTTGCACAGTGACGGGAAGATTGTTGATAATTTCCAATGAGGAGAGGATCCATTCATCAAACACCAAGAATTACAGGGGAATCCCATCCTTTGTCTAATCCATATATTAACCCATAAATGTGCGTACAATTCAGTGTGGACCAACACCAACAAAATAGTGGATTGCTGCAAGAATGAAAAGGTCACACCAACATATTCTTGGATACGGTGCAAAAACCCTACATAGAAATGATTCTATTTTGAAGTGAAAATGAAAGTTTGATGACGGAACAAGAGAGGATACTCCAAAATCCCTTGGATAAGAAAAATCATCCTACAACACAGTGTAGTCTAGAGAGGGATACCCATGAGCAAGTTAATGACAATCCGAAAGGAAGTCGTACCCAATGAAGCAATAAGAGTAGGAATTACAATGAGGAAGAATCTGGGAATGTTACAGATCAACAAGAGCTGAAAAAGAAGAAAGTAGATCTGCAAGGTGAGTTCTAGAAAATTAAGCCTCCTACATTCGATGGAGAGGTTGAAGAAGTGACAGAAGCATGGATAATTAATATGAACAATTATTTTCAAGTCTATGATTATAGCAATAAGTTCAAAGCTCGTTTGGCTATTTACCAATTACGGGAGAAATCTACATTATGGTGGGAGGAATTTAAAAACGTACCAGGAATTGAAGACCATAATGTGACTTGGGATGCGTTCCAACAATACTTTAAAGAAAAGTATCTGACATAGCGATTTTATGATGGAAAGTCTTGATAGTTTTAGGGCTTGAAGTTGGGACAACTGAATATGGACGAGTTTGTAACTAAATTTACCTCCCTCCTGAGATATGTACCATATTTGAGATATGAAAAAGCTAAAGTACAAAAGTTGTTGAGCAGTTTACCTACCCATATGAAGGAGAGAATTGAGTTTTTGAATCCAAAAACTATGGATGAGGTGATTCATAGGGCACAAATGTGTTATTAGTAGTCCAAGGTGAAAGGAGATGTTGGTAGGAATTGGCCACCAAAGAAGGGGCAGAAAAGTACCTTGAATTTTAAAAAAAACAGACCACTCAATTATAAAAATGTTGCAAGAAACACAACTAATAGATGGTATGTAAAAAACCAGTAGAGACCCAAATGGCCAGGTGAAGAGCGGCCTACTGAAGCATATAGAAAGCTAGACCATGGATAGACTAAAAAGGAATCATTACAATGTGTGGGATGTGGTGAAACACATTACGATAAGAACTTCGCTCATCGTAGAATAAATGAAACTACAAAAAATCTACAGAAAGCATCTATGGTTAGGTATCTTTCATGAAACATACCAAGCATTAATGTTGCACTAGAGGATCGACAAGCTAATTTTCATCCAACTATGATATAATTGGAAGGCAATCTATACTCCCGAACTGTTTCTATTTTGGTTGTTCCTGGTTCTAGTTTAAGTTATATAAATCACCAGGTAGTCGAAAAATATAAATTGGAAAGCCAAAAATTTAAATCCCTGGTTTTTACAACTGGCTACTAGAGAAAAAAGAAGATTTAATGCAAAAATATCAAACTA
This sequence comes from Pinus albicaulis, assembly GCA_034641835.2. Taxonomy (NCBI): domain Eukaryota; kingdom Viridiplantae; phylum Streptophyta; class Pinopsida; order Pinales; family Pinaceae; genus Pinus; species Pinus albicaulis. The sequence continues at coordinate 158,221,012 of CM076579.1, read as the reverse complement.
TAGTATGGAAGTAGGAAAACAATAGTTAACTGTTGAACTAAATGTTTTACCTTTGGGTTCATATGAAATATTGCTAGGAATGGACTGGCTGGAAAGACATTGGTCATTGGTATATTGCAAGGAGAAAATTATCCAATTGAAGGTAGAAGATGGTACGTGTCAAGAGCTACAAGGATTTAAGAAGCCACTCCAATTACGGCCCATCACTACATCCAAGCTAGGAAAATTCATCAAACAAGAGTTTTAATTGTACGCTATCCAAGTGGGGTTTAATAACTCAAAGGACAAGAGTCTTATGATGAAAAATATCCTAGTTGTTGAGGACTTTATGAATGTGCTTCTTGAAAATATTCCAAGATTACCCCCAAAGAAGGATATTGATTTTATTATCGAGTTAATACCTAGGGCATCACCTCTGTCTCGAGCATCGTACAGAATGAGCATACCCGAGTTAACAAAATTAAAAATGCAGTTGCAAGAATTATTGGACAAGGGGTACATCCATCCTAGTGTGTTCCCTTGGGGGGCACCGGTGTTTTTCATTAAAAATAAAGATGGAACGATGTGTATGAGTATGGATTACAGGCAGCCTAATGAATTGAGAGTCAAAAACAAATACATGTTGCCCATAATAGATGGTTTTTTAATCAATTAAAAGGTGCAACAATGCTTACAAAGATATTCTTAAGATCCATGTATCACCAAATACATATTAAGGATGAGGATATATCTAAACAACATTTCTTAATAGATACAGACATTATGAATTTATGATGTTACCATTTGGATTAACCAATGCACCAGAAAATTTCATGAGTCTTATGCATGGAATTTTCGCGTCATTTTTGGATAAATTTGTCTTAATTTTCATTAATGATATAATAATATATTCTAAAATATGGAATAACACAAGGAAAATTTGAGCGTGGTCTTGAATATGCTAAGGGAGCATTAGCTCTATGCCAAATTCAACAAATGTGGTTTTTACAAAGAACAAATTCAATATTTGGGCCATGTAATAGCTCCTGAAGGAATTTGAGTAGATCCAGAAAAGATAAAAATGATCATGGAATAGAGGGTATCATGAAAGGTAGGAGACATACATTCTTTCACGGGTATAGCGGGGTACTACTAGCGCTTCATTGAAGGATTCTCTAAGGTAGGTTTTCCTATTACTTCCTTACAATGGAAGGGGGGATTTTTATATGGATTAATGAATGTGAAGCTAGTTTTGAATGTTTGAAATAATTGTTAACCACTTCCCATGTATTAAAGGTAGCAACCCAAGTAGAGAGTTTGAAGTCTGCACCGACACGTGTAAGGAGGGTGTGGGAGCAATATTGAATCAAGATGGAAAGGTAATAGCATATGAGTCCCTGAAGTTAAAAGACCATGAGCAACAATACTCTGCATATGACTTAGAACTTACTATGGTAGTACATGATATTTAGGTTTCGATACTTTACTTATTGGGGAGAAAGTTTGTGCTAAGAACTGACCACTGTGTAAATAGTCTGACTTGAATGCTATCCAAGCTAGATGGAATGTCTTTCTAAATGAATTGATTTTTACATTCATCATGTAAAAGGTAAGTAGAATCATGTTGTTGACGCTTTAAGTAAAAAACTACATTTCATTTATGAGCTATATTTTAATTAAGAGGAATCTAAGTTCCAGGAACAAGTAATAGGGGAAGCTCAGAAAGATCTTGAATACCAGTTCTTGTGGCAGTAAGCACAAGAGGCATAAAAACAAGGAAAAAAAATAGATTATGGAATCAATGCCAAAAAAATATTGATATTTCGAGGGAAGATATACATTATGAATCAAATGAGCTTAAAGGAATGGATTTTGGATGAATATCATCAAAGTCCTTATGTTGGACATCCCGAATATCAATAGATGTTAACAAAAACTAGGAAATATTATTTCTGGACTGGAATGCATAAAAAAATTGTTGAATACCTAACCAAATGCTTGAAGTGTCATCAGGTCAAAGTGAAGTACCAACACCCAGCTGAATTACTTCAGCCGATTCTAGTACTAGTACCGGAATGGAAGTGGGACTCATCTAACTGGATTTCATCATGGGTTTACCAAAAAATAAAAGACACAATGACTCAATTATGGTGGTTCTGAATAGAGTAAACAAGGTAGCCCATTTCATACATTCCTAATCAAATTACAAAATTGTACAGATTGTTGACATTTTTATGAGGAAAATATTTAGACTTCACGGCATTTCGACAATCGTTATCTGAGATCCAGATGTCAAATTCACCTAGGCTTTCTGGACATCAATTTTCACTAGACTGGGTATACATATTTAGTTTAGTACAACCTATCATCCTCAAATGGATGGGTAGAATGAAAGGGTGAATCAAATTTTAGAAGACATTTAGTGCATGTATTTGATATAGCAACCCACAAAGTGGGAATATTATTTACATCTTGTAGAGTTCACCTACAATAATGGGTACCAAGAATCACTCAAGATCAGTCCTTTTGAGGCATTATATTGAAGATAATGCCGGACACCCATTAATTTTTCTAGTCTGGAAACAGAACCAATGCTTGGACCAGACATGTTGAAGGAAATAAAGCAAGAGGTAAGAAAAATCAGGCATAATTTAAAAGCTACCCAAGACCCGCAAAAGGTATAGGATGATAAGAAAATAATTTATTGACAATTCAAGGTAGGTGACCATGTTTATGTAAGGATAAATCCTAATAAAATCACCTTAAGATGGACTACATATGCAATATTGACTCCTAAATATTGTCGAACCTTCCAAATTCTTGAACAAGTTGGGGTGCTGGCCTACTGGGTGGCATTTCCCAGTCACATATTGGTGCATAATGTATTTCATGTATCATTACTGAAATTATATGTAGATGACACCAAGCATGTTATACACTGACAGAATGTACATGTAAGTTAAGTTTTAGTTATGACTTTTAGGAATAGGAGGATCCTTAGTTAAATTAATTCTGAATTCTATTGCATACAGGTAGAATGGGACAACGAATTTCTGGTAGAACCTCAGCTTATTCTCGATTAGAGAGAAATAATGCTCCAGAAGCTAGCCAACCCACAAGTTAAAGTTCATAGGAAGAAATTCAACCTAAAGGAGGCTATTGGGGAAGATGAAAACTCTATATGGCAAGTGTATCTTGAATTGTTTGTTGGAATGAACTAAAAACAGAGAATGGTGCTCACCTTAAGCGGGGAAAGATGTAACACCCAACTTATTTCTTAACATTTTATGTTTAAAGAATTTTTTAACAAAATACATTTAAAAAATTATTGGATAAAGAGATAAACAAATATCGTTATTCGTTAATAAAAACTTGAGTTCTATTTTTATCAATAAAAGTTAATTAAGTTGTTGGTTAACTGATTGGTAAATTAATTCCAATATTCTAGAGTAAAAATGAAGAGGTTGTTTTGGATAGTTACCTTCCCCAAAAAGGATAAAAATGGAATCCTAGGAAGGGGAAGGGGTTCTATAAACCAAAAAGGAAAATAGGGTTAACAACAAAAATGTTGCAGGAAAGAGTTGTCAAGAGCTAGTTTAGAACTAGTGGAACTTTGTAACCCAAAGGAAGATTAGGCTAGACCGAGGTCCTGAGGTCTAACTTCTGCATAATAATGCAACCCTAGACTCTGGTGTGGAGCACATGGGGAGTTAAGGATGTGATTGCCTCTCTCATGGGGGTGGCACAATCAATATGACAACATATGAGATAAGTATATTTATTATCTGTTGTTATTTTTGGAAAAGAATTGATAAATATGAGTTTAATTTTTATGTTTAATTATTTTTCATTGAATGGGGTTATATCTGACACATCAATGCAAACATAGAGAGATTTTACTTTCTATAATAAACTCGAAAAGGAAATAGGAAGTTTTTTTCTAAAACATCCAAAGCTTTTGCTGAATAGAATGTACTAGTAATTTTCCTTAGCCAGAAGGATACAGACATTGCAAATAAATCTTTAAATAGCCAAAAAACATAATATTACTAACATAGTAGGGTTCTGGTATAAAACTGCAGTGTGCGCCATAATAAAATAAAAGGAATAATGATGTGCTCACTATAAAAACAAGAGGAGAGCCAGAAATAAATCACTGCAAGTATTTATCTCAAAAGAAATAAGCTTTTGTGTGCCAACCTACTAAGAAAAAAATAGTAGTGCTCGATGAAGAAAAGTAAATTTCATTATTAAGTATCCTCAAAACATTCAATGGAAAATGTGAACTTAGCTCCAAGTTTTAGGATTCAGGTTCCATGGCTAACGTAACCGAATCCCTTGTACTTTGGCCAGCTGATTGTAAATCTGTATCTTTTTATTATACCAATATAGAAACCCTTAGTTTTGAAATGAAAACATCTTGTAATTGGAAACAAACTAATTACTAAAGGATAATAAAGAACATAGAATAATATATGCATAAAAGCTTTAAGGTGAAGTAATTTCCAAAAATATAGTAATGAATCGCATTATGAAGCATACCAGAATTTTCTTGTCTTAAGTAAACATAATTATCTTACAATATGATAGAGGAAAAGAGAAGAAGAAAACATATATATAAAGATATAACTTATACATAAAATCACAGATTAGTTTCAATCTCAAGGTTAGCTCAGGCCGCATAAGGCTGAGGAGACTAAGGTATTAACCCTCAAAAGGTTCTTATATAAGGAAAAAGAACATTATTCAAATATCAAATGGAAACTATCTTGTTTGTCTTTGAGTCCGAGAAGGAAAAGCAACAATGTGCTAGATTATATACACTATATTATATGCTTCTCAAAGAAAATAAAGAAAACCCAAAACTTAAAATCTCAAACTTGGCCCAGCCATAAGTAAGGAGGGTAAGAACCAAATGAGGTTCAAAAATTGTACAGCTAGGGTTTAACCCTTAGAGTATATTCCAAGAGAAAACTCAGAACAGATAAGAAAACAAAACCCTTGTAACATGGGGTCACGACATACCTGTACATGCTGGTGGTGGCCATAAGAGCAGGGTTGTGAAGCCCTAGAGCTACTAAAAGCTCCTCATGTAGTCCCTAGAATAGAAAATCACAAAATGGGTAAGGTTTAAAATACCCTAAGACAAAACGAAATCCAATAAACAAATATTTATAATCTGTGGCCAAATTTTACCAAATGAAAGGCTTCATATAGTTTCTGAAGTGTGTCTCCTTTACCTACAAAACTATCCTAAACAAAGGATTAACTGGAAGAAGATTTAACGAGAACTGCAAAAGTTAAACCCTTCCAAACAAATATATATATTAAAAATTGTACCTAAAGGTAAGACAATGCAAGAGATAAAGCTTAAATATCTACCTCTATGAACATAGTAGCATACCACTCCAATGTTGAGAAGGAGTGGATTTAACCCTTTCATCGCCTAGAAATTGACAAGACTCATGAAGGATCATCACCAAACGATGGGTTCCAAAAGGAATGAAGTTATATTCAATGTGTGGAACAACAGAGTAACAGACTGTAATTGCGCCTCCTCACCATACAGGTGCAGTTATAAATCCACTCTACCAATGGATGAATCGCCACAAAAGTAGAAGAGAAACACAATCACAAAGAGAAAAGCAATGAACGACAAAGAGCCAGTGTTCGGAGTAGGGTTAGTTACCCTAACCCCATCCCAATCCATGTCCACCGTCGACTCTAGATCTGGAGGATAGACGGTCAACAAAGACTCCTAGATGAGCATGAGAACCGACTGATGTCTCCTCTCATTGCATGGTAAGTCGCTGGCCAGAGGATGGCTACCAGATGATACTGGGGTGTTGGGTTGGATAATTAATATTCTTATGCGAGACTGAAAAAAAATATCCCAAAAGGGAAGATCCTTGTATTTTGTAATCAATATAATCCAATGAAATTCCGAATACTTATAATAAACATGGAATGATGTACAACATATCTACAATTATTGAAACCTTATATCCATAGTGTATGTGCTTAATATTATCATATCACATGACATTCTTTAGTTAGGATATAGTAGGTATATATATATATATATATATATATATATATATATATATATATTCATGGTAATTTATTATATATGTATGTGAAAAGTGGTATGAGAGCGTGGTTGCACGCTGGGGCCAAACAGACCATCTAAATAACATTGATGAATTTTTTTTTTTTTAATGTGCACGGTAACAGGAAGATTGTTGATAAGTTCTGATTAGGAGAGGATCGAGTAATTCAACAAAAATAAATACAATGGAAGCCCATCCTCTCTCTAATCCAGAGATTAACCCAGAAATGTGGGTACAATGAGTGTGGACCAACATCAACAAACTAGTATATTGTTGGAAGAACAACAACCTAAAACCGACATATTTTTGGATACGGTGCAAAAAATCCAGACAAAAATGATTCTAGTATGAAGTGACAATGAGATTTTTATGAGGGAACAAGAGAGGATACTCAAAATTCTCTCAGACAAGTCGAATCATCCTACAACATAGGCTAGTCCGGAGAGGGACACCCATGAAGAAGGAGAGAAGCAACAAAAAGTTAATGACAATCCAGAAGGAAGTCATACCCAGCGAAGCAAGAAGAGTATGACTTACAATGAGGAAAAATATGGGAATGTTACACATCAACAAGTGTTGAAAATCAGAAAGTGGAGTTGCAAGGTGAGTTCTGGAAAAAATAACCTCCTACATTCGATGGAGAGGCTGAAGAAGTGACAGAAGCATGGATAATTAATATGAAAAAATATTTTCAAGTCTATAAGTATAGCAGTAAGCTTAAAGCTCATTTGGATATTTACCAAATGCGGGAGAAAGCTACATTATGGTGGGACGAAGTTAAAAACGTACAAGGAATTGAAGACTGGAATGCGACTTGGGATGAGTTCCAATAATAATTTAAAGAAAAGTATCTAATAGAGCAATTTTACGATGAAAAATTTGATAATTTCATGACTTGAAGTTGAGACAACTTAGTATGGACGAGTTTGTAACTAAATTTACCTCGTTACTAAGGTATGTACCGGATTTGAGAGATGAAAAAACTAAATTACAACGATTCCTAAGTAGTTTACCTGCAAATATGAAGGAGAGAATTTAGTTTGTGAATCCAAAAACTATGGATGAGGTGATTCGTAAGGCACGAATGTGCTATCAGTAGTCCAAGGTGAAAGTGGATGTTGGTAGGATTTGGTGACCAAATAAGGGGCAAAAAAGTACCTTGAGTTTTAAGAGCAATAGACTGGGAAATTATAAAAATGCTACAAGAAACCCACCTAATAGAAAGTATGGAAAAAAATAGAAGAGACCCAAATGTCCAGGTGAAGAGTGGCCTACTGAAGCATATAGTAGTTCGGACCATGGAAAGACTCATAATCCACCATTACAATGTTTGGGATGAGGTGAGGCACATTACTATAAGAACTTACGTCATCTTAGAAGAAATGAAACTAAAATAAATCCACAGGAGGCATCCACAATTGGGGATGTTGCACGAAACATACCAAGAATTAATGCTACACTAGAGGACTGACAAGTGGTTTTTCATCCATCTATGATAGAAATTTAAGGTAAGCTATACTCCCAAACTATTTCTATTTTTGTCTATCCTTGTTCCAGCTTAAGTTATATAAATCCCCATGTAATCAAAAAATGCAAATTGAAAATAAAGAAATTTAAAAGCCCCTGGTTTGTATAATTGGCTACTGGAGCAAAGAGAAGAGTTAATACAAAAATCCCAAACTATAGTCTGGAAGTAGGAATACCACAATTAACTATTGAACTGAATTTTTTACCTTTAGGTTCCTATGACATATTGCTAGGAATGGACTGGTTGGAAATACAATGGTCATTGGTAGATTTCAAGGAGAAAATTATCCACTTTTAGGAGGAAGATGGTACATGTCAACAGATGCAAGAAATTAAGAAGCCACTCCAATTTCCCCCCATCACTGCATCCCAGCTAGGTAAATGCATCAAAAAAGGGTGTCAACCGTACGTTATCCATGTGGGGTTTACTAACTCAAAGGACATGATTCTTATGATGGAAAATATCCCAGTTGTTCAGGATTTTATGGATGGGTTTCCTAAAAAATTTCCAGGCTTACCCCCAAAGCAAGATATTTATTTTATTATTGAATTAATACCTTAGGCAACACCTGTGTCTTGAGCATCGTACATAATTAGTGTGCCCGAGTTAACAAAATTAAAAATGCATTTGCAAGAATTATTGGATAAGGGGTACATTTTGTCCTAGAGCGTCCCCTTGGGGAACAACGACGTTGTTCATTAAAAATAAAGGTGAAGCGATGCGTATGTGTATGGATTACATGCAACTTAATAAATTGACGGTAAAAAACAAATACCTGTTGTCCAAAATAGATGATATTTTTTACCAAGTAAAATGTGCAACCGTGTTTTCAAAGATAGACTTAAGATCCAGGTATCGTCAGATACAGATTAAGGATGAGGATATATCTAAAACAACATTTCATACCATATACAAAAATTATGAATTTGTGGTGTTACCATTTGGATTAACCAACACACCAACCACTTTCATGATTCTTATGCATGGCATTTTCCACTCAATTTTGGATAAATTTGTCTTAATTTTCATTGATAAAATATTAATATATTCTAAAAATATGGAAGAATACAAGGAGAATTTTTGCGTTGTGTTGAAGATGTTGAGGGAGAATCAGCTATATGCCAAATTCAACAAATGTGATTTTTACAAAGAAAAAAATCAATATTTTGGCCATTTAATATCTCCTGAAGGAATTTCAGTAGACTGTGAAAAGATAAAAATGATCATGGAATGGAGGATACCTTGAAATGTAGTAGACATACATTATTTCATGGTTATATTGGGCTACTATCTTTGCTTCATTGAAGGCTTCTATACGGTATATTTTCTTATTACTTCCTTGCAACGGAAGTGGCGAATTTTTAAATGGACTAATGAATGTCAAGCTAGTTTGAACTGTTGAAACAATTATTAACCACTACCCCTGTATTAAATATAGCAGACCCAAATAGAGAGTTTGAAGTCTGGACTGACGCTTGTAATGAGAGGGTGAGAGTAGTATTGACTCAAGACGAAAAGGTAATAGCATACGAGTCCAGGAAGTTAAAAGACCATGAGTAGTGATACTCTACATATGACTTAGAACTAACTGCAGCAGTACATGCTCTTCGAGTTTGGAGACATTACTTATTCAGGAGAAATTTTATGCTAAGAAATTACCACATTAGTCTGACTAGTTATTTTAAGCACTGTGACTTGAAATCCCCCAAGCTAGATGGAATGAGTTCCTAAGTGAATTTGATTTTTACATTCATCATGTAGAAGGTAAGGAGAATCATGTTGTTGATTTTTCAAGTAGAAAATTACATTGCATTTATGAGATATATTTTAATGAAGTGGAATGTAAGTTCCAAGAACAAGTAATAGGGGTAGATCAGAAAGATCCTAAATACCATTTCCTCTAGCATCAATCACAAGAGGATGAAAAACAAGGAAAATGGATAGATTATGGAATCAACGCCAAGCAACTATTGATATTTTGAGGGAATATATAAATTATGAATTAGATAAGCTTAAAGGAACTGATTTTGGATGAATATCATTGAAGTCCTTATGTTGGACATCATGAATATCAAAAGATGCTAATAAAAATTAGGAAATATTATTTCTGGCATGAAATGTGTAAAAACATTGCTGAATACCTAACCAAATGCTTGGAGTGTTAGCAGGTAAAAGTGGAGCACTAGCACCCAGTTGGATTACTTCAGCCTATTCTAGTACCAGAATGGAAGTGGGAAGTCATCTCATTTGATTTCATCATGGGTTTACCAAAAACTAAAAGACACAATGACTCAATTATGGTGGTTGTGGATAGACTCAGTAAGGTAACCCATTTCATACATGTCCAATCAACTTACAAAATTGTACAGATTGGTGACATTTTTATGAGGGAAATATTTATAATACACGACATTCCGAGAATTTTTATCTCAGATCGATATTTGAAATTCACCTCAACTTTCTGGAAGGCACTTTTCACTGGATCGGGTACACATATTCATCTTAGTACAACCTATCATCCTAAAATGGATGGGCAGACTGAAAGGGTGAATCAAATTTTAGAAGACATGTTGTGCATGTATGTGATGAGGAAACTCACAAAGTGGGAATATTATTTGCATCTGGTATAATTCACCTACAATAATGGGTACCAAGAATCACTCAAGATGAGTTCCTTCGAGGCATTATATGGAAGACAATGTCAAACAACCATAAATTGGAGTAGTTTGGAAACCAAACTAATGCTTGGACTAGATATGCTGAAGGAAATGGAGCATGAGGTAAGAAAATCAAGTAGAATTTGAAATTTTATTAGGACCGAAAAAAGGTATATGTTGAGAGGAAAAGAACTTTTATAGAATTCAAATTACGTGACCATTTTTATGTAAGGATCAAACCTAAGAAAATAACCTTAAGATGGACTGCAAGTGCCAACTTTTCTCCCGGATACTATGGACCCTTCAAAATTCTCGAACGAGTTGGGACGGTGGCCTACCGGGTGGCATTTCCCAGTCACATATTGGTGCACAATGTATTTCATGTAACATTACTAGAATGATACATACCCAGCCCTAAGCCTGTTATACACTAGCATAATATAAATGTAAGTTATGTGCGAGTTATGACTTTCAGGAATAAGGGGACCCTTAATTAAATGAATTATGATTTATGTTTTTTGTAGGTAGAACCGGATGATGAATTTCTAGTAGAACCTTAGCATATTCTCGATCAGAGAGAAATAACACTCTGGATGTGATCCATCCCACAAGCTAAACTGCAGTGGAAGCACTTTAGCCCGGAGAAGGCTGCCTAGGAATATGAAAACTCGATATGGGAAATGTATCCTCAATTGTTTACTGGAATGAAGTAAACACCAAGGATGGTGTTCACCTTAAGCGGGGAAATATGTAACACCTAGCTTATTTCTTAACATTTTATGTTAAAATAATTTTTTACAAAATACATTTAAAACATAAATGGAGGAAGGGATCACCGAATATGATTATGCATTACTAAAATCTTGAGTTCTATTTTTATGAATAAAAGTTAATTCAGTGCTTGGTTAACTGATTGGTAAATTAAGTCTAATATTCTAGAGTAAAAAGGAAGAGGGAGTTTTCAATGATTACCTTCCCCAAAAAGGATAAAAAGGGAATCCTAGGAAGGGAAAGGGGTTTGTAAACCAAAAATGAAAAGAGGGTTAAGAATAGAAATGTTGGAGGAAAGAGTTGTCCAGAGCTGGTTTGGAGTCATTGGAGCCTTGTCACTCAAAGGAAGATTAGGCTAGACTAAGGTCTAGAGGTCTAATTTCTGCATAATACTGCTACATTAGACTTTGGTGCGAAGCACGGGGGGAGTTGACTACATGATTCCCTATCTCATGGTAGGGTGACATAATCAATATAACAATAACTCAGATAAGTATTTCTATTACCTATTGTTATTTGTGGAAAAGAATTGATAAATATGAGTTTAATTTTTATGTTAATTATTTTTCAATGATAAGGGATATATCTGACAGATAAATGAAAACTTAGAGAGATTTTCCTTTCTAGAATAAAATTGAAAAGAAAACAAGATTTTTTTTTCTAAAACATGCAAAGATTTTGTTGAATAGAATGTACTATTAATTTTCCTTAACTAGAAGGATACAAACATTGTGAATAAATCTGTAAATAGATAGAAAACAGAAGACTACTAACATAGTAGGGTTCTGGTATAAAATTGCAGTGTGCGCCATAAGAAAAGAAAATGAATAATGATGTGCTCACTATAAAAACAATAGAAGAGCGATAAATAAATCAATGCAAGTCTGTATATGAAAAGAAATAAACTTATGCATTCTAGCTTACTAAGAAATAGATATAGTGCCTCATGAAGGAAAGTAAATATTATTATCAAGTAGCCTCAAAACATTTAATGGAAAATGTGAACTCAGAACTGAGGTTTAGGATTCGAGCTCTATGGCTAAGGGAACCAAATCCCTTGTCCTCTCGCCATCTAAGTGTAAATATGTATCTTAGTATTATACCAATATATAAATCCTTAGCTGTGAAATGCTACTATGGTGTAATTGGAAACAAAAAAATTAGTAAAGGATAATAAAGGCACTAGAATCATATATGAAGAAAAATTGTAAGGTGAACTAAATTTCGAAAAAGATAGTAATACATATCGCATTATGAATCATATCATAATTAGCATGTCTTAAGTAAAAAAAATTTTATTACAATATTATAGAGGACAACAGAATAAGAAGACATATATATATATATATATATATATATATATATATATATATATATATATATAAACTACATAAAAGCACAGATTAGCTTCAGTCTCAAGGTTAGCTCAGGCCACATAAGGCTGAGGAGACTGGGTTATAAACCCTTAAAAGGTTCTTATACAACAAAAAAAAAACATTATTAAAATATCAAATGACATTCGGTAGCCACATTATTCATTGATTTGGTCATTAATTGCCACAATTAATGACCAATTATACAACAAAATTATATGATCACTTGATACAATTAAATAATGACCAAAGGAATTTGACCAAAATTTTGGTCTTGTTATAAGATACTATATATTAGCTACTAATAGTCATGTATATGCAAACTTTAGTCATCATTTGAAACCAATTAGTGAATAAAAAAATATGACTAAATTTTGGTCGTGTTATAAGATACTATAAATTAGCTAATAATAGTGATATATATACACAATTTAGTCGTCATTTGTAATAAAACAATTATCATTTGCAGTAGTCATTTATATTTTTTTGGTAATTCTATATTCATTATATAAATGACCACTCTAGTAGTTTATATCCATTTCATTTACTTTCATTAACAATCGTTATAAGCAACTAATTTACTAGTTTATTCATTTTATTTGTGTTCATCATTAATAAACATAAGCTACTAATTTAGTAGTTTCTGATGGATTTTATTTGTTCATTATTAATCAACATAAATTAATTAGTATGATTTTTCAACTAAATTTAAAAAAAAAATGTCATACAATGTACATGTTCATCTAATATGAAAACATAAATTTACATATGTTAATTATGATACTATGTAATATGCATTGCAACTATAAATAATTCCAACCACATAAATTATATTATATAAAATGTCAAGTGTTACAATATGAGTTTCCAACTTAATATTAGTTGGAGTACAATTTACACATGAAATAGTGTGTGTGTCATCACTTCAAACATTATCATGTCTTGCCAAGGCATTGCAAGTGAATTCACCAACTCTGAAGACTCGATCATCAGCCTCTATGTATGTGTCTTATGCAAGATATTGGCTCTATGGGTACCACTATACCAATTCTATTCTTTCTTTAATTTTCATTTTGTCACTCTAGTGTTATTTTTTCTCCTCTTTCTTCAATCCTTGCTTCTTACCATCAATATTGAGTTCCTTTTTAGACACAAAAAAAAAAGATACAATGCAATGTATAAGACATTAAATTTGATGAACAATATAATATAAAATAAATTTGAATATAAAATATTTATACGATATATACCTCAACATCAACAATACTGTTAATGCCATTTTTTCCCATAAAAGCAACGAAATTGAACAGGTTTTCTTCAATTGGGAAATAGTGGCAGCTATATGGCATGATGACCTGTATAAACAAAGAAAATAAAATGTCACAAATAAACACAACAAAGCTATCAATTTCTACTAATAATGTCTCATGCTCCACTTTTTTAGTTGTATCGTTTCCTCTAGTTATCTCTAAGAAGAACCGACACTTCAAAAATAAAACTAGTTAGTATAAATCTAATCGGTGGAGAAAAGTATTGTTGACACAATATTACAACGATGAACTAAAAAAGAATAAGGCGAGACTTTGTAAATTTCGATAGTAACCGGGAATATAGCTTCAATATAGTAATCTTCAATTATCAACGTACTATTCCAAGAGAAAAATGAATCAAATTCCCATAATCCAACAAATTATGTATGTCGTTCGTTTTACCTATAATTAATTGAGCTATATTAGCACATGCAATTTCCATTTTGAATCTATGAAATAATTCTATAAATATTCAAAGAAAACTTAATGTTACTCATTCATTTTTCTTTGATGCAGACAAAACTGAATATCTAACCTATTTTTAAGCTGGATAGTTTTTTAATTCATCATGTCCAAAATCATTTCTTATTGCCATGATTGTTTTTTTTAGTGATCAAGCAACTGGCCTATACTTGATCAAAAAACACATTTTTGAGAGTCTATTCCACTTTTCTAATTCAAAGCTAAATTTCCTTCCAATTTATGACGTTTAAACAAATTGGAATCATTTTCCTTTAACAAGTCACCTTTGTAATATAATACTAAACTAACAACTACGTAATGAGGTTATTAGTAGTGGAATACTAATAAATCACAAATACAGACAACAAATAACACCACTATGTCCTAGGCATGCCAAGTATTTATCCTCTTAGTTGGAAATATTACTTCATGAAAATAATAAATTTGACAAAGAGAACTTTTCTAAAACCATCCAACGCTGATGTATCTAAAAACATTGACATTTCTATTGGCAACCCTTCAAAATATCTAGAAGTGTCAAACAAGTGTAGTGCACTTCCCTATAAGGTTAAAATTTCGCAATGGAATATGTTGTCCCTTAGTCAGAATCAAGTTTTAACTTGCCTTTGATAACTTATAGATAATGGGAATCAAATGTAGAAAAGTGAAAAAAAAAAACTTGTATTCATTCACTTACCTAGTTCATAAACAAGCATTGAAGCATTATACAATTCCAAGCATGTTTCACATTCCACAAAGAAACTTAATTTCTAGATTTTAATTGCAACCCTTGAGGCTTTCTCAATTTTGTAAATAAGTAACATCATAAATATTTTTCCTTTGTCCTCAAACCTTATCCTATGTGGAGCTTGAGAAAATATGTGCATAAACATATGGAATTATAGCATGTTGTGGAGTAAATTTACAAGAAACCAATCATTAAAATTTTTATATTCTATCAAGATTTAGGCATGTGTTAAATTCCCATTATTTTCATCTCTGCACAATGGTGTCACTAATAATTTGAAGTTTCTTGTCTTGCAAGTATGTTCTAATTATTCCTTTGCGCAAGATGTTTTTTCACTCCCATTATAAATATTTTGATGTTATGAACAATATATAGATATAATGGATGCTTCGAATAATAAAAGAGGCAATTATTTTGCCATCAATAGTGTTTAGTATTTTCATATGGTGTAAATTCAGTAGTTATACTAGTGGTTTTTGCAATGAACTCTCCTAGAGGCTTACACCATACCTACTTTCCCATGCTAAACTATAGTTTTGCGTCATCAGCAAGCCCTCTGTAGACAATCCATTAGCCTCTGCCTTAAATTCTCTGTAAATATGATGGAATTATATCTTCAAGAATTTTGCCTTAACTATCTTCAACAACTCCAAAATGGGTTGGGAAAACAATTCTTCCATCCTAAAGCTACCATTGAACAAATTCATAACCAAGGAATCCATCAAGACCTGGAATTCAGTCACCTCTCCTCTACTACTATTGTTAACAAAAACATTTGTGGCTTTATTTCATCATAGTTATTAGAGCCTGTATCAACAAATGCTTTAAATTTTGAAGATATGAGTATAATAGAATCACTAATGTATAGGATACCTCCTGAAAAATATTATTCTTGTTGACCTTGATTGGCACTGCTGAAAAATGAAATAACACCATTCCCACTCTTAACAGTAGAAATATGGATCAATGTCCTTTCTTTACCAGTGTTGGAAGATTTTTTACTTTAAAAGATTAGTCATGACTAGGAGAAACACTGAAACGATCGCTAAAACTTACCTTCAAATATCTCAGACCTTTTGGCAAGCCAAATACATCAAAACACCATAAGACGCAATGCCTTGCAGCCCTTTAAGTCTTTACTCAAAACACATTTAAAAAAAAAAATAAACGTGATATCCCTCATATGTATATATGCATCTAGTCACTTAGCATTTTGAATAATCTTGAACCTCTAGAGCTTCTTCAACTACCAAGGTGCTACTCATGAATTATCTACAAATATAGAAATATACTAGACTCAGAGTATGGAAATATTTTTGACCAGACAAAATAATCCTCCTCTCTAAGCCTGATGTAATTCTTCTAAAGTTGTAATAGATATTCCTTACACTATTCTGCTTCCCTTTATGGTAATTGTAGCTCTACCTCACTTTTATATCCCTCGTTCCAGATAGGTTTAGGAATTGGATTTTTTTTTGTGCCATGTAATGGATTCTCTAGTTCCAAATAGGTATGGAAATTGGATTTTTTGTTTGTGCCAAGTAATGGATTCCCTGGATCTACAATGTGATTATAAGCAAGACCACCTATCTAGTCCAATATTCCATTGATATTGGCTTTATATACTTACAAAGAATCAATTTCCTGTGTATAAATTTCATATAAATCAACCTCTATAGACTCTTGGTTGTCTAAGCCTCACCAAAGTAATATACGTTTTCTAAAACCAAGCGACCAACTTCCTTTGGTTTAGCTAATTACTACCACTTTAATAAAGGGATTCCCTCTTTTTCTCTCTTACCTCTTCAAAAAACTTTGAAACATTTCTTTCTAATGAGGGTAATAATGGAATAAAGGAAATTAATGTTAGATTGTAGTGACAAAACATTGGATTCCTCCATATGGGTAGAACACCATTGAGAATTTGAGCTTGTAGTGTGCAGAAAAAAACCTCTGGATCCTTTGGAACAGTGAGAGAGCCTCCAAAAATTGGTCGCACTAACATCTATGATGTAGATAGATCAATTAACAACAAATAAGAATTCAAAAGGTACTCCAAAATCCTACAATAGCTTTGTATGTCTCTAACAACCAAGGTGCATGCTCTTGCTTGTCATTTTTAATGTGTTTGTCATTTTATGTTAACATTCCTTGCCATGACATAATGGCACTATCCATAGTAAATGAGTTGTTTCTTCAAAAGTAGTCAAAAATACTTTTAATTGTACGATGATCATAGAAATAATTCACCATTGTTGTATTACACTCTTGGTTACTTCACTAAGCAATCCTATATCATCCCTTGGAACCTGATTGTGATTCTCCATTCTACATCCTTTCTCCTCAAAATGGTAGACTTCAAACATGCTATGGTGTTGTCCAAGGCTCCTAAACCCCTAAAGGAGGTTGAAGCAGGATTAATATAGTCCATAAAAGCCTCACGAACATGCATAGATTTTTTGCCAATTGTATATGTTGTGGATCCAAATATTTGAGAAGAGGGAGAAAATTTGGCATTAAACCCATATCCGATAGTGCAGCCAAAAGAAGAAGAAAGTAGAACTGTTATAAGATAAAGCAGTGCTTCTACTAAAGATATCGAACAATAGGATGATTCACTGGAAACTTATTTCCTTTGAGATCTAGGGGATTATGGAATTATGGTTTGGTTATCTAAAATAGAGTCCACAGTTCTTCAATATGAGGCTCAGTTTGGTGATTTTTAGCAACCTGGTCTGGTTGATGGTTTCAATTTCTCTCCTCAAATAGGTAAGTTGTGTTAAGTCCCTATATTAATAGTGTACTCCATTATTATATTAGTGTATCACCCCTTATTATTATTATTGTACCCTTCTAACCCCCATATTGTTATTATTGTGCCCTTACATTATTATTATTAGGTCGGATAGGATTACATTGTGGCCCCACTAGGATTATATGGTGGCCCCATGGACTCCTATATATAGAACGAGGTTTTTGTCATTTGTTTCATCCAAGAATTGTTCATTAATGTAATGTATTGGAGGTTGCCCCCTCAAAGCAGCTTATTTTTAAGGCGTTGATATCTCTTTTCTTCTATTTTTTGAGTTGGTTTCACAACGTTTGGTATCAGAGCTTTGGATTCTAGGGCTTCACTTCTCCAAATAGGTCATCGTGGCATTTTCGCTATAAATTTCTTTCTACAAAGGTTTAGAAGCTGAAATATTTAGAGTGAAAATCCGAAATCTTGAGGAACAACATCGAAAAATTTCAAATCTTAGATCGCAATATTTTCGGAGATATGATCTATGGAATTTAGGGCTTTTTGTAGGCTCCTGAATTTAACCTAATCAGGTCATCATGGAATTTTTGCTATAAATATTTTTCTACGAGGTTTCAGAAGCTGAAATTTTCAAAGTGAAGCTAAAATCTTGAGGAACCTTCTATAAAAAGTTCAAATCTTGGTTCATAGTATTTTGGGAAATATGATATATGGAAGTTAGGATTTGTTCAGGCTCCTAAATTTCATCTCAAAGAGGTTATCGTGGGAAAATATTCATAACTCTCTCTCTGAGCATTGGATTGGAATGCTGTAAAAAGTGACCGCAAGTACATGGATTTTTGTTTCCTATATATCAATTTCAGAGTTGAAGGAGGAAACAGTGACATGTGTCAAGTCACACAAATTGGCTCTACTGAACCAGTCCATAATTAGGTCATCGTAGGAGATTGGGCACAACTTTGTCTTCAATAATCCAAATCGGGTCAGACCTATGGTATTCAAAAGAGAATTTAGAGGGCTACCTCAGTGCCATATTTTAGATATTGAGGATCTGAAATCACATAGATAATTCAGTTTCAATATTGAGCTTCTTAAAATCAAGAAAAAGGTGTGTATTTGGTTTCTAAATTTCCATAACGTTTGTTTGAAAAAGAAGTTTGAAGTGATTCCAAGGGAATATTTTAGAATCTTTATCAGTATTGGGTTCTATAATGCCTCTAAAAAATAATTCCATACCCATTAAGCCCTCAAATATCTATACTATGATGCATGAAGAGGAAGAATTGCAGTATGGGATATCAAAATTACGGTACTAAGTGAAACAAATTTTGATCTTACGAAGAGCAACCAAAGATGACATAGATGGTTTAAAAGAAGAAATGAAGGCTAATTTGGATGGTTAAGGATCAAATAATAGCTAATATGGATGATAAATTAGTGGAAGATCACATCGATCATCAAAAACAAGTTCTCCAACTCTCAAAGGATAACCTAACTTTGGTGCAGAATCTAATGAAACAATAGGAGGATCAACATCACATCGAAAGAAATTTTGAACCAATCATAAAAAAAATAACTCGACAAGTACAATCAATTTCAGAGTATCACAGCAAGTGGAAGAAATTTCCTATAGAAGATTCCACATGGGAGGATGAAATTTTATATAGAAGCATCAAGAAATAATCAAGCGTTGAGGACAACACTTGTTTGAAGGAGAGGGGAATGTTAAGTCCCTATATTAATAGTGTAATCCCTTATTATGTTAGTGTATCCCCCCTTATTTTTATTTTTGTACCCCTGTAACCCCCATATTGTTATTATTTTTCCCCTACATTATTATTATTAGGTCAGAGAGGGTTACATTGTCCCCCACTAGGATTATATTGTGGCCCCATGGACTCCTATATATAGAAGGAGGTTTTGGTCATTTGTATCATCCAAGAATTGTTCATTCATGTAATGTATTGGAGGTTTCCCCCTCGAAGTGGCTTATTTATAAGGCGTTGATATCTCTTTTCTTCTATTTTTGGAGTTGGTTTCACAACAAGTTGTCACCATTACCTTCTTCCTCTCTTCCTCATGGTGTGGCAGGTATTGTGTTAGCTTCTCATCTCAATTTTGGGGAGCTTAATTTTTTGTTTTTCAATGGGGATTCTATCTTTCAATTGAATAATTTTTAGTTAATTAATGGTAATAGTAGGGTTTCAGGCTACTTTGTCCTAAGTCCTAGCTATTGGGAACCTCAAGTCTGATAAACTTAGAACTAGTCTCAATCTATTCAGAATTATGACTGGCTATTTGTTTCTTGTTACTTGTTTGGGTGTACAAAAGGTTTACCCTGGAAATTTTATTTCTTTCTTGGATTCACCAGTTTGTTATGTCCAGTAAGCACTTGTTGGGACAATCATGATCTAATTTTTATCTTCCTATAGTGAAAGTGACATGCATATTGTGATAAGGTTCAAGAGTTAAGACTCCTACGAAATTTCATCTTGGCTTGGCTTGTTTCCCTGTTCAAATGGATTATAGAGAACTTGAAGAGTCTCAATAAGCTCTTCAGAGACATGAGGATGAAATACTGAGCAACCAAAGCTCAATTTTTTCTACTTCTGATAAAATCTGAGCAGTATGAGGTTACAAAAATGTCACCTCCATAATTTCAACTACAACGGGTAACCTGGTGGAGCAAAAAAATTATATAAATGTGTTGGAGGTAGCATGTAATACACTCAAGAATATGGTAGGAATTTCCTCCAAGGGTAAGCAGTATGAAGCCTTTAACAAGGTGCAAACAATTAATTCAAATTTTAGAAGACAAATGGAACATGATATAGTCCATCAGCTTCCAAGATAATTTAGAATTGGTCAAGTAAGCTTTGGATTCGGCCAAGGAAGAAAAAAATGAAGCCTCCAACAAACATGTCTTCCATTAAGTTTGAAGGTATTTCAAAATTCCTATGTTTTTAGGTTCGTTCTATAGAATGTATACTACTAATTTTTTTGGATTGTGATGTATTTGAAACTACTTATGTCGGAAAATTTTATGTTGGTAGTTAGCACCATTTTGTACTTTGTTGGCACTATTCTGAAACATACTATGATTTACTCTTGTTATAATCATTGTTGTAGCTTTAACTTAATATAGTAGACTAGAGGAGAGTAGCTTCAGAATGCAGCTCAGAAATATGAGCTTATAGGATGATCATGTAAATGTTTTTAATGCAAAGCCTTAATGGAATCTCTCTATATGGATGAATGTAAAAATATAAATGTCAGTTTTTTATGATTTTTTATGCTCATAATGAGAAATACCCGAGTGCTTCAAGGCACATACCTATGCATATTTTTCATTTCTGATTGAAATAGTAAATATACAATTTTTTAGTGGGGAAGAAACCGATCAAATCACAACATTTTTCCATTTGATTGAATATACAAAATCTGAGATTCAAAATATATGAATGTAAGAGAATGTAGGTTTTCACAGTTATTCATATAGAAACTTTTGAAAGAAAATTTTCTAAAGATTAGTTTGTCCAATTATCCTAGCATGGAAGTAACACAAACAAGGAAACATTTTTAATCCATGATAGAATTAGTTTTATTTTAAAGGGAGAACTCCTCATCTGATGAATATAAGATGAATAGAACATAAAACTAATAGTTGTCCTTTAATACAGTCAGATACCCATCAAAAAATTATTTAATTCTACACCAGACATCAAAAAAATGAACACATATCAATGGGTCAGAGGGCTACAATATTTTTTGTTGCCAATCGAATGAATATCCCATGGAAACCCATCCAATAGTTCCCATTATTATGAGGATGGTACCTAGGGTAAACTGTCTAGTTACAATTTTGGCAACTGAAACTGGTGGGGACATGAGTAAGACCCATAATATTCACACAGGCATCCACCTAAAGGACTTGACCCCACAACCTACTAAAAATTATCCTAGCATGGAATTAATAAAAACAAGGGAACATTTTTAATCCATGCTCGATTTAGTTTTATGTAAAGGGAGAACTCCTCATCTGATGATTAGAAGATCAATAGAACATAACACTAATAGTCATCCTTTAATACAGTCGGATACCCTTCAAACAAGTATTTCATTCTACATCAGACATCAGAAAAATGAACATAGATAGATGGGTCAGAGGGCTAGAATATTTTTTGTTACTAATCGAATGAGCATCCCATGGAAACCCATCCAACAGTTCTCATTATTCTGAGGATGGTACCTAGGGTAAACCGTCTAGTTACAGTTTTGGCAACCCAAACTAGTGGGGATATGAGTAAGACCCATAACATTCACATAGGAATCCAACCAAAGGACTTGACCGCACAACCTACTGCAAATTCAGAGCACCCAACCACTCAAGATAAACCACCAGGCTTAGATGCCTTAGATAGTCAACAAATATTTTCGGTTGTAAATTATCTAGATTTCAAATGCAAGCAATCTCAAACATTTTCATTCAAAACAAAGCATAAAAAACAAAAGTAGAGGATATTGGAGGTAGTTCATAGTATGCACTCACAAAAAATGATGAATAGTAAATATACCTTAAGTGGCTTGAATGGATAATCATGTGGAAAATGAATTGTCACTAAAAACACACCCCTAACATATGGACTGTCAGGCAGTCCCATAATTGTCAGTTACCAATGCAACATAACATCTTCCACCAGTCCTATATAGACATGGAAGTAAATAAATAAACTTTGACCTAATTCATTAAAATATAAAATATAACTAGAGAAAGTATAGAACATTTCACTTTAAAATTCAATCCTTCTATTTAATTAGAACCAAGTCAAATCATAGATAAATTATTTTCCTATAAGTTAATCAAGGAATTTACTAAGACCAACTTGCATGGGTTACAAACATGAAAAATTACCATTCAAATGTGAAACTAACATTCACAAAATCATAAGCACAGTAGTCGAGAACTCAGTGATGCCGAGACATCCTATTTTCAAGATAGTACTCAAGGGTACCATTTTATTGACCTCAATAGCAGCTATATTCCATAAATTATACAACAAAAGTGCCCCCCTCTATTTTAGGAGATTAATTTTTTAAGAAGAGACATAAACAATTGTATAACTAGAACATTCTGGGATCGACGGTTATAATTCTATGTACCTCAGTCAAATAATTGCTTGATGCTAAGGACTTGGATTCCTAGTAAGGTCAGTGGAATATTAAGCCATTTATTAACGTTCCATTCTCATTGTTGCCTGCCAGTGCATATTTGCAATCCTATAGCGTCAGCCTTACTTCTTGTTTCAAGGTAACTATTTTTCCTTGATGACTTCTATAGGAAGATGTGGGGTCACTTTTTAATAAGAAATTTCATGCTTTCGTTGAATTAAGATGTTTAAGGAATCAGTATATTAGGAAAAAGGAAAAAGTATAAGGGTCCTTCCATCAAACAACGGAGTGGATTTCCACTATTATCATCTGGTTAATTTTTGTAATAATGCATCTAGACTCTAGAGATAGTTTTATGTGCACAAACACACCCAAGCGGCATGACATTGTGGAGAGAAGAAACAAGGCAGTTTTGAAATGGCCAACAACATGTTAGAGGGTAGGGAAGTTATAGATAAGTCTTGATCAAAAGCATACTACAATGAGTAGTGAGAATAGGAGTATCTTCTTCTTCATAGCCAGTTTCATTCAAGGGTGCAGTTCAATCAAAGACATCTCCTTCAAACAATTCAACCCCCTTTTAAGCCAAATCTATACATCATGGAAAAAACTAATGAGGTGACAGCATTGAATATCTCTTAGCTTGAGACTAATGAATACCTTTATTCACATAAAATAACAGCTGAAAATTGTTATTTTAATTGTTTTTGGCATCATGTAGCTTAATTAATCCAAAAATTCCTTCAAATGACATACAAATAATCATCATCAACTTTATATTCTCATTTATGTTCAATGCCTCTTGGAAGCTTCCACCTCAGTAAAAGATCACAATCTTGTTCACCGATTATTTTACTATCCCTATTAGTGTCCACCTCAAAGAAAACCTTGGTATACTTTTGAGCATCAGACTGCATCATCCTTGGCCAGGATAGTTGGGTTTTTCCTCCTAGACTTGAAGTTGTTGCACCAACTCCAGTAGATGGAGGCATAAATGATGTGCTCTGTGATTTATCTATCTGATTTTGTTTAACCAAAGCTAGATAAGGTGTAGCCAGTATAGGTACAAGAACCATATAAAATGAAAAATTGTTAACTAAATACAGAGGTTGGTAAGCTGAAATCTGTTTATATTGAGAGACGGTAGTAGAAAAAACATCTCCACTAAAAATTGAATCTGAAGAAAAACCATTTCCATTAGCAGACATGCAATTACCATCACTTGGTCCTAGAGAAAAGCTAGATTTTATGTTACCTTGTAGGGGTTTTGATGGTACTAATGGAATTAACCCTCCTTGAAAAGCTAAAATTGCTTTCCTGAGACCATATTTCTTGAGTGAAAAAGTAGCATTCCCCCTAATTTGTAACAATTTGTGCAGCAGAAACATTGCTAATATGTCCAATGGATGTTGGTCCAACAATCCTTGAACCTGGCCACTATTCTAAATCACTAGAAATTTGTGGTCGCTGACCTGCTGTAACAACTCCAGGAATTCCAATGGAAGCTCCCTACAAAGGGTTTGGTGTTGGAATAGTTGGAGACACAAGCCATAAAAATTGATTAGTTCGTCGAGGCACATACAGTTGAGAAGCTCCCACACTTAGTTGTATTATGGGACCTTTTAATTTGAAGTATCTTGATCTTAATTTCCCAAGCCATAAGGGAGATATTTTAAGCCTTCAAAGATGGATAAGTCCAATAACCTCAATGATGAAGTTTTATCCATATTCTTAGGAAGCGCTTCTAGACTTCTACACTCGCTCAGATGGAGTTCTTGCAATGATGTAAGCTTTTCCAAACTTCTAGGAAGCTCAATTAGACTTTTACAAGAGCCCAAATGTTCGGAAAAAATCCAAAATAATTCAATATACTCTTATATGGATTCATTTTTTGAAGGAGCATCCTTCTTGACATTAGTTTTACATTATCCTGTAAGAGGATTTCATTACCTCAATTTTGTATGCCTTTCTCTCATATTATTTTTTATAAATGTCTTTGAGAATTTGATTTAGTGCATCAATTATTATAAACAATATTGATTCATTTAAAAATTATTTTATTCTTAGACGTTGACAACTCGACTACTGCTTCTGTTTAGTTGTAATATTCCTAATTAGCGACAGCTAATTGGAATATTATATTTTGTTTAGTTTTCTGTCTATAGTTTGTAAATAAATAAAAAGTGAGTGAAGAGGGTCTAACTCACTTAAGTCAATTAAGACATCCACCTAGTAGCACAACGTTATGACTTAAGTGGGAGTCAAGGGGGGCCTAACACCACGTGGAGGAGGGGGCCTATGCACACTCTAGAAGCTTATGCAAGCTTCTGCATAGATAAGGATGAGGATGTGGAGGAGAGAGAG
Organism: Pinus albicaulis; assembly: GCA_034641835.2. Lineage (NCBI taxonomy): Eukaryota > Viridiplantae > Streptophyta > Pinopsida > Pinales > Pinaceae > Pinus > Pinus albicaulis. The sequence continues at coordinate 158,195,780 of CM076579.1, read as the reverse complement.
AGGCCACATTCGGTTTTGGAGGGAAACCAACATTATAAAAGATGGAGGAGCCTCCTCATTTCATTCATTCTTGAGTTGATGATTTTTGAGTGAGACATTTGTCTTCTTGAGCACGCTGGCTGTTTAGCCTGTCTGCAACACTTTTTAGTGCATTGAGTGTCTCCAGTAGAGGATATTGCCCTTAGCCCCAGGGGACTTCGAGTTCCTACTCGGGAAAGGTTAGTTTTGTGAGTCGTTTCATTATTTGGGTTTGTTGCAGAGATAGAGCTTATAGAGACTGTGCAATCACTGGGAGAGAGGACGCAATCCATTGTGGAGGAGCTTTGGATTGGGGTTTCTGCAGGTCATTTAGCCAGGATTTTGAGTAGAGGGTCTGCCTTTGCCCATCATAGGTTTTTGGCAGAGTTTGTGGCAGTATTTCAGCTGCTTCTATCTAGCCACTGCGCAGTGCCTTGGAGGCTAGCGTAATTCACTGGGGAGGCAGTTTCTGGTGATTTCTGGGGTTGGCCATTCTTGGAATGGTTTTTGGATCTTGTCTGGGTTGTCGAGGAGAGGAGGTTTGCCGATTTTCAGCTTATTCCGGTTAAGGGGATCAGCCCCTAGTCTTCAGTGTATTCCAGCAGTAGCAGCTACACGGCAGTTTCCAGCAGCTAGGACGTAGTTCCTAGAGTAGCCATTTCCGGTATTCTCTGAGAGTGTTTTCTCACTTGCCTTGCACAAGATCAGCCTATTGTACTCCATTACATTTCTCAGATTAATAAAATGGCTCATCATTTATTCTCTATGATTTCTGGATGAGTTGTCGTAGTTGTCGTATTCTCTTTCTATTATATGTCTACTGCACTATTATTATTTTTTAGCGCTCTAGTTCTATACCACTTGGTGTGTTTATCTTTCACTCCTAGATAGAGTCTAGAAAGCACCAGGTAGCCTTCGGATCTCGTCCTCTTTTAGAGGCGACATATCCGGTAAATGCCCTCCCAGTCAATCTTTGGTTGGAGTTTGTTGTGTATTAGAGATATCCCTGAAACAAGATATTACAGTGGTATCAGAGCATAGTTCTAGCTTAGCCTGTGGTCTACGACATCAGGAAAGAGACCATACAGAGGCACGAAGTATAGAGACCGTGAGCATAGGTTGGAGACCACCTACGAAGACGGAGACTGTGCCCAGGTAGAGGACACAGATCAGGAGAGAGAGCCTGTGATGGACGCAGAGCAGGTGGAGCATGTAGTAGATTTAAGGCAGAAAGAGCCGATGGCAGATGACACAAAGGCCAAACAGTTCGGAGAGGCACCCCTCAAGTCGGTGCGGGATTTAGCTAGACAGATTGAGGTGATGGGACAAAGGTTCACAGCTGTGGAGGCTAGGCAGCGTGAGACTCCACGGGTTTTCCAGGTCGAAGAGGGATTAGGTACATCCCAAACACTGTTACCAATGAAATAGGTAACCTGACCTCAAAACAGGAACTCTAACCCAAAAAGACTCAAAAAACATGAAAAAAAAACCCCAAAAACAAAAAAAGTGTATTCCAGAATGCACTTGGTTTTTTTTTAAGGTCAAATTTCAACATTTTATAAAATTATGCTAAAAACAAAATTGTTTCTTGAAAAAAGGATTGAAAAAACACCCTCAAAACAAAACCAGTTGATGTTGGAATAACAAAAAAAAAAAATTGTGTCATATTTTTGACATTTTTAAAAATAAAAATAACATTTTTTAATTTTTAAAATTCAAACATTAAAAAAAACGTAAAATTTAAGAAAAAAAATAAATTTAAAAAATAAAAAAAAATTAAAGCTTAAAATTTAAAAATATATAGGAATAAAAAAATAAAAATAAAAACAAAATAAAAATTTTAATTCAAACATTAAAAAAAACCTAAAATTTAAGGAAAAAAATTAAAAATTAAAAATTAAAAAAAAATTAAAGATTAAAATTTCAAAATATATAGAAATAAAAAAATAAAGATATTAAATAAAAAAAAAAAAAAAAACAAGTAAAAAAAGGAAAGAAATTATAAAAAATAAAATATAGAAATTCAATTTAAAAAAGAAAAAGAAAATGTTTATTAAATTAGAAATAAAAAATTAAATTGTAAAATAAAAAATTAAATTTAAAGAAATATATTAAATTTTAATAAATTTAAAACTTTAAAACAAAAATTTTAAAAAAAAGAAGCATTATTGAAATTAAAAGTAAAAAAAATGAAAAAATAATTAAAAATAAAATTCAATAAAAATATTAAATATAAAATAATATATATTAAAAAAACAAATAGATTTTAAAAAATAAATTAAATTTAAATTATAAAAAATAATATATATATATATATATATATATATATATATATATATATATATATATATAAACTTAAATTAAAAATATATATATTAGATTTTATTAAATTTAAAAAAAAAAAAGGTTAACATTAAAATAACAAATTAAATTTAAAAAGAATAAATATTAAATTTTAATAAATAAATAAATTTTGAAATAAAAAATAAATTTTAAATATAAAGAAAAAAAACATTATTAAAATAAAAAGTTAAAAAACTTTAAAAGTCAATTAAAATTGAAAAATTGAAAAAAATAAATAAATAAAATATATTAAATAAAAAACAAATTAATTTGAAAATATTAAGTTTAATTAAGAAATATATATATATATATATATATATATATATATATATATATATATATATATATATATATATATATATATATATTAAATACACAATTTTAAATGAAATATAAAAAATTTATGTAATTAAAAAAATAATAATAAAACAATAAAAATTTTTAAAAAATGTATTAAATTCAAATAAATTAAAAAAATAAAATACAAAATTTACTAAATTTTAAAAAATTAAATGAAAAAACTAAACATAAAATTTAATAATAAAAAAAATATGAAAAAATTAAAAAAATCAATTAAATAAAAAAAAATACAAAATTTAATAAAAAAAATTTAACAAAATTTAGAAAAAAAAATTAAAAACAAAAAAAAATGTATAAAATTTAAAAAATTAAAATTAAAAAAAATTAAATTTCAAATATAAAATTAAATTTAAAAAAAAAAAAAAAAAAAAAAATTTGTTGAGTTTTAAAAAAAAAATTTTAAAAATTATCAAATTAAAAAAATATATATATTAAAAATTTAAAAAAATTTAAGAAAAAAAAGAAATTTTTGATCATGGTGGCACTGCCAATCGGCCTCCCACCTAGGTGGCGGTGGAGGCCAGCCGCTGGGTGGGAGGCTGATTCTGATAATTTCCCTCCCGCGACGGGAGGCCGATTCTGGGAATCTCCCTCTCGCGGCGAGAGGCCGATTCCGGGAATCGCCCTGAGGCCAATTCCGAGAATCGCCCTCCCGTGACAAGAGGCTGATTCCGAGAATCGCCCTCCCGTGGGAGGGTGACTCCCAGAATCGGCCTCATGCCCCGGCAGGGCGATTCCCGGAATCGGCAGGAGTGCGATTCTCGGAATCGGCCTCCACGGCGGGAGGGCGATTCCCAGAATCTGCCTTAGGGCGATTCCCGGAATCGGCCTCCAGCCGCGGGAGGGCAACTCTCGGAACCAGCCTCCCCCGCCGCGGCAGGATGATTTCCAGAATCGGCCTCAGAGCGATTCCCGGAATCGACCTCAAGGTGATTCCCGGAATCGGCCTCCCGCCGCGGGAGGGTGATTTCCAGAATCGACGTCAGGGCGATTCTCGGAATCGGCCTCCCACGCTGCAGCAAGGCGTTTCCCTGAATCGGCCTCAAGGCAATTCCCAGAATCGTCCTCCCGCCGTCGAAGGGCGATTCCCGGAATCGGCCTCCCGCCGCGGGAGGGCAATTCCCGGAATCGGCCTCCTGCCCAGTAGCCGGCGTCTGTCGCCACCTGGGCGGGAGGCCAATTGACGATGCCACCACAATCAAAAATTTCTTTTTTATTTTTTTTATTTTTTTTAATTTTTAATATTTTTTTTTAATTTGATTTTTCTTTTTTAAATTCAAAGAATTTAAAATTATTTGTTTCTCACTTCAAATTTTTTATTTTAAATTTAAACTGTTTTTTTTTTAATTTTGTTTTTAAATTTAATATTTTAGATTAATTATTTTTTAAAATTTAAAATTTATTTATTAAATTTATTAAATTTTAATTTAATTTAATTTTTTTTTTAATCTTTTAGTTTATTTAGTTTTTCATTTTTAAAATTTATAAATTGTTTCATTTAAAAAATAAAAAAATAAATTTATGGATATTTGTTTTTTAATTATTTGCACATGGTTTTTTCTTTTTTCTTCGCTTTTAATGATAGTTTTTTTTATTTTAGTTCTTTTATTTTAATTCTCTTTTTCAATTTTAAATTTTTTTTTTTTTTAATTTGTTTTTTTTTGTTAATTTTAAAATTTGTATTTTTTTCTTCTTATTATTATTATTTTAATTTAAATTTTTAAATTTAATTTTTTCTTTTTTGTATTTTATTTTTTTTATCTAAATTTTAATTTTGTTATTTAAATTATTTTTAGATTTTCTATTTAATTTTTTTTTTTTTAATTATATGGTTCTTTTTAATAACTTAGAAAAAAATGTTTTTGATGCTTTTTTTTTTTCTTTTTTGGTTAATTTTTTTTTTTTCTTTAAATTATGTGTTTTTTTCCAAATTTTGCAATTTCTTTTGATATAATTTTCCAATATTTTTGTTTTTTTTTTGTTTTTTTAATTTATTTTTACAAGTTAATTTTGTGTGTTTTTACATTTTTATTTGTTTTTTTTATTATATATATATATATATATATATATATATATATATATATATATATAGATATTTTTTTTTTTTTTTTTTTTTTCCTATCTAAGTTTTTTGTTTTATTACCAACATGAAAATCACCACTCAACAAAAAAAGCTGATGCTGCATCAATACATTTTTTAATTTTTAAAATTCAAAAATTAAAAAAAAAACCTAAAATTTAAGAAAAAAAAAAAATTAAAAAATAAAAACATTTTAAAGCTTATAATTTAAAAATATATAGGAATAAAAAAATAAAAATAAAAACAAAATAAAAATTTTAATTCAAACATTAATAAAAAACTTAAAATTTAAGGGGAAATTTTTTTTAAAAATTAAAGAGTAAAATTTCAAAATACATAGAAATAAAAAAATAAAAATAAAAACAAAATAAAAATATTAAATTAAAAAAAAACAAGTTAAAAAGGAAAGAAATTAAAAAAAATAAAATATAGAAATTCAATTTAAAAAAGAAAAAGAAAATGTTTATTAAATTAGAAAAAAAAGTTTAAAACTTTAAAATAAAAATTTAAAAAAAACATTACTGAAATTAAAAATAAAATACAATAAAAATATTAAATATAAAAAAATATATATTAAAAAAATAAATAGATTTTAAAAAATAAATTAAATTTAAGTTATAAAAAATAATATATATATATATATATATATATATATATTTATATATATATATATATATATATATGAACTTAAATTAAAATTATATATATTAGATTTTATTAAATTTAAAAAAAAAAATTGTAAACATTAAAATAACCAATTAAATTTAAAAAAAATAAATATTAAATATTAATAAATAAATTAAGAAACAAATAAATTTTGAAATAAAAAACAAATTTTAAATATAAAGAAAAAAAAAAACGTCGTTAAAATAAAAGTTAAAAAAACTTTAAAAGTCAATTAAAATTGAAAAATTGAAAAAAAAAATTAGATAAAATATATTAAATAAAAAATAAAATAAAAAACAAATTAATTTGAAAATATTAAGTTTAATATATATATATATATATAATTTTAAATACACAATTTTAATTGAAATATAAAAAATTTATGTAATTATAAAAATAAAAAATTTAAAAAAATGTATTAAATTCAAATAAATAAATAAATAAAATACAAAATTTACTAAATTTTAAAAAATTAAATCAAAAAACTAAACACAAAATTTAATAATAAAAAAAAATACGAATTTTTTTTTTTTTAAATCAATTAAATAAAAAAAATACAAAATTTAATAAAAAAAATTTAACAAAATTTAGAAAAAAAAATTAAAAACAAAAAAATTTAAAAAAAAAAAAAAATCAGAAAAAAAAAATGAAAACAAATTAAATTTCAAATATTAAAATTAAATTAAAAAAAAAATTGAAATTTTTTGAATTTAAAAAAAAAAAAGTTAAAAAAATAAAATAAAAATATCAAATTAAAAAATATATATATATATTAAAAATTTTAAAAAAAATTTAAAAAAAAAAGAATTTTTTGATCATGGTGGCACTGCCAGTCGGCCTCCTGCCCAGGTGGCGGTGGAGGCCAGCTGCTGGGCAGGAGGCCGATTCCGGGAATCACCCTGAGGCTGATTCTGGGAATCGCCCTCCTGCTGCGAGAGGCCGATTCCAGGAATCACCCTCCCGCGACGGAATCACCCTCCCGCGGGAGGGCGATTCCCGGAATTGGCCTCCTGCCCCAGAAGGGCGATTCCTGGAATCAGCCTCCCGCGGCGGGAGGTCGATTCTCGAAATTCCGGAAATCCCCCTCCTGCGGCGAGAGGCCGATTCCCGGAATTGCCCTGACGCCGATTCCGGGAATCGCCCTAACGCCAATTCCGGGAATCGCCTTACTCCTGCCCCAGGAGGACGATTCCTGGAATCGGCCTCCCATGGCGGGAGGGCGATTCTCGGAATCGGCCTCTCACACCGCAGTAAGGCGATTCCCGGAATCAGCCTCAGGGCGATTCTTGGAATCGGCGTCAGGGCGATTCTCGGAATCGGCCTCCCGCCGCGGGAGGGCGATTTCCGGAATCAGCCTCCCACCGCGGGAGGGCGATTTTCGGAATCAGCGTCAGGGCGATTCCTGAAATCGGCCTCCCGTGCTGCGGCAAGGTGATTCCCAGAATCGCCCTCTCGCCACCGGAGGGCGATTCTCGGAATCAGGCTCCTGTCGCGGGAGGGCGATTCTCAGAATCGGCCTCCGCCGCCACCTGGGCGGGAGGCCGATTGGCGGCGCCACCACGATCAAAAAATTATTTTTTATTTTTTATTTTTTTTTTAATTTTTAATTTTTTTTTTAATTTGATTTTTCTTTTTTAAATTCAAAAAATTTAAAATTATTTGTTTTTTAATTCAAATTTTTTATTTTAAATTTGAATTGTTTTTTTTTTTTAATTTTGTTTTTAAATTTAATATTTTAGATTAATTATTTTTTAGAATTTAAAATTTATTTATTAAATTTATTAAATTTTAATTTAATTTAATTTTTTTTTTAATCTTTTAGTTTATTTAGTTTTTCATTTTTAAAATTTATAAATTGTTCCATTTAAAAAAAAAACAGTAAATTTATGGATATTTGTGTTTTAATTATTTGCACATGGTTTTTTTCATTCTTTTTTTTTTTAATGATAGTTTTTTTTATTTTAATTCTTTTATTTTAATTTTCTTTTTCAACTTTAAATTTTGTTTTTTTTTTAATTTGTTTTTTTTGTTAATTTTAAAATTTGTATTTTTCTTTCTTCTTATTATTATTATTTTATTTTAAATTTTCAAATTTAATTTTTTCTTTTTTGTATTTTATTTTTTTTATCTAAATTTTAATTTTGTAATTTAAATTATTTTTGAATTTTCTATTTAATTTTTTTTTTTAATTATATGGTTTTTTTTTAAACTTAGAAAAAAATGTTTTTGATGTTTTTTTTTTGGTTAATTTTTATTTTTTTCTTTAAATTATGTGTTTTTTTTTCAAATTTTGTCATTTCTTTTGATATAATTTTCGAATATTTTTGTTTTTTTTTTTGTTTTTTTAATTTATTTTTGTTTAAATTTTTTATTTTTACGAGTTAATTTTGTTTTTTTTTTACATTTTTATTGGCTTTTTTTTTTATTGTTTTTAAAATCACCACTCAAAAAAAAAAAGTTGATGCTGCATCAATATGTTTCAAAATTAGCATGAAAATCACTAACATTTTAAAACAAATATTCATACTTCATAAATAAAAATATTAGAGTGTCGAAAATGTGCTTAAAAAAAGAAGGTGATTGTGCATCACCACTTTTCAAAATCGGGTGCTTTTTATGGTACCAAAAAAAAGTAGGTAATAGTGCGAATACCTATTTCATCGGTAACATTGTTCCCACCATTTGCCACAGCAGGGTGCTCCTCAGCGTGATATTCCTCGGCCGACGGCTTCACGTGCACCTACCGGCTCTACCATGCCCACTTTCTTGGGAGCAGATACAGGGGCAGGAGCCCAGCAGGAGGTAGAGCTTGGACACTTAGATGAGTATTTTGCAGAGTATCAGTCCTACAGGTAGGAGTTCAGGGATGCTCTCAAATTCAGAGATTTTGTGAAGCTACAATGGGACAGTAGACCCCACGACCATCATAGAGGGCATCAACATTATCATGATGGAGATTACCACCATTTTTCTAGTAGATTTGATTTTCCTACGTTTGATGGATCATCAAACAGTTCAACAAAGTCTTGGGTGGAGAAGCTGGATATCTATTTCCAGCTTAACCAGATGTCAGAGATGGATGCCATCAAGGTGGCAACATTACATTTGGATGGTGAGGCCCAGGACTGGTGGTTCCATGGGATGGTGACACTCAGGCATTCCAGAGTGATGACATATGTCGAGTTTACCAAGAGATTAATAAAGCATTTTGACCGGAGGGATCCGGAACAACATTTTGTTGAGCTGACGAAGCTCAAACAGACAGGAAGCCCAAAGACTTACATTGTAGATTTCTTGAGGGTTTCGGTGATGGTGCCAGATCTATCCGCGACACGGATGATCTATATGTTTGTGGAGGGATTGGCAGAGCCACTTCGAGGTCTAGTCAGATCTACTATACCAGCTACACTCCAGGATGCTATCAGTAGGACCAGGGATTTGCAGGAAGCATTTCCTAGGATGCGGACACCCTACCCCTAGAAACAGGGTTTCCAGCCCAAGGGGAAGGATGTGAAGGTTCCTCCTCCAAAGGGGAATCCAGGACGGGCACAGGTAGATGATGAGGCTAGGAGGGAGTTGAGGAAGAAACGGCTATGCTTCACTTGTCAGGAGCCATGGGCACTAGGGAATAGGTGTGTTGCTAGCAAAGCACACTTGATTGAGGTCTTCTCTGATGATAGCAGGGAAGAGGATGAGGAGGATGATGAGGAGGCAAGAGATAGTCAGACGACCCAGGATTAGTTTTCGTCTCCACCTCCAGGGATAGGAGGTGCAACGTTTTCACCCACACTAGGGGCCCTTGCAGCTTTGCGAGGAGTTCCTAATTATTTGACGCTACGCGTACGTGGGACAGTATGTGGCCAGCGATTATTAGTGTTGGTTGACAGTGGGGCAACCCACAACTTCAATGATGCACAGATGTTCGAGCGAAGGGGTTTACCGACCGAGAGTTTTGACGGGTTTTCAGTCTTGGTCCCAGGAGCCCAGACGATGCAGTGTGCCCGATATGTTCCAGAGTTAGCAGTGGCGATGGGTACTTATACTGTGACTGAGCACTTTTTCGTGGTCAACATACCAGATACCAATGTGGTATTAGGTGTTTAGTGGTTGATTACTCTGGGGAAGGTCACCACAGATTGGGAGGCCTTAGAGACGGAGTGGGATGACAAGAAGACCGAGAAGCATGAGAAGATCTGTGGGATGCATACTTGCCCACCTCAGATAGTTTAGGCACACTGGATGGAGGTAGACTTCCAAAAGGGAGACATAGAGTGGGAAGTTGAGTTGCACGTATCAGAGGTAGAGACCACTGGTCGAGCAGTTCATCCGGAGATACAGGCCATCCTTGATAGGAATGAGGTAGTGTTTGGGGATATACCACCAGGTCGGCCACCAGATAAAGGGTTTGAGCATACCATCGAGCTTGAGCAAGGTATCCAGGTGGTGATCACTACACCCTATAGGCATCCCAAAGCCTATCAGGATGAGATTGAGCAGGCCATCCAAGAGTTTTTGGCTCTTGGACACATCAGACCAAGCACGAGTCTGTTTGCTTCTTCTGTAGTGCTGGTGAAGAAGAAGGATGGCACCTTGAGGATGTGTATTGACTATAGGGCCCTGAACAAGAAGACTCTGAAGAACAGGTACCCTATACCCAGGATCGATGAGCTGATGGATGAGCTGAGAGGAGCTAAGTTCTTCTCAAAGATTGTTTTGAGATTAGGGTACCATCAGATTCGCGTGAGGGAACAGGACATTCCCAAGACCACCTTCAGGTGTCATTATGGGCACTTTGAGTTTTTGGTTATGCCTTTTGGGCTAACCAATGCACCAGCCACCTTTCAGTCTTGCATGAACCATATCTTCCGCAGTCATCTGAGGAAGTTTGTATTTTTTTTCTTTGATGACATACTCATATATAGCAGGACATGGGAGGAGCATCTCTAGCAGATAGAGGCAGTGCTACGCATCTTGGAAGAGCAACAGTTCTATGCTAAGCTCTCCAAGTGTGAGTTTGAGATGACAGAGATGTTGTATTTGGGTCACATCATTGAAGTGGACAGAGTGACGGTCCATGAGGAAAAGATTAGAGCCATCAGAGAATGGTCGGAGCCGAAGAATGTGATGGAACTTCGAGGGTTCATTGGGATATGTACCTATTACTAGAAGTTCGTTAGAGGGTTCTCACAGCTTACTGCACCCCTTACAGATTTGACGAAGAAAGGGACATTTAGTTTGACAGATATAGCGCAACGAGCCTTTGATAGGCTCAAGGAGGTGATGAGTAGCTGCCCAGTGCTTGCGTTGCCGGATTTTACCCAACCATTTGTCTTGGAGTGTGATGCGTCAGGAGAGGGGATTGGAGCAGTATTGATGCAGGGGGGAAACCCTATAGCTTTTGAAAGCCGAAAGCTCCTTCCACATGAGAGGCTGTATTCCATATTCGACAGGGAGATGTTGGCCATCATGCATGCCTTGGCCAAAATCCGGCAGTATCTGGTAGGGAACAGATTCAGGGTGAGGACTGACAACAACTGCCTCAGGTTCTTTTTGGAGCAGAAGCAGCTACAGGAGAGGCAACAGAAGTGGATCAGTAAGATCCAAGCATATGACTTTGACATTGAGTATGTCAAGGGTAAGAATAATGTGGTAGTAGATGCCCTTTCATGTAGACCAGCCATGTTATCTGTTATGAGCTTGGATATAGATTGGAGGGCTCAACTTTTAATTGAGTACTCCAAGGACAGGTTTGCATGTGAGGTGTTGGACGGACAGGTGGTGGATGACAAGTATAAGATGGTCGATGAGATCATCTATTACAGGGAAAAGATCTTCTTGACTGAGGGATCTCAGCTTAAGAAGAAGATACTCCAGGCATCACATGATTCTCCATTGGCAGGCCATCAGTGGTTTACCAAAACCTACAGGGCCATTAGAGAGAGGTTCTCATGGAAGGGCCTTAAGGAGGACGTACTCCAGCAATTCATGGAGTTCGATGTTTGTCAGAGGAACAAGGGGGAGATGAGCCATCCCGCAGGGTTGTTGCAGCCTCTTCCCATTCCGGAGGGGAAATGGGAGAGCATATCGATGGATTTGATCACAGGGTTGCCCATGGTGCAGGGCAAGGATTGTATCTTTGTCATTGTTGATCGACTGACAAAGTATGCACACTTTTTCACCATATCCATGCATTACACAACACCACAGGTGACCGAGCTGTTCTTCCGAGATATTTTCAAGGTGTATGGTCTTCCTAAGACCATCATCAGTGACAGGGACAACTGCTTCATGGGCAAATTTTGGCAAGAGCTTTTCTGGCTAGCGGGGAAGGAGTTGACACTGAGTACCAGTTACCACCCACAAACGGATGGACAGACATATATAGTTAACAAATGGCTGGAGGGCTACTTGCGTAACTATGTTAGTGGGCAGCAACGAGCATGGTTGAGATGGTTGCATTTGGGGGGGTACTGCTGGAACTCGACACATCACATGGCTATTGGTATGTCACCATTTTATGCTTTGTATGGGTACCATCCTTTATCATTTGTTGATGTGATGCTCGGTGCGAGTAAGGCTCCTAGAGCCAAGATGTGGATCCAAGAGAGTCAGGACATCCTCCGAGCTCTCAAGGACAATATGGCTACAGCACAGAACCAGCAGAAGTTGTATGCTGACAGAGGTCGAGTGGAGCGACAGTTTGAGGTAGGGGACTTGGTCTACCTACGCTTATAGCCATACCAACAGTCATCGCTTAAGCAAAAGGGAGTTGAGAAGCTCAAGCCTCACTTTTACGGGCCATACAGGGTGATACACAGGATTGGGCAGGTTGCATATGTGTTGGAGCTGCCCCAAGGCAACAAGATCCACAAAATTTTCCATGTATCATGCCTAAAGAAGGTGTTGGGACAGCAGGTGATAGTGACAAAGGAGCTACCACCTAAAGATGATGAGGGGCACTTGGTGTTGTAGCCGGAGGCCATTATTGATACCAGGGAGAGGCGGTCACAGAGTAGGACGGTCTGGGAATTCTTGTTGAGGTGGAAGAATTTACCGGATGAGGATGCTACTTAGGAGAGTGAGAATATTTTGTAGCATCCATCACTTTAGTTGCTTGAGGACAAGCAACATTTTGCCAGGGGAGACTATAATATTCCTAATTAGGGACAGCTAATTGGAATATTCTATTTTGTTTAGTTTTCCATCTATATTTTGTAAATAAATAAAAATTGAGTGAAGAGGGTCTAACTCACTTAAGTGAAATAAGACATCCACCTAGTAGCACAACGTTGTGACTTAAGTGGGACTCAATGGGGGCCTAACACCACATAGAGGAGGGGGCCTATGCACACACTAGAAGCTTCTGCAAGCCTCTATGCAGATAAGGATGAGGATGTGGAGGAGAGAGAGAGGCCATGTTGGGTTTTGGAGGGAAACCAACATTATAAAAGATGGAGGAGCCTCCTCATTTCATTCATTCTTGAGTTGATGGTTTTTGAGTGAGACATTTGTCTTCTTGAGAATGCTGGCTATTTAGCCTGTCTGCAGCACTTTTTAGTGCATTGAGTGTCTCTGATCGGGGATCTCACCCTTAGCCCTGGGGGACATTGAGCGCCTGCTCGAGAAAGGTTAGTTTTTCAGCATTTTGTGAGTCGTTTCACTATTTGGATTTTTTGCGGAGCTGGAGCTTATAGAGACTGCGCAGTCACTGGGAGAGAGGACGCAGTCCATTGTGGAGGAGCTTCGGATTGGGGTTTCTGTACGTGATTTAGCCAAGATTTTGAGCAGAGGGTCAGCCTTTGCCCATCCGAGGTTTTTGGCGAAGTTTGTGGCAGTATTTCAGGTGCTTCTATCTAGCCACTGCGCAGTGCCTTGGAGGCCAGCATAATTCACTGGGGAGGTAGTTTCTAGTGATTTCTGGGGTTGACCATTCTTGGAATGGTTTTTGGATCTTGTCCGGGTTGTTGAGGAGAGGAGGTTTTCCAATTTTCAACTTATTCTAGTAAGGGGATCAGCCCATAGTCTTCAGTCTATTCTAGCAGTAGCAGCTACACGACAGTTTCCAGCAGCTAGGACGCAGTTCCTAGAAAAACCATTTCTGGTATTCTCTGAGAGTATTTTCTCACTTGCCTCACACAAGATCAGCCTATTGTACTCCATTACATTTCTCAGATTAATAAAATGGCTCAGCATTTCTTCTCTATGTTTTCTGGATGAGTTGTCGTAGTTGCTGTATTCTCTTTCTATTATATGTCTGCTACACTATTATTGTTTTTGAGCGCTCTAGTTCTACACCACTTGCTGTGTTTATCTTTCACTCCTAGACAGATTCTGGAAAGGGCCAGGTAGCCTCTAGATCTCGTCCTCTTTTAGAGGTGACATATCTGGTAAATGCCCTCCCAGTCAATCTGTAGTTGGATTTTGCCGTGTTTTAGAGATATCCCCGAAACGGGATATTACATTAGTGGATTGAGAACTATTTCCATTGCTAAGGACATCAGAGTTTCTTGTAACTCAAATTCTTGATACAGAAATATTCACATTCTTGTTTCTGACTTATGGTAAGAAGCAAATAAGAACAAACACCCGTAAGGGTGACAAAGTATAAAGGGGGTTGATCCAGCACAATTTTCAGCTAGAATGGAACCAGAAAGATTTTTTTATGAGAAAGGAGAAGGTTATCCAACATTTATAACTGCCCAATATTTCTTGGAATTGTGCCATACAAATCATTACTTCCTTATAAACAACCACAAGATTGACATTGTCAAAAAGTTGAGGAGGAATTTTTTCTGAGCCTGTTTCCATGAAGTGATAAATTTGTTAAATGTTCATTTTTCCAACCTCTTTGGGAATAAATCCTTGTAAATAATTTTTATCAAAGTGCAGCCTCTAGAGATTTTTGGGAGTAGATATGGACAGGAACAACCCACCCACAAGGAATTTATTGCTGAGTGATGTACCAAGAAAATTCTGTGAACTCCAAATCACATCTCCTAATTTTGCAGAGAATTTTTTCAGCCATCTTACTAATTCAGTCACTCTAGATCTTGGTTATAATCCACTATCCATATTTTTTAGCCATCTTACTTATTCATTCACTCTGGATCTCGGTTATAATCCACTGTCTAGATTGTTGCCAAAGGAAATTGGGGCATGGAAAATTTGGCCTGTATATGGATAGGATTAAACTCATTCAGTGATGAAATACCAACAGAAATTGGGAAAATTGTTAAGCTTAATATATTATATTTTTGGGGTTGTAAGTTCAGTGAGCACATTCCCTCAGAAATTGGAGACCTTAAATATTATACAAAATTTACCCCTCAGATAATAATCTTGAAGGATCATTACCAGAAATCATTGAAATTTTACACAACCTTCTGTATCTAATGACTATAATTAATGGACTAAGTTGTTGGATTCCAAACACAATTTCCAATTGTAGGAAATTTCACGTACTATATTTTTCATTCAACGTGCTGATTGGGCCACTCCTTGATGATTTTGTAAACCTGGAGTCAATTTCACATTTTATTGTTGAGGCAAATCTTCTAACAGGACCCCTTCCATCCTCTCTTGGTCGATGGGGAAGAGAAACTTCTATAAGGTTATCCAAAAACTAGTTTGAAGGTCATTTACCTCAGGAACTAGGCAACTTTGTGTCTCTCATAATATTGGGAATTGACGCTAACATGATCTATGGATCAATAACACTAGATCTTTGTCATTCCAAGTGCCTATACTCTATCTCTTTGTCACTGAATTAGTTTACAACTTGCATAGAGAACACTTTCCTAGAGTGCATGAATTTTACATACTTGTTATAGCTATCAACGACTATGGGTTGAATGAGAGAGAGTGAAATGGTTGCCTCCAATTATGAATGGTGATCTGGGCATGCTTAGAATCCGTTTAGGATGGGAACAATTTTTTTTGTGGATTCCTTGGCTATCTTTCAATTCATTTATTCAATTATTCAATATGCATATTCTATTGCAAATATCTCTCTCAATCACGAGTTAACTGTAAATATTCTTACTACAGACTAGAGGGTGGGAGCTTCAAAATATGGGGAAAAGAGAAAACCAACATCAAAGTAAATATTAATGCCAAAACCTTTTTCTTTTTCATTGAATAACAATTAGTACATTTCTACTCTATTGTTAGGATTACACTTCACCATTAATATAATCAACACACTTAATCCAAATATTATCACTGCACTATGTTAGTTATATAGAAAAGTTAAAGAGTTTGAAGTAGAGAATCAGACCTTCATGTAGTTCCAGTTGATTGAAACGCATACACAAAGTCTTGGCTACCCCCATTTCTCCTTTTGTTTTTTCTTTCACACCCTCCTCAACATCCTGAAGGAACCAATTTTTCATAAAATTCCAAACATTTAGTATTGACTCATTGAGGACTCTTATTAGTGTTGGATTATCATAAAATAAAATAAAAAAATAAATAGTTTTGACACCGTATTCAAGTAATATGCAGGCTCAATTTGGTTACATTAGATGACAGAAATGAACTAACTTTATGGCATCCTCAAATAGAATTCAAAGAATTTAGGAAACTATGTTTAATTTAGAATATAATCATACACTTAGGGTATTTTATGTCTCGCCAATATCAAACTAGACCAAATTTGATCAAGCATGAGTACTGAAACACAACTTATGTTAGCCAGGAAAGTGCTAAGGATAATAATGTGTATTCAAAAACTTCATACTTCATGTTATTACTTTGTATGTGTATTACTGTCATGCTATTAGTAAATATAAATCTATTATTGCTGGACTAGAAGGCTAATGAATAAGTACATATTAACTCCCCAGCATATAAATGTACTTAGTACGTATTCAGTACACTAGACATATTTTATAATATATATAACTTTTCCCTACCATTCCCTAATGGATACTTCAATGTTTTGTGTATGTGGACTCAAGATTCCATTTCATGAAAATCATCTACATTTATGTAGTAATACTTCATGTTGTTGGAACTTGGAAGTGTTCTAGTTCATGCTAGTACAGTTGTTGTGCAGTCTATTCTATCAACATTTTTTGCCACTGCAAACATACAAAAATATAGGGTTTCTCATTAACATGATTCATGATTCCAATTATGTATTTTCCTGGCAGCAGTGTGATGAAAAATATTTGGATATATCTAGTTAGCAGATACAACTCCTCCCCTCCTTGGATTTGTAAGGTTTAGATTCCAAAGTCTGCATTTGGCCCAGATGAGTAGAGGATACATACTCAGTACAAGCCTTATATGGATCTTTGAATGATCCATATGGACTATATATTGGATATAGTCTACACGGAACTTCTAAAAGCACATAAAAACTAAAAAATAAAAGAAGATCTTTATATGTTACAACATCATAATATATATATATATATATATATATATATATATATATATATATATATATATATAATATCATTGTGTACATTGTATAAAAACTATATCTAACACAGGATATTACTGTTTGCATTTATGTCACTTGATATGTTAAATAATACTCAATGTTATAGTAGGGGTTAGCTGCTATTGGGCTCTTATAGATATATCACCTATTTTGATTCATTGTATGCGAGATGTATTGTTACTCTTACCACTCAAATTGTACGTTAAACTTTTGAAGTGGTGAAAGCTCCAACCCACACCATACAATCCAAGTGGAACCTTGGCAACAACACTTTTCCTCTTCCTTGATTGACTAGTGTTTGATCCAATCTCCAACCTGCTACCAACTCTGACTTTTATCATGTATTATCCTTAGTATTCCTGAAGAAAGTGTGTTTGGTTGGTTGACTTGTGAAATGTCTTATCCTTTTTACCTTCTTCCTTACGTTGGCTAATAGACCAATGCTCCTGTAGGTTTCGCCACTACAGACCATTACTTGTCACATGAAATTATGTTTTTGATTAAGGCTACCTTTGATACGAGGGGTAACAGTTACAACAATTAGACCCTCCTATCTTGAGGAGCCTTCAGATACCTTCAACAGCTATAAAATATCCTCTTCCAATTCCTTCCAAACACCATTCAATACTTATCCCAATTTACGTCTTTAAATTATCTATTTTAGTAGCTTCCAAAACTATACTCTGGAAACACTAGAATAATTTCTCAATAAAAAAATTTCCACCATCTGAAAATTTGCCCTTCTAGATTACTAGATCTAAAAAATCTCTAACAGGTTTTAAACCAAATCCCCTCTCAGGAACAATAGTGACAAGAGTCAAATCAAATCAACATACAAACACTAAAGAAGAAAGCCAAATATATGAGAAATGCTTTTCAGCATGATAAACCTTCTGTAAAGATGAATATGCAACCTAATATCCCACGAAACATTGGATATCAATAAGCACAAGGCTAAATATATAATGTAATATGAAAAGGGTTGGGAAAAAAAATCTCACACCAAAGTATTTCTATTAATAATAATATTAATAATACGAACCTAAGTAAATATTACACACTAACATCCCTACTAAAGGCTGATTATGCAACCTTTTGAAAAGACAATCACTTGTATTCTGGTGTGATATCGCTAAAAGGATGCAAATGGAGTCTAACTCCTTATCTTTCCCTTCAGCACCCTTGATGTCAACATGAATTCGTTTGAAATAAACAAAATTATTTCACACTATCGAAGTCACCAAGCTTGAGATTGCTAGTCCAATTCTAGCTCAAGGTAATACAAAAAGTGGGAACTATTGTGGTTTGGGGTCGGACACAATCTCTAGTTGTAGCTCATGCTTAGAAGATTTATATATTATTACGAAGCCTTCAGATATTCGAACTAGAATGGATGACTTGGGAAAAGATAGAAATCAGGAGAAAGAACCATGTATGGATCTTAACTCATTACCATTTTTTCCATGTGCATGCATAGAAAAAGTGAGGTGCCACATGAGACTATCATCCTCTGGTCCATACAGAGAAGGGGATATGACTAATTAGGAGATGTGCTTTGGAGTTCACAAGGGGATCTAACATGGCACACAACAATTTCTCTAGAAAATTAAGATATGTGCTTAGTGGGGGATGGGACATTAATTAATAATATGGTTGAATGTCACTTAGTCCCAAATTTTCCCTGGGTGAAATAGTCGAGATATCTAATATTTTTAGGGCAATTTCCCACTCCTCCCTTTGCTTCAGTGCTTCTGATTTCGTCATACCTTTCTTAAATGTCTGTCTAGATTTGTAATATCGATCTGATTTTTTCTAAAAATATCACTCTTCTTTGGAGTCCCCTACTTCGATTTTATTTCAAATTGATAGGAATTCCCACTGCTATTAGTGTCTCCCTTATTTACTTCCTTTACCTCCTAATATTTCAAACCCTTTTCTATCATGAACAACCAATCCTACAACCCAATCTAGAACCTAACTCATGCCTTCCTCCTAAATTATACAACAAAATCTAAGAGATTATGAGAAAAAACATATTTTAAAAATCTAAATTCTAAAACGGGAAAATGGATAAATCCCTAAATCTACAGCTCAAGTGTGTGATCCATGAGGTGGTAGCTAGGATGAACAATGGACTCAAAAAATGGCCTTCAGTGACTTAGGACTTACAGTTATGCCGAATTGACACAGAACCATATTTTATCATATTAACGCAATATATCACACCCTAGGAAGACTTGGTTAATAGTAGGATGCATGCCACCTCCACATTAGCATGGAACCTGTGATTATCATATTAACACAATCTCACACATCCGACTGCAACTAGAGAGGAGAGAGAAGAAAATGAGATGTTAACGTCGTCGAGGCTAAATACATAGCCTGTGGAATAGAATGAAACTCATATATTCATCTTCCTTCCCTTCCAATTAGGTTTTAGGAGAATATATTCTACCAAACATGTCAGGTAATTTTTTCTTCCCTTCGAAACTCTTTTTTTTTTCAGGAGAAAAAAAATTACCTTTTTATATTAAGATTAAAAAAAAACCTAGTTACATCAACCATAGTTCAAGAGTGTTGTACTTCATCATTTCCCAGCCTTTCATACAATAATTCCCAATTTGTCTAAAATTTAGAAAAGCTTGTTTATGGAAAAGGACAAAAAAGTGCCAAGGATTTAGCTATGATGCTTCTAATTGAGCGGTATTCTGTGATTACAATTTACTTCTGTGATTACCATGGTATAACAGATAATTCTTTGCCTAGCTGACATATGAAGTGATATGTCTCTGAAACTACAACTAAGTCCAGTTCATTCTACTGCCCAGGAAATGTTGTCTCCATGAGAGTTATGACATAACCCGGCATCCCGCAGGAGATGTGATAATGTCATCCACTCTATAGCAAATATGTCTCATAAGCCAATTTCTATAGTGTCCTTCCATACTGGTTCATTACCCTACAAATTCTAAATCAACAAGGGCATAATGAAAATCCCTCTTCCATGTACAACCTCCACAAGCCTAGTAGCAGGTCATGTATCATGAGCCACAACCAATATCGTGTCTCTGCCTATAATGATTATGTTTCCTCCCCAAAAACTCCATCAAATTATAAGGAAGAAAATGACCTGACCCTTCAAAAAACTTCACCATATAATGGAGCCCCCAACCAAACCAAATTTCCTCATATGAATGCAAACCATAATTGGTCGTGCCTTCAAATATTCATGCACAAAATATTGATGGACCAAACCAGTACTGGTGACGTATCACCACATTGACTTTAGAATTAGAGAATTATCAAAGGAAAGAACATCAAGAATCCCCCAACCATTCAATTCATAAGTTCTAGCAATTTCAGACTAGTGGACCAGATGGTACTTTTGAGCCCCCCTCAAACCCAACAATAAAAACTTCACCATTATCACCTGTAGTGCATGGATAAGTTGGTAGTGTAATTAAATGAAGCTAGTAAGTAGTGAGTTGTTGCAATACCAACTTCACCAAGATAATGCAACCCCCCAGGGATAAGTCCCAAAGCGACCAATTTGTCTACTTATGGTGTAGTTTCTACATTATCCAGTCCCAATCCTTAAATATATAGTTTTTTTTCCTGATATGAATGCCCAAGTATGTGATCCACGAATGGAGGGGGTGGATATCGACTTGAAATAATTTGGCAATCCTCTGCATATTTTTATTGACTTCAACAGTATACAGGAGAATAGACTTATTACCATTTTCCACCAGCTTGGAATCCACACGAAATTGCCTAGATAGATGATGCAATGTCTCCCATTGGGGAAGAGACAATTTTCCAAAAGTCAATATGTCGTCTACGAAGAAAATATGAGTGATACATACCTCCAGACTCATCCTGATGCTTGCAAATGAGTGATCGATGATCGCCAAGGAAACGTATTATGCGAAAATCAAGAGGCTATGGTGTTGATGAAGCTCTCAATAATAAATGAGATGATTCCCAAACGTTAAAGATGGTAATGATGCATTTGTCATGGTTGGGAACCTACATAGGATGGCATGAAACCTCAAACAAAGCTAGAACATTTTTCCATATAAGCATGTTATTATCAATTAAAATGGAGGAATTTGACTCCTTATGAGATCATTTCTTAAAAATCCAGGATATTAGAGATCAATTGAAATCAAAGACAATGGAAGAATAATGTATGGTTGTTATAGCTTTGACAAATTTTGCTTCTCCATATCCAAATTTTATTGAAACCTTAAACATTATTAGTACAAATAAATATCTTACACTTGAGCAGTTAAGCACTAAGCTCTGGAAAACAAGATAACTAGAAAAGGCAGTTTAAAAATATCCATGGGATTGAACCTTCTAAGCTAGCACTTATAATGAAGTTTAAGAGCAAAGTCACTAAACAAAGCAAAGAGAATGATCATCACTATAAGGAGTTAGTTAAAAGTAAACAAGAAATTCATTGATTTAATTGTGGCAAGTTACAACATATGATAAGAGTTTGCAAGAAGTGGTCATGGGATGAAAATAAAAACCAAGAGTATTCATGTGATGATCAATTTCGAAAGATACATGTAAATTTGGATAAACGGGGAAGAGTTATATATGTTAATGGGTAGAAACAAGGATTCAAGAAGTGGTAAGAATTAACAATATTGATTGCTAACTAATTTTGAGGAGGATAAATCTCAATCTGATCCATTGTGTTGAGGGGTGGAGAAGAAACCAAAAATATGGTTGAAATATCACAAAAAATCAGCCATAATGCCTAGCCAAGAGAGCAGTCAAGTAAGACACAACTCACAAAATGAATCCCTAAATGATGTTGCTACTTAAACAAGTCAAAATCAGTAAAGAAGAAAAATCAGACATCAAGTATACCATGTATTTTCTACTATGATTCATAAGGACAACCACAGGGAGGGGGAAGATGAAGTGGTAAAATGAGATGGTGATTCCTAAAATAAAGAAACACAAATTTTTTTTATGTTGTAACCCCAGATTGTGAAGGAGGTAAATTCAGCAAATGAGCCAAGCACTGTCAATGGTGGAAATTTACCTAAGCTTGGCTCTCA
The DNA here is from genome assembly GCA_034641835.2 of Pinus albicaulis. NCBI lineage: Eukaryota > Viridiplantae > Streptophyta > Pinopsida > Pinales > Pinaceae > Pinus > Pinus albicaulis. The sequence goes on along the minus strand of CM076579.1, from coordinate 158,173,786 downwards.
TCTAGCTCGTGAGTCAATGCTCAAACAAAAGGATGGTGACATAGATTGTATTTCATCAACCTTTCCATATAAAATTCACTTATATACACTATTTTAAAGATCTTATCTTCTGGAATGCAGACATCAGGCTTGCTCAAAGCTTGTCTTATTTTATTTTGAACAAGATGTAAAATGATCATTATGGGAGGGTATTAGAGATAATGGTCATATTCAAAACTTATGTGTGTTAGAGCTTGAGATTTTAAGATGCATAATGAGGTAGATCTTAGGGTCGTATAATAATAGGATTCATCATTTTGAATTGAATATGATTAGTCTTGTAATATGTACATACTTTTCTTTCTGCAAATTTTTTTCCATATTAAAAATTGTAAACAGGGTAAAATTCCTAAAATAAAAATCAAAGGAATAAAAGAAAAAAAGATCAAAAATGAAAAAAAATGAACTCCAACAAAAAAACAGAGATAAAATAGATCATGAAAGTGATGCAAATTAAAATGCCACTACTTTTTGCTTCACTTTTCAAAATAAGATTGTGTGCAACTTGTCAAAAATGCCACAATCCATGATGGTCAAACTGCTTAATCTTGATCTTCCATGTTTTAAATTTCATGTTGATAGATAGAGAATAAGGATCTAGCCAAATTGTTTAATCTTGGCATATCAGCATTTAGGTAGAGAATAATAAGGAGCTCAATAGTTTAATCTAAACCCTTGGAAGTAATAAGGTTAGAATTAGATAGTTTGTTGTTAAAATAAAAATGGTAAGGGTTTTGAAGCTCAAATGCACCCAAATAAATGAAGAAAAAATGTTAGGCTAGCTGATGGGTAGGTAAAAGCAGTTTTTACAAAGCATGGATAGAAGAAATTGATGAATTCATACTTACTAATTTCCCTCTAAATTCATTCTCCTTGTAAAATACTCCTTCCCCTTCATGTTTATTTTTTCCCCATTACAGAACTCATTTTTCCTTACAAAAATCCCTTTTCCTTAGTTTAAAAGATGTTTATCTTTGGAAAAGTAAAATCCTCCCTTTACTAATTTCCCTTTATTCAAAAATGCACCAAAAACCCCAAAAATACATTAATCCTAAGTATTTATTTACATGTATCAAGTCCCACTATGAAAATCCCATCCTGATATAAAGCTTTTTAATTAAAAGTTAGTGTATAAATCCCGCACATTTTCCTTTAACCCCATGTTAACTTTAAAATATTAGCTCCCATTATATACATTTGTCTTGTGTTAAATTAATTCCCACATGTATATTATCCCCAAAACCTTTATTTTATTTATAACCCATAGTTTAATTTCTTCCATGTTTGATATAACCTGGGCCCACCTTATAACTCCGCCACCTAATAACCTTTTTACATATCCCATCACATGACATAATTCCCTAGGTCCCGTCTATCAAATCCCCGATGAATCCCTCTATTTGCCTAGTCGTCCAATTTCGATTGTTCAGATCCAATGAATAATACCCTTTATCGCATATTTGATTGCACAATATTTAATCCCATCGAGCCTTGAGAAATATGTGGTTTTTGGATCCCCGCTCCTGGCTACGTGGTGGCATTTGATTCCATCTCATTCGTCCAAAAAAAATGACCCAATCGCTTTCGTGAATGCGAAAACCATTGAGTTGTATTTTCGCCTGTTAGTGAAACCATTCTTCCATTTCAAATTAACCTGTGCATTTTATGTTAAAACATTGTTGGCTAAAAAACTCATATATCCACCCATTGCAAATTATTTTTCACCTTTTATGTTACTGATTGTGCAAATACAATTCTGTCGACCTTTTTTCAATCTAATATATTGGTTTTGACCTATTATTAAGCTAATTCAACCAGAATTGAGGCCTTTTTACACCAGAATTCAACAAAATTGCTGCCAAAGACATTGTAGGACCAATCTGAAGCCTATAAATACCAGTGAAGCCTCAGAAAACCTTTTTTTGCCTCAAAGAACCTTTCTGCAAATCAAAAACTTATTTTCTCCAGGTATTCCTAAAATACGAAGGCATTTACTTATAATAAGAAAGTAATGAGTAGTTGAATCAGTTAGGAGCCTTTGCAGACCCCAAAAGAAAGCCCTGTTGTTTCCCTATCCTTTTTTCTGCAGACCCTAGGCATATTTTCACTGAATTCCCAAGGCCTGGAACTATTTTTTATCACAGATAGTATTATTTGATCAATTGAACTAGTTTAAATGTTTGCAGACCATAGAAAAGCTCTTATTTCATCTTAAACCCTTTTGCACACTATAAAAATATTTGACAACATCTTAAAGAGGCCCGAGTCCACTTCTTCAATTAGAAAGTAATCAACTGATTCAAATTAAAAAAAATATGGCTTCTCAAAGCATTGTATCTATCAAGTATGTTGTGCCACAGACCTTCCAATGTACAGAGGCCATCATAATTTTCCAAACCTGTTATTCCCCTTACCAAAGAGCCATTACAACCCCTGCAAAAGAAATCTTATTTACTATCACAGCTAAATCTATAAATCAAACGCTATAGATCCAACCTAGGCTCGATAAAAACCCTCTGTCTATTGAAAACCTTAAATATATCTGAATCTAGACTTCCCCAAGAGGTTCCAGATATTTCAAACCTTCATTCCCTCACCAACAGCAACTCCCAAAACAAAGCCTCCTTATCCAAGAACCATTTTCTCTGAGAGAACTAGACACATCATCTCAATGTTGTCTTGTATTTTGGGTTATTTTACTGATGACCATGTTGATGCTTCAATCTTGGGTATCCTATCTATCTTCACCCCTGGTCATCCTCCTGCCACCATATTCAATTTTACTCAGTACTTTGCTGACATAATGCATGAACAACTTGTTAAAATGCCTGAAGAATCTCTTTTCAAGTATTCATTAGTCTTGTTCCACATTTTTCTATACTTCTAGTCTAAAAAAATTTCCATCAACCTTAAAAAACTTGATGTTGAAGGTAATCCATAGTCAATAATATTTTGGACTTCCTTACTCAGGAAGGATTCAACACAGTTCACACACACAAATTTCATTGATTCCTTCATCCATCCAATGGTCAAGATGCTGAAAAGTAGCATTCAACCAAGAATCAGTGAGGAAATTAAAAAGATCCTACAATTATCAGAGCATAGTAGAACAAGATATTGGTACCTGTATCAAAACCACACAAATATTAGGTATATGGATCTAATCTTTTTCCATATAAGATGTCCAAATACCTTCTAATGAGGTTATTTTCCCTTGAATATATTAGGAAGATCCTTAATGTCGATGTAATAAATTTATTAGCAACAAAAAAGAGGACACAATTTAAGATAAAGAGTCAGATTGGTCCTTTTATTTGTAATAGTAGAGATGCAGGTCCACAAGCAGAGAAGTATTTGCAAGAGTTTAAATTCAGTCATAGTTTTCAATAGTACTATGATACTTTAGGAGTAATAAGAAAATTAAGAGGCAGATATATAGAATTACTCCAATCAGTATGAATGGTTGGAGAACACTTTGAAAGAGGTAGATAAGCTAGGTGATACTAGTAAAATCTTGCAAACTCTAGCCCCACAAGATAGGAACTCTGAAAGAATCAGAGAAGAAGGATCAGACACTGCAAAAACTACCACTGAGACAAAATTTAAAATGATGTACAGGAAGAAGCCAAAATTAAATCCTGTAAATGAGGAAGTGGATACCATTTAAGTAATTGCTACAAGTACAGTGGTGAAGGATAATGCACCTCCTACAATTTCTGAAGAAACTCACCAACATTACACATCCAAAACTAAGAATATTAAAAAACAACACAGTATTAAAGTATCTTCACCCAACAAACCAACAGAGAAAGAACAAGACATCATGCAGAAATATAAATAAATCAAGCTAAGAAATGAGACTTTAAAAGCTGATACATATAACCAATATTGGAAGAATTCACCAAGTGATCAGAGCATATTGTTTTTGGCATTTGACTATAAGACTAGGAAGATGTGGATGAACTTCCTGCAGTCTACAATGAAACATCCCAAATCATCAGCAGATTATAAAACAACATCATATGAAGTTTAAGCATCAGATCTTCATCCAATTGACCAAATAGAAATTCACAAACAAGTTGGTGAAATGCAATATTTTACAATGAAAAACAAGGCCATGAGTGTACAGAAGCTCGAAAACACTCTAGGGAAAATCAGAGATCATGTAAATCTAGAAAAGGCCTGCTCACAGACTAAAGATAACATCATAAAATCTATGTAATATTTGGTTATCGAAGTAGGATATGATCCAAACAATGTTAAAGTTGTAGAAGAAGTAATAAAATAGAAGAATGCGGACATTGTTGCATTAAATAAGAAACTCAAATTGCCTCTTTCTAAACATCCACAAGAAAAGGAAGTATTACAGGATGCAAACAAAAAATATGAGATGATGAACCTCATCCTTAAGTTGATTTCCCAGTTAAAAGAAATGAAAAATGAAATGGAAAAGCTAATGGAGGAGAAAAAGGCTAGCTCAGATGCAGCCCTTGTCACTGTAATTCCTATAGTCATTATTGTTGTTCCCTCTACATTAGCATAATCATTTTCCCCTTTAGTTCCATTAGCTACAACACTTCCTGTTACCTCAGCAACTACTTCAGCAATAGGGCCATCTACATCAATAGTACATCCAACTGATGAAGCAAGTAGATTAGTGAAATTAATGAAGGAAATTTTCATTCAGACAAATGAAATCAACAGAATTAAAGAAAAACTAAAAATTTTGGAGGATGAGAAGAAAATAGCACAAATCACGGATAAAATTGAGGTACAAAAGACAAACAGATTGACAGAGAAATTGCAGAAGCTAGAAAAATATTTAACAATGAAAGAGCCAATGGCACAAGCCAAACATTAGATATTGGTCAATATCATTGAATATATCAATGATATTTGGCCATCAATCTAGGTCATTTATGAAAAAAAATATTTAAACAAAGTAGCAGGTGAAGCTATCCAGAAAACTAGAGAAGAACTTGGTAAGAAACAAGAAGAGGCTAACGAAATCATAAAGTTTCTCAATTCCAAAAATAAGAAAGCATTAGAAGAAATTGGAATTAGTGACGCGACAAAAATGATCCTAGAAGTTAGGAAGGTGATTTCTAAGAAAAAATTAATGGTTCAACTTGAAGAAAAATGCCAAAACATGGAGATGGCCATAACCAAGTTCATCATGAAGTTTGATATTTTGAGGCAGAAGGGCCTGCCAAATCCTCTGTTTATTAATGAAAAATTGATGAAACAAGAGGATTCTGATAAGAAAATGAGAGAAGTGGCCAAGGATAAAGCTAACCTTCCTTCTTCTCAAGGAATTCCAATGGGGAAAGTACTCTACAAAAATTTTGAGAACCTTTTTAACCTACAACATGAGGTAAAACATTTATTTATAAACAAACCTACGTTTTCAAACTATATAGAGGCAGATGAATTATTTAGAAGGATGATAAATATCAAATTACCAGAGGCACAATTTTGGGAGAAATTGACTGATTTACTGTGAAAAGAATAGCTGTAAAATAGGGCAGTAAAATGAAAAACATATTAGTCAGGAAAAGGGATAGAAAAGAGGAGGCAATTTTACAATTACAGAACAATAGTATTAGTGAAAGTTAAAGCAGTGTCAAAGAAGTTACAATCAAAGAGTATCAGATTTTAAAGAGTATCAGGTTAAATTCAAACAGAAATTAAAAATCAGATCGAAAGCTACCAACGCAAAGGACACTCAATTGCCTAACAAACATCCTTCGTTGAGCAAACAACAAAGAGACAAATCAACAAAAAATCAAAGACAACAAAAAAAAAATTCAATCAAAGTAGGGACAAATTACATTAGGTAGATAGCTATCTCTATCTTCTTGCATGAAGATATTTATTTTTCCTTGAATAATTCCTAAGTTTGTTTTAGGATATTTTGTAAAAGTTTTTGTATAAATACTCCACATTTCGAAGTATTGAGGGTGGATGAATTTCTAAATATTTCTATAGTTGTAATGAGCTGAAACCTGAGGGTTCTATGTACCATTTTCAAATCAGCAAACTGTATTGAGAAATAAAGCATCATATTATAGGATTCATGTGTTGAGCCACTTTAGTGAAGTAATTTCACTTCTTCTTTGTTACCTTCTTATTTTTTTCACATTCTTATATGTTTTCTTAATCTAAATGATATAACAGGAATATTATTACAGAATATATTTGATTACACTCTATCTTGAACTATTTGTCATTTATATGTTTTCATCTGATATCCAAGTTAGGGAATTATTCATTTCTCTCTAGTTTTGATTGACCTCTGGCATTTCCCTCATTATCCGGATCTAAGAATCCTTAATTGCTCCCTCATCCCAATTGAAACCATTTCACTATCTAGCCTGTAGATCTAAATTGACTCAACTATCTTTCCCTATGAACATTTTCTTTAGACCTTGATTCCATCCTGCTTCTTGATATATTGACTCCATTAGCCCAATGGAAAATAGACCTGCAACTATCCATTTGAACCAATGATTCCACCACCAAACCAAATCAAAATCAAATTCCAATCAATGTTAGCTAACTAGCCTAAAATCAACTAAAATCAACAAAGATAAATCATATAGAGAGAGCCCTCTCTAAGGATTAGGGAGGTTAGATCCTAAAGCTTAAAATTAGGTATGTGGTTACCTCAAATATTTCTTTAAAGAAAAAAAGCATAACAACCCTACGAAATTATTGGAGTGATAACATTCTGGCAAACCCACTGGGAAAAAAACCAATCCTTGGTTTTAAAATAAACCTTAAAGTAAATATTATTTATCATCTTTTCACCTTAAGGTTGTTTTAGGGTTGTTAGAGAATTTTTTTATTGAAAACTAAAATTCTCGCTTCCAAAATAATTTAATACACTAGGGCTCATCCTGATCCACAGCCTGTTGTAATAATAGATGACCTAGACAAAATTTTAAGGAAAAAGAATAAGGAAGTAGAAATTTTAGAAAGTACAAGTAAATTAATCAAAGCTACTTCACTTGCCATAAAATTGTCAAGTTTACAAGATTTAGAATTTAATTCATATTTTGAACATTATTTATTTAGAACTAAATCATAAAGCTCAATATATGACAGTGTTATAGATCCTGATTTTATTTCATTTATTGAATCTAAAAAGGAAACTATTTCACTTGATTCAGACCAAAAAATACTAGAACCATATGATAAACTTGATGCTTTGACTGCCACTTTGATTAAGGAAATTGGTGAAGCCTTCCTTCAACATTATGTTGAATTAATTGCTTTGTATGCTTATACCCCTAAGCCTTCTACCAGTTATTTAGAATCTTTAAATTCATCCTCATTTAGTGCCACTTCATCCATTACTTCCACTACACTCACTTCCACTGCACTATATTCCATTGAATCATTCATTCCCAAGCTTCCTCTTCAACTTAGAGTTTTATTTCCATATCCAAACACTTAAACTTCACCTTCTAGCATTACTGCTATATTTCTAGTACTTCAACAACTTTTCCAAGTACATCATCTAGTATCCCAAGTACATCTATAAGTACTTCAACCTCATCACAAAACACCAAAAATTTACCTCCTCGCCCAGCTAGAATATTATCCTTGGTAGCTAGCTATGCACCTTTGGTCCTACCAGATCAATTACATGCCATGCCCCAAAATTATCAGAGAAAAATCTTTCAATTTGATGGAACTGGCCAATACACTGCACAACAACATGTTAAAAAAATGAGAGATTATTTTGGATTGCATGAAATAGATGAAGCTGATGTACAAATGAGATTTTTTTCCCAAACTTTAGCTGGATAAGTAAAAAAGTGGTTTAAAGCTTTCCCTGCCAATCATATTGCTGATCTAGAAGCCTGTCATAGATTATTTATAAATAGATGGGAGAAAAAGAATAATCCTTTACAAATTCTTTCTGAATATGAAAACATTAGCAGAACTCCTAATGAGTCAGTTCAGGACTATTGTACTAGGTTCAACAGCATCAATAATGTTATTCCAACAAACATTAAATGCCCACCAGATCTAGCTTTAATTAAATTTCATGATGGTTTTTACATTGACATGTCATACCAGTTGAGTGAAAGAAACCCAGAAACACCAGAACAAATCCAAAGCAATGCAGTTACTATAGAAGAAAATTTGTTAGCTAAGAGAGTAAGAATGAGAAATGAACATAGAGTCACTATAAAAGAGGAATCATCCCCATCAGATAGTAAAATAGATAGTTTAGCGAAAACCATGGAAAGGATGATGGACAGGTTAGAAATAATGGAGAGAAAACCCCAGCGGGATAATCAACAACAAGGTCCACAAATAAGAAATACAAACTTTTGAAAGAATCCCAACACTCACAAATCTAGAGAATCTGCACCTGATCAACAAATAAGACCCCCTTTCCAAGAGAACTAAGCTAAAATTTCACACCAAAATAAAGAAGATGAAGATACCCATATTAAATTAATGGTAATTAATGATGATAATACTATTTTTCTTACACAAGAAGAACAGGAATTATTCATGATGAACCAGTTACAATTAGAATCTAGGGAATCATTTGATTACAAGCAAGGTTATGTTACTGCAATAAAAGAAGTTCACAAGCAATATAACTTGATGAGTAAGAAAAATGTAGAAGTACCTACTAAGAAAAATTCACAAACATAAACCAAGAAAAAAATAGAAGCACCTACAACTAGAGTACTGCAAATTCTCTCTAGAGTAACTCAGCAAAACTCTAGTGATAATCAGAAAAAATCTAGTTCAAATAAGAAAAATTCATGTCCTAATTAGAAAATTTATAGTCCAAAAATTTCACCAAGTCCTAAAATTGTTGACATTATAGATACTAATGTTCAAACATTAGTTGATCCTCAAAAATATGTTGCTTCTAAAACAACAATTTCTGTTAAAACAACATCTGCTGCTGACCAAAAAATAGTTGATCCTATAACAGAGGTTGCTAAAACAACTTTTGAAACTTCAAAATCTGTTAAAACTACCACTACTACTCAAATTACCCCAAAAAAGAAGGTTGAAAACAAAAAAACAGTGGAAACAAAAACTGAAAAACCAACTGTAAATAAACAAGAGAAAAACACTCAAACTACAATTACTAAAGAAGAGATCATTCAGTTAGGAAAAAAACAATTTCCATTCAATATCCAATCTGAAATTGCAAAATTGATGATACCAATTCCTTTAACAGAGTTGGTAAAACATGATTTATAAAAATATCAAATTACTAAAACTTTGAACATCAATGAAGAGAAGATTCTGTCAATTTGAACATGAATTAATATTTGGTCCTGATGTTAATGGTAAAAATCAAGAGGGTGGTGTTCCTCCTTTCTACATTAGTTTTAATATTCATGATAATCTTTTACACGATGCTATGCTAGACTCTGGAGCATCCCATAATTTAATTTCAAAAGCCATCATGGAAACCTTAAATCTTGATATCACTAGGCCATATAAAGTTTTATTCTCTTTTGATTCCAGCAAAGTTAAATCCCTAGGCTTAATCAAAGATTTATATGTCACTTTAGTTCAATACCCAACCAAAAGCATAGTCATGGATAGTGTAGTTGCATATATCCCTCCTAAGTATGGAATGCTATTATCTCACTCATGGGGAGCAAAACTGCAGGGATCTTTACAACTAGATATGTGTTATGCCATTATTTCAGTGTTTGGACAGCCTAAAAAACTTTATAGAGAAACCTTGATGAAGTACATCGTCAATAGTACAACACAACCACAAAACTACCCTATTTATTTCATACACTCTGATATGGATTCCTTCATTTTATGTAATTCATAAATTGGCACAAATAAAAACACAAAATTAAAACAAAAACATAAATAAGTTGACAGTGATAATATTTTTCACGAATCAATGTGGCATTTAGATTTTGATGGTTCAGCCAATAGATTATGATCAGGAGCAGGATGTTGGATTTATACCATGGAAAAAAATCATTCAGAGGGCCATGCCTTTAGATTAAGTTTTAAATGTACAAATAACATGGCCGAGTATGAAGCTTTAATCTTAGGACTGCAAACTGTTAGAAAACAACGAGGAAAAAGAGTTTCTATCATGGGAGACTCTGAATTGATCATAAAATATATTAAAGGAGAGCATTTTGTGTATAATCCTAGACTTCGCTAATACAGGGAAATTGTTTTAGATCTGGTAAAAGAATTGCTTGAAACTGAATTTTATGTGATTCCTAGGAAATAGAACATGCAGGCATACAGTTTAGCACATTTGATAGCACCTGCAAACTTCCTTTCTAGCCAAATCACCACATGCCTATTATACCAGACAACTTAAAATATTGGAAATTTTTTTTCACAAGATGCTGAAATCTATAATCTCATGAATGCTAAGGGAGAATTCTAAAACTATAACATAGATAAAGATTGTATAGTAGAAGAAACTATATATAGTGAGATAGATGTAAATAATTTATATTTAACTAAACCCAGTGAATTCACTCAAATAGAAATAGATAAGTTAGAGAATGTAGAAATAGAAGAAATAGCAAATGATGTTTCTGAGATTTTAAACCTTAAGGATAAATTTCTATGTAAGGGATTAGCCCCTTTAGAATATCTTTTTGATTCAAATTATGTTGCAAGAAAACCTAAAATGGAACCACTAATATCAGACATAGAAGAACATAGCATAGGAACTAAACAAAGGCCTAATCTCATTAAACCATCCAAAGCATTACCTTCAGAAGAAAAGCTGAAATATATAGCTCTATTTAAGGAATTTCATGATGTATTTGCATAGAGTTATGAAGACTTAAAATCTTATGACGCTAGCATAATACAATATAAAATTCCCATTAAAGAATATTATAAACCATTTATACAGAAGCTTAGGAGAATAAATCCAGTTCTTATGCCCTTGATTCAAAAAGAGGTGAAAAGAATGTATGAAGCCCAAATCATTGCACCAATCAAATATTATGATTGAGTCTCAAACCTAGTTCCTACTAAGACGAAAATAGGGGCAATCAAACTTTGTGTTGATTTCCAGAACTTAAACAAAGCGTCCCTCAAAGATAACTATCCTCTTCCCAAAATGGACCATATTTTACAGAGGGTGGTAGGATCATCCAGGATTTCATTTCTTGATGGATTCTCTGGATACAATCAAATATTAGTTCAACCATAAGACCAGCCAAAGAAAACATTTACCACTCCTTGGGGTACTTTCATGTATGTGAGAATTCCTTTTGGATTAATGAATGTAGGAGCTACATTTCAGAGAGATATGGACATAGCTTTTTCTAAAGAGATTCATGATTTTCTTGTAATTTATCTAGATGATATAACTGTCTTTTCAAAATCATATAATGAACATCTAGATCGTTTAAGACACATATTTACTAAATGAAAAAAAATTGGAATCTATTTGAGTCCAAAAATGACACTCTTTGGACTTGAAGAAGGGAAACTTTTAGGTCACATAATATCAAAAGAAGGAATTAGGATAGACCCAGCTAGAATAGAGGAAATTTTGAACATAAGTCATCCTAGGAATATCAAGGAATTACAAGCTTTCTTAGCTAAAAATAATTTTCTCAGAAGATTCATTTCAAATTTAGCAGATTCAATTAGAGAATTGAATAACATGTTGAAAAAAGACTCATCACTTAAATGGAAAATATAGGCCAAACAATCATTTGAATCAATCAAACAAGCCCTTAAAAAAACACCAGTCCTAATAAGTCCTGATTTCAAAAAATATTTCATTATTTTTACTTTTGCTTCAGAACATACTATTGCAGCAGTCTTGTTGCAAAAGAATGATCAGGGTTATGAACAGACCATAGCATTTTTCAACAAATCACTATGAGATGTCACATTAAAATAAAACATTATGGAAAAAAATGTATTGGCTTTAGTAAAGGCTATCAAAGATTTCAGAGTGTACATTTTTTACTCTCACATTATTACTTATGTTCCAAATTCAGCTGTTAAGGACATCCTGACTCAGAATGGGCCTGATTGTAAAAGAAGCAAATGGATTGCCACAATTTTGGAATATGACATAGAAATTAAGCCTACTAAACTAATAGAAGGTCAATGTTTAGCTAAACTCGTGGCTGAATCTAATTGCAATACCTTAGACATAATTTTTATTCCTCAATTAGATGATCCGGAAGAGATGGCGACTCCATAGATCAGTGAACATTTCTTAGATTCACTTTGGTATGAAAATATCATATTTGTCTTGCTAAACTTACAAGCTCCTCCCAGTTTGTTTAGGACTAAAATTCCTAAAGTTAAAGGCAATGAAATATTATATTGTAGATAATTCTTTGTTTTTGAAAGATCATGATGGTATTCTTTTAAATTGTATACAGAAAGATGAAGCTGACAATATTATGCAAGAGTATCACGCAGGTGAATGTGGAGGACATATTTATCCGGAAATCTACAATTGATAAAATCTTGAGGGCTGGTTTTTACTGGCCTATACTTTTTGCAGATGTAAGAAAGCATGTGACCTCCTGTCACAAATGTCAAGTCTTTGAAGGGAAGAAAAAAATACTACCTTCACCCCTCAAACCCCTCTCCATAGAAATTCCATTTTAGCAATGGACTCTAGACTTAATTGTTGAAATTCACCCACCCTTCTCAGCCCAGCATAAATGGGTCCTCACAGCCACTGATGATTTCACTAAGTGGATAGAAGCAATTCCTTCTAGGCAAGCCACTGATTTTGTCATCATTTCATTCCTTAAAAAAAATATCCTTTCCATATTTGGATGTCCCCGAAATCTCATTAATCATAATGCAGCTGCCTTCAAATATAAAAAGATGATTGATTTCTGTAATAAATTCCACATCACCCTTAGCCATTCCACTGCCTATTACCCCCAAGGTAATGTACTAGCAGAATCATCCAACAAAAGCCTTGTAAGCAACATTAAGAAATGATTAGAAGACAACAAAAAATCCTGGAACAAAAGTTTGGTCAATGCATTATGGGAAGATAGATTAACTACAAAAAAGTCAATTGGTACATCCCCTTATCAGTTTGTTTATGGGATGGATGTTGTTTTTCCATCGTCTTTAGGATACAATACTTGCAAATTCTTTTCTATATTAAAAAATGTAAAGAGGGTAAAATTCCTAAATGAAAAATCAAAGGACAAAAGAAAAAAATAAAATAAAAATGAACCCCAACAAAATAAAGAGATAAAATAAATCATGAAAGTGATGAAAATTCAAATGCTACTACTTTTTACTTTACTTTTCAAAATAATATTGTGTCTAGCTTGTCAAAAATGCCACAATCCATGAAGATCAAACTCCTTATTCTTGATCTTTCATATTTTAAATTTCATGCTAATAGATAGAGAATAAAGATCTAGCCAAACTATTTAATCTTGGTAGATCAATAGTTAGTCAGATAATAATAAGGAGCTGAATAGTTTAATCTGAGCCCTTGGAAGTAATAAGGTTAGAATTAGATAGTTTGTTGTTAAAATAAAAATGGCAAGGGTTTGTAAGCTCAAATTCACCCAAATAAATGAAGAAAAAAGGTTAGGGTAGCTAATGGGTAGGTAAAAGCATTTTTTACAAAGCATGGATTGCAGAAATTGATCAATTAATACTTACTAATTTCCCTCTAAATTCGTTCTCCTTGTAAAATACTCCTTCCCCTTCATATTTATTTTTTCCCCATTACATCACTCATTTTTACTTACAAAAATCTCTTTTCCTTAGTTTAAAACACATTTATCTTTGGAAAAGTAAAAAACTCCCTTTATTAATTTCCCTTTATTAAAAAATACACCAAAAACCCCCAAAATACATTAATCCTAAGTATTTATTTACATGTATCGGGTCCCAATATGAAAATCGCATCCTGATCTAAATTTTTTTCATTAAAACTTAGTGTATAAATCCCGCACATATTAATTTAACCCCATGTTAACTTTAAAATATTAGCTCCCATTATATACATTTGTCCCATGTTAAATTAATTCCCGCATGTATATTATCCCCAAAACCCTTATTCTATTTATAACCTATAGTTTAATTTCTTCCACGTTTGATATATCCTAGGCCCACCTTATAACTAAGCCACATATTAACCTTTCTACATATCCCATCGCATGATGTAATTCCCCGGGTCCAACCTATCAAATCCTCGATGAATCCCGCTATTTGCCCAACCGTCTGATTGCGATTGAGCAAATCCAATGGCCTATACCCTTTATCACATATATGATTGCACGATCTATAATCCCATCAAGACCTCGCGAAATGCGCGGTTTTCGGGTCCCTGCTCTTGGCTATGTGGCAGCATTTGATTCTGTCGCATCCATCCAAAAACTACCACACGACTACTTTCGTCAATGCGAAAACCACTGAGTTGTATTTCCACCCTTTAGCGAAATCGTCCTTCCATTTGAAATTAACCCGCGCATTTAATGTTAAAACACTATTGGTTAAAGAACTGATATAGTTTCCCATTGCAAAGGATTTTTCACCTTTTCTGTTACTGATTGCGCAAATACAGTTTCACCGACCTGTTTTCGACCTAATATACCATTGTTGATCTATTATTAGGCTAATTCAACTGGAATTGAGGCATTTTTACACCAGAATTCAAAAAAATTGCTGCCAAAGATGCTTCAAGACCAATCTGAAGCATATAAAAGCCAGTGAAGTCTCAAAAAACCTTCCCTTGCCTCAAAGAACCTTTCTGCAAATCAAAAACTTATTTTCTCCAGGTATTCCTGAAATACCAAGGCATTTACTTACAGCAAGGGAGTAATCAGTAATTGAATCAGTTAGGAGCCTTTGTAGACCCAAAAAGAAAGCCATGTTGTTTCCCTATCCTTTTTTCTACACACCCTAGGCATATTTTCACTAAATTCCCAAGGCCTGAAACTGTGTTTGATCACATACAATACTATTTGATCAATTGAACCAGTTTAAACCTTTGCAGACCATAGAAAAGCCCCTATTTCCTCTTAAACCCTTCTTCACACTGTAAAAATATTTCACATCATTTTAAAGAGGCCAAAGTATATTTCTTCAATGAGAAAGTAATCAATAGATTAATATTAAAAAAATTATTGCTTCTCAAAGCATTGTATCTGTCAATCCTCTACAACCTCCTGTTGTAGATGTAGAACACACTCCTTTAACTAATAGAGATTTTAAAATCAGTGACCCTGTCACTGAGTTTAACCCTCTTGAGCTCCACTGCTGGAGCCATGAAAAATCCATTGACCAAGATGATGAGGTTTTCATTTAGGAGTCCAATTTTCCCAAGAATTTTGTGCCACAGACCTTCCAATGTCTAGAGGCCATCAGAAATTTCCAAACTTTATATTTCCATAATCAAAGAGCCATTATAACCCCTGCAAAAGAAATATCATTTACTATCACAGTTGAATCTATAAGTCAAATGTTGCAGATCCAACCTAGGCCAAATGAAACCCCTTTGTCTATTGAAACCTTTACTCAGTTATATCTCAATATGGACTTCCCCAAGAGGTTTCAGATATTTCAAACCTTCATTCCCTCTTCAAAAACAACTCCCAAAACAAATCCTCCTTATCCAGTAGCCATTTTCTTTGAGAGAACTAGACACATCATCTCAATGTTGTCTTGTATTTTGGGTTATTTTACCGATGAGCATGTTGACGCTTCAATCTTGGGTTTCCTATTTATTTTCACCCCTAGTCATCCTCCTGCTACCATATTCAATTTTGCTTAGTACCTTGCTGACACAATGCATGAGAAGCTTGTTAAAATGCCTAAAGAAGGTGTTTTCAAGTATTCATCAGTCTTGTTCCACATGTTTCTATACTTCTAGTTTAAAAAATTTGTCATCAACCTTCAGAAAATTGATGTTGAAGGTAATCCAAATTCAATAATATTTTGGACTTCCTTACTCAAGAATGATTCAACATAGTTCACATACACATATTTCATTGATTCCTTCATCCATCCAATGGTCAACATGTTGAACAAAAACATTTAACCAAGAATCAGTGAGGAAATTAAAAAGATCGTATAGTTATCAAAGAACAGTACAACAGGAGATTGGTACCTATATCAAAACCACACAGAGACTAGGGTATATGGTTCCAACCATTTTCCATATAAGCTACTCAAATACCTCCCAATGAGGTTATTTTCCCTTGAATACATCAGGCATATCCTTAATTCTGATGCAATAAATTTCTTAGCATCCAAAAAGAGGACATAGTTTAAGATAAAGAGTCAGATTAGTCCTTTTATTTGTAACAGTAGAGATGCAAGCCCACAAGCAGAAAAGTATTTGCAGGAGTTTAAATTCAGTCAGAGTTTTCAATGGTACTATGATCCTTTAGGAGTAATAAGAAAATTAAGAGTCAAATGTAAATTAACTCCTTATGTACATGAGTCCAAGATAGACATAGAGAAGTAATCCAATCAGTCTGAATGGTTTGAGAACACTTTGAAAGAGGAAAATAAGCATGGTGATATAATCAAATCTTGCAAAATCCAGCCCCACGGGATAGGAACTCTAAAATAACTAGAGAAGATCGATCATACACTACAGAAAATACCACTGAGACAAAATTTAAAATGATGTACTAGAAGAAGCCAAAATTAAATCCTATAAATGAGGAAGTGGAAACCATTAAAGTAATTGATACAGGTACAATGGTGAAGGATAATGCACATCCTGTAGTTTCTGAAGAAACTCACCAACCTTCCACATCCAAAACTCAAATTATTCAGAAACAACACAGTATTGAAGTATCTTCATCCAGCAAACTAGCAGAGAAAAATTAGGGAATTATGCAGAAATATAAATAAATCAAGCTAAGAAATGAGATTTTAAAAGCTAATGCATATAATCAATACTCGAAGCAGTCACCAAGTGATCAGAGCATATTGCTTTCTGCATTTGACTATAAGACTAGGAAGATGGGTATGACCTTCCTGCAGCCTATAGTGAAACATCCCAAACCATCAGTAGATTATCAAAAGACATCTTATGAAGTTCAAGCATCAGATTTTCATCCAATTGACCAAATATAATTTCACATAGAAGCTGGTGAAATGTTATATTCTACAATGACAAATAAGGCCATGAGTGTACAGAAGCCGAAAAACACTCTAGGGGACATCAGAGATCAGTTAAGGCTAGAAAAGGCCTCCTCACAGGCTAAATATAAGAGAATCAAACTTCTGGAAGATTTGGTTATTGAAGTAGGATATTATCCAAACAATGTTAAAGTTGAAAAATAATTGATAAAAAATAAGAATGTAAACATTGGTACAATAAATAAGCAACTCAAATTTCCTTCTACTGAACATCCACGGGCAAAGGAAGTATTACAGGATGCAAACCAAAAATATGAGATGATGAACCTCATCCTTTAGTTGACTGCCCAGTTAAAAGAAATGGAAAATGAAATGGATAAGTTAGTGAAGGCAAAAAAGGCCAGCTCATAAGTAGTCTCTGTCATTGTTGTTCCTATTGCCACTATTGTTGTTCCTTCTACATTAGAAGAATGATTGGCCCCTTCAGTTCCATTAGCTACACCACTTCTTGTTGCCTCAGCAACTACTTAAGAAATAGGGTCATCTACATCAATAGTACATCTAACTCATGAAGCAAGTAAATTAGTGAAAGAAATGCAGGAAATTTCCATTCAGAAAAATTAAATCAACAGAATTAAAGAACATCTAAAAATTCTAGAGGATGAGAAGAAATTAGCACATATCATGCATAAAAATGAGGTATAAAAGACAAAAAAATTGACAGAGAAATTGCAGAAGGTAGAAAAAGATTTAACATTGAAAGAACCAATGGCACAAGCCAAACAACATCTATGGGCCAATATCATTAAATCTATCAATGATATTTGGCCATCAATCCAGGTCATTTATGAACAAAACAATTTAATGAAAGTAGCAGGTGAAGCTATCTAGAAAACTAGAGAAAAACTTGGTAAGAAGCTAGAAGAGGCTAATCAAATCATAAATTTTCTCAATTCCAAAAATAAGCAAGAATTATAAGAAATTTGAATTAGTGACAGGACAAAAACAATCTTAGAAGTTAGGAAGGTGATTTCTAAGAGAAATTTAATGGTTGAACTTGAAGAAAAATGCCAAAACATGGAGAAGGCCATAACCAGGTTCATGATGAAGTTTGATACTTTGAGGCAGAAAGGCCTGCCAAATCCTCTAGTTATTCATGATAAATTGATGAAACAAGAGGATTATGATAATAAAATGAGAGAAGTGGCCAAGGATCAAGCTAACCTTCCTTCTTCACAAGGAATTCCAATAGGGAAAGTACTCTAAAAAAAATTTGAGAACCTCTTTTACCTACAACATGAGGTAAAACATTTATTTATAAAAAAGCCTACATTTTCAAAGTATACAAAGGCAGATGAAGTATTCATAAG
This sequence comes from Pinus albicaulis, assembly GCA_034641835.2. Classification (NCBI taxonomy): domain Eukaryota; kingdom Viridiplantae; phylum Streptophyta; class Pinopsida; order Pinales; family Pinaceae; genus Pinus; species Pinus albicaulis. The sequence goes on along the minus strand of CM076579.1, from coordinate 158,155,283 downwards.
GATGATAAATATCAAATTACCAGAGGAAGAATTTTGGGATAAATTGATTGTTTTACTGTGAAAAGAATAGAAGTAAAACATGGCAGTCAAATGAAAAACATATCAGTCAGGAAAAAGGATAAAACAGAGCAGACAGTTTTACAGTTATAGAACAACATTAATAGTGAAATTTAAAGTAGTAACAAAGCAGTTACAATGAAAGAGTGTCAAAGTTTAAAGAGTATCAGGTTAAAGTGAAACAAAAATTACAAATCAGAGTGAAAGTTGCCAACATAAAGGACACTCAACTACCTAACAAGCAGCCTTCATTGAGCAAACAACAAAGAGACAAATCAACAACAAATCAAAGATAGCAAACAAAAAATGCAATATAAGAAGGGATAGCTTGCATTAGCTAGATAACTGTCTCTATCTTCTTGCAGGAAGATATTTATTTTTCCTTGAATAATTCCAAAGTTTTTTTAGGATATTTTGTAATATTTTTTGTATAAATACTCCACATTTTGAAGTATTGAGGGTGGATGAATTGCCAAACATTTCTATAGTTGTAATGAGTTGAAACCTGCGGGTTCTTTGTATCATTTTCAAGTTAGTAGACTGGATTGAGAAATAAAGCATCATATTACAGGATTCATGTGTTGAGCCACTTTAGTGAAGTACATTCACTTGTTCTTTGTTACTTTCTTATGTTTTTCACATCCTTATATGTTTGCTTAACCTAAATGTTATAGCAAGAATATTATTACAGAAGATGTTCATTTACACTCTGTCTTGAACTATTTTTCATTTATATGTTTTCATCTGATATCTAGATTAGGGAATTATTCATTGCTCCCTAGTTTTGATTGACCTGTGCCGTTTCCCTCATTATCCAGATCTGAGAATCCTTAATTCCCCTCTCATCCCGATGAAACCATTTCACTCTAGCCTGAAGATCTGAATTGAACTAGCTATATTTCCCTGTGAACATTTTATTTAGAACTTGATTCCGTCCTGCTGCTTGATACATTGACTCCATTAGGAAAATGGAAAATAGACTTGCAACTATCCGTCTGAACCAGTGATTCCACCACCAAACCAAATCAAAATCAAATTCCAATCAATATTACATAACTATCCTAAAATTGTTGTGAAACCAGATCCAAAAAGAGAAGAAAAGAGATATCAATGCCTTAGAAATAAGCCACTTCAAGGGGGCAACCTCCAATACATTACATGAATGAAAAATTCTTGGATGATACAAATTACAAAACCTCCTTTCTATATATAGGAGTCCATGAGGCCACAATGTAATCTTAGCCAACCTGAAAATAATAATTTAAGGGCACAATAATAACAATATGGGGGTTACAAGGGTACAATAATAACAATAAGGGGGTTACACTAACAACAATAAGGGACTATACTAGTAATATAGGGACCTAACATGCCCCTCTCCTTCAAAAAAGTGTTCTCCTCAACGCTTGAGTAGCTCTGGGTGCTTCTGTATAAAATTCTCATCCTCCCATGTAGAATCTTCAGTGGGTAAGTTCTTCCACTTGATGAGATACTCTGAAATTGATCGATTCCGTAGCTGTCGAGTTCTTGTTTCCGTGGCCGCTTCAGGTTCCAATATGATTTTTCCTTCCTCATCAAGTTCTGGCAATATTGTTTGAACTGGAAGATTTTCACCTATAACCTTCTTTAAGCATGAAACATGGAAAATTGGATGCACTCATGAAGAAGTAGGAAGCTCCAATTTGTATGCCATAGTACCAATCTTTTGCAACACCTTGTAAGGACCATAGTACTTTGGCGATAATTTATTATCCTTCTTAGCTTGCTTGAGGGACATTTGTTTGTATGGTTGTAGCCGTAAAAATACCCAGTCTCCTACATCAAAACTTCTCTCGTTGCGATGTTGATATGCCTGTTGTTTCATTCGATTTTGTGCCAAATTTAGGTTATCCTTTAAGAGTTGGAGAACTTCTTGTTGATGCTCGATGTGATCTTCCACTTCTTGAACCTTCAAATTTTCTCTTAAAGATGATGTGATGGATGGTGGATGATATCCATAAAGTGCCATAAATGGGGTCATTTTTGCTGCAGTATGGAAGGAAGTGTTATACCACCATTTAGCGAGAGGTAACCACTTGACCCATTGTGTTTGTTTATCAGAGACAAAACAACGAAGATATCCTTCCAAACATTTATTTACTATCTCAGTTTGACCATCAGATTGAGGATGATAAGATGAGCTATGAGCTAATTGAGTACCCAACAAGAAAATAACTCCGTCCAAAAATTTCCAGTAAAAATGGGATCTCTGTCGCTCACAATAACCCTTGGGCTTCCATGTAGCTTTTGAATTCTGTCCATAAATGTAGTAGCAACTGTACTTGCTTTAAATAGATGAGATAATGCACAAAAGTGTGCATACTTGGTAAGTCTATCAACTACCACCATGATGACACTCTTTCCTTCGGACTTAGGTAAACCTGTGATAAAATCCATTGAAATCTCCTCCCAACATTGACTTGGAATGGATAAAGGTTGTAGAAGACTTGGGGTCTTAATTGTCTCAACTTTATTCTGCTGGAAAACCAAACATTCCGCCACAAACTTTTGAATATCAGATTTAAGGCCATCCCAAAAAAATTCTTTCTTCACCCTGTGGTAAGTTTTTAAAAATCCTGAGTGTCCTCCTAAAGGAGAAGCGTGCAATTCCAAAAGAATATTTTGTTTTAGTTGGGAATTATTACAAATATATAAGCGATATTTGTACCATAAGGAATCATTTTTCCAACTAAATGTATTAGATGTACTAGGATCTTGCTCCAACTTTTGAATGAGTGTCCACACTTCTTCGTCTTTCTTCCATTCATCTCTTACTTCGGTTATCCAATCTGGTTGGATAATAGAAATTACACAAAGCAATGTTTCCACCTCTTCATTCTTTATTGACAGTGCATCTGCAACAACATTTAGCATCCCTTTTCTGTATATTATATCAAAGTCATAAGCCAACATCTTTGTGACCCATTTTTGCTGCTCTTCTGAAGATAGTCTTTGTTTCAAAAAGTGTTTAAGACTATCATGATAAGTTTTTACCTTGAAGCGTCTTCCCAATAGGTAAGTTCTCCATTTCTTTAGTGCATGCAGTATTGCTAACATTTCCTTCTCATAAATAGGTTTATGTAAATACTTTCCTTTGATTGGATGACTTTCAAAAGTAATGGATCTTCCTTCTTGCATTAAAACAGCACCAATTCCATTTCCTGAGGCATCACATTCCACAATAAAGGTTTTTGTGAAGTCTGGCGTAGCTAAGACTGGTGCTAGGCACATTGCCTCTTTAAGATGTTCAAAGGTCTTAGTTGCTTCAGGAGTCCATGAAAATGCATCTTTCTTCAATAATGTTGTTAGAGGTGCTGCTATTCTCCCATAATTCTTAACAAACTTGCGATAATAACCTGTTAACCCGAGAAATCCTCGCAACTGCTTTATTGTCTTGGGGACTTTCCATTCCTTAATGTCTTTAATTTTGTTAGGGTCTACTTTAACACCCTCGTGAGATATAATATGACCCAGATATTCCACCTCTTGTACTCCAAAGAAACATTTGGATGTTTTTTCATATAATTGTTTCTCCCACAGTAGTTTGAGCACCCTGTCAACATGTTCAACATGATCCTTCCAAGACCTGCTGTAGATTAGTATATCATCAAAAAATACTAGAACAAATTTTCTAAGGAAGGGTTTGAAAATGGAATTCATCAACCCTTGAAATGTAGAAGGTGCATTGGTAAGGCTAAAAGGCATGACCAAAAATTCATAATGACCCTCATGAGTTCGAAATGTTGTTTTCGGAATATCTTCAGTCTTCATTCTAATTTGATGATACCCTGAATTAAGATCCAATTTGGTAAAATAAATTGCTCCATGTAATTCATCCAATAATTCATCAATAACAGGAATTGGAAATTTATCTTTAATGGTGAACTTATTGAGCTCCCTATAATCCAGACACATGCGCCATGATCCATCCTTCTTGTGTACCAATACTACAGGAGTAGAGAAAGAACTTTGACTAGGTTGAATTATACCCGCATCTAACATTTATGCAATCATACATTCAATTTCACTCTTTTGGACATAAGTATATCTATAAGGCCCGATGTTTGGAGGAACACTTCCTGGAATCAAATGAATAGCATGATCACGATCACAAATAGGTGGGAGTCCTTTTGGAGTTTCAAAAACCTTGGAATGATTATCCAAGATATTTTGGATATCTGTAGGAATAGATGATTTTGACGTTGGAACTTATAGTGAGCATAATTGTGCAATTATGCTTTGTTGTTCTTTCTTTAGAAGCTTTGTCATGACATTAGAGCTTATTATTTTTCCCAGATTGCCTGCAATACCCCATAATTCGACTTCCTTTCCTTCTAAAAAAATTCAAGAAAAGATCTTGAAAATTAAAAGCTACTGTCACCAAAGATTGTAACCATTGTACTCCTACTACAACATCAACACCTCCCATAGGAATGGAAAGCAGTGGATTATTCCCCCATGGTTAGCTTGATATTATGGCATTTTCCAAAGCAATTTATAGTTCCTCAATTTGCAATCATCAGTTGACATTCTGGTGCTGGGTATAGGAAAAAATTTAATTCCTTGGCTACCTTACAATGAATAAAATTATGGGTACTACCTGAATCAATCAACACTATTACCTTTTTCTTCTTGATATGTCCTTCTATCTTGAGAGCGATGAGAGGAGGAAGACTTAACAACGCATTACACCATATGCCTTGACATTTGACACATTTCTTCCTTCTTGGGTTGGTTCCTCGTATATCCTTTTCTTTTTCATTTTCTTTCTTCTCTTCACAATTTATGTAAACACCTTCTTGTGAGAATTATGACCTTGAGTAATGAATAGTATCAATCGATCTCGAAAATCCATTGATATTTTTTCTTCCAATTGTGTGGTGTAAAACCTTGTAGGTTGTGTTTGTGGAACATAGTATAGCAAATCTTCCTCTTTATACATAAGTGAGTGGTGACTTCCTTAACGCTACACCTTACATACACTTTTTCGCATTGTTGGCACGTTCTTTCATTAAACTGTGTCAGCACCATCTTCATGTTGGAGTGTTTATCCTTAAAGCACTCAAGAAGAGATTCTAATCATGTGTTCTTTCAGTAATACTATTATCTTTATTCAATTTTCAAGTCCTCGCGTACCCCCACTAAACCATTTTGTTTGAGATTTATCACTTGGCTAAAGAAGGTGTTGCTCTTTGTATCCTCATAATGTGCTATCATTTCCTCCGTAAAAATTGACCAAGTGACAATTTTTTTACGGGAGCAAAGCCATCGATACCATACAAATGTATTTTGTTCTAAATGTAAAGTTGCAATGTATACCTTTTGTGTGTTTTGCACGTTATGGAGATCAAAATATTGCTCCATCTGTAGTATCCATGTTACAGGATCCTTTCCATCAAACTTCCTCATATCCATTTTTGGAATTTGGTGGTTCTTCCCGCCAACATTAGAGTTTATGAAATCATGATTAACATTTATTTTGTTCTCATCATGAGGTTCTTCTACTATCTTTTCACCATTAGGAAACCTTTCTTGTATCAACTTTGTCAAACCTTCGATATCTGCTTTGAGATCATTCTTCATGCTTTCCATTTTATTCCACACCATTCTTAGATTCCACATCCATCTTGGATTCTGTACACCTTTCTTCAAACCATCCATCTTATTTTTCCATGCCTTTCAAAACTTCCACGTCATTTTTTGTTGCTCACAGAGTGAAATTTGTTGCACTTGTTCTTGTAATTTTGATAGATCATGTTGCAATTCTTCATCTTCATGAGTCATGGTAGAGCCTTCTGAAGGCTTGATGGGTGTTGAATTCTCTTTAGGGGCCATTTTAGAATCCAATATTGATATCTATTCTACAAGATGCCCTTGGAATCAATTCAACTTGATTCTTCAAACAAGACTTATGCAATTTGAAAAAAAATACACACCTTTTACTTGCTTTAAGGAGCTCAACATTGAAATTGAATTATCTCTGTAATTGAAAATCTTCATTATTTGAAATTCACTTCTCTAGTGCCTAAATCTTTTCAAATGCCCAAGTCCCATCTAATTTAGATTCTTTCTTGCTGCAAAGTTATGTCCAATCTCCCACAATGACCCAATTTTGGACTGGTTCAGTAGAGGAAACTTGTACGACTTGCCACATGTCACTGTTTCCTCCTTTGGCTCTAAAATTGATAGATCAAAAACTACATTCCGTGCACTTGTAGCTGCTTTTTACATCATCCCAATCCGATGCTCAGAGAGAGAGCTATGAATATTTTCCCACGATCACCTCTTTGCGATGAAATTCAGAAGCCTTAAAACGCCCTAACTTCCACATATCATATCTCCGAAAATATTGCTAACCAATATCTAAACTTTTTCGAAAGTTTTTTCTCAAGACTGTGGCTTCGCACTCTAAAAATTTCAGCTTCTGAAACTTCGTAGAAAATTTTTTATTATGCAAATACCACGATGACCTATTTAGGTTAAATTCAGGAGCCTCCAAAATGACCTAACTTGCACAGATCATATCTCTGAAAATATTGTGAACCAAGCTCTGAAATGTTTTGACGATGTTCATCAGGATTTTGGCTTCGTACCCTAAAAATTTTAGATTCTGAACCTTCGTAGAAAAAAAATTATAGCAAAAATGCCACGTTTACCTGTTTGGAGTAGCGAAACCCTAGAATCTCAAAGCCTCTGATACCAAATGTTGCGAAACCAGCTCCAAAAAGAGAAGAAAATAGATATCAATGCCTTATAAATAAGCCACTTTGAGGGGGCAACCTCCAATACATTACATGAATGAACAATTCTTGGATGATTCAAATTATAAAACCTCCTTTCTATATATAGGAGTCCATGGGGCCACAATGTAATCCTAACCAACTTGAAAATAATAATTTACGGGCACAATAATAACAATATGGGGGTTACAAGGGTACAATAATAACAATAAGGGGGTTACACTAACAAAAATAAGGGACTATACTAGTAATATGGGGACCTAACAAAAATCAACTAAAATAAACAAAGATAAATAATATAGTGAGAGCCCTCTCTGAGCATTAGGAAGGCTAGATCCTAAAGCTTAAAAGTAGATATGTGGTTACCTCTAATATTTCTTTTAAAAAAAAAATCATAACAACCCTAGGAAATTATTGGAATGACAACAATACACACTTCTCTTCTCCTACTATGTAATGTTACATCATCAAATGAACAAATCCACTCTCTTTCTCTCATTATTATGTCTATCCATGTCCATTCCATGTAAAAAATAGCAAAACAGAACTGCCCATAGAATGAGTAAACAAATTGGTGGAAAAAAAAATAAAAAATAAAAAATCAGTATATATATACATTCAAATTTCATGTACATCAATGTAAATCAAAACAATTAGACACCAAATATGAAAAACTTCTTGATTTATAAGCATGTAAGGTTGAAAATAACAAAATTACATCAAGATATATGTTTGCAAATACATACAATTATATTTCTCATATAAAATACATAAACATTGGGGTTTTGTTATCACACAAATCTGCATAGCCAGATTGGCCTAGTAACTATAGGAAAATCAACCCTAGTCATTGTTGGAGACCCTCTCCATTTTAATTGGTGCTTTTCCAATCTCATGGGGGTGTCCCTAAAATATGTATGCTGACATCTAATTCAAAGTATGCAAAAAATCCAAGACAATCAACAGACAAAGGACACCCCTCCTGGGCCATTCAGTAAATAGTAAAGAGGGAGGGTAAGTTTCAAATAATAATTTTAACGTGGTTGAGATAAGATTCTAAAAATAGATGTAAATGAAAATGAATGAAAAGAATGTGCCCCTTAAGTGAGAGGAATTCAAAATAAATGCACAGTGATCTATCATAACACTGCAAAAAACTTTATCAACAACAGCCAAGAGATTCAAAGAGATAGAACAATTCATAATTATGTCAAGACTCAAATCACATATTATCCAAGAGATTGGTTGAATCACAGTGAATCAATAGGTGACAGGCTTCCATGGACCTCCTTGATTGTAGTGAAGGTATTATTCTAAGTCTCTTGAATGGAAGACTGAAGATTTTTCCACTACTACATTATTGTCTAGAGAAAAATGATATCCAACCCTAACTCAACCCCTTAACCCTGATTATCTAGAAGCCCAAGACATCAAGAGATATTTACCCTAGCTGCTTGAGGAATAGGTGAAGGAAAAGCATGCCAACTTAGCAAGCCTTAGCATGCATGCCAAAGGTGACCTTTTTTTAATTTTGGAATGATTTTTCCTTACTTTGGGAATGGTTTTTCCTCACTTTTTGGATGCCTAAGCATGCTTCCAATTATCAGGGTGCTTCCTAGGTCATAGCCATCATCAAGAAACTACACTCTAGCAGAAGAGTTCTTGCAACATATCCTAGCTCTTTTGTTTCCCCTGGTTACAAATCTCAATAATGGTGTCCTTGGACCCGAATTTTTAGTGTTGAACTTGGAGCTAAAGGTGAAAATTTTAATCCTTCAACACAACTAAGGTCACTAAGCCATTTTCTCCCCACCTGTTATGAAAAAATTACCGAGGATAGTATTGCTAATGTCATTTTATCCTTGCTGATCCACTGTTTTTTTTTTTTTTAATAAAGTATTTCATCCCTCAGGTTTTCGCTCTAGTTTTGTTTTAAATTTTAACTTTAAAGGGTTTTGTTTTCTGTTGTTTGGGTTAATCACATTTTTTTAAGTTTTCTGTGATATTTCTTTGTTTTGAATAGAAAACCAAAAGAAAAAAGTAAGGCCAAAAACTGTTGGCGAATTCCAGAAGAAACAAAGGAACTAATTTGGCATACTTTGCAAACATTGTTGAATTAGGACTATTTGGACATGGGATTGGTGCGTAGAATTGGAATTTATTAGACTACATCGGAACCAAAATTTATGAAGCTTCGAGTAGCCTGTTATTATTAAGGATTCGATCTTTGACAAAGCATTGAAAGGATTCAGGACATAGAAGTTGGGACAAAGACAAATGAGGGCAAGACGCGTCAATAGGAAGAGAGATAGATAGTTAGGGGCATGCTGACTGGGCTTGCTTGTTAAAGGCCTACTGAGCTTGTTAGGTGATTTCCATTATGACATTCGAGAAGGCATTGGAAATCGATCGATAAATAAGGCAAGGTGGGTTAACCTTACAGTAAGGCATGGAAGGGAAGGGAAGGCCCTCTCTTCTTTGGCACCTTCGCTTATCTGTTCTTGGGTTCATCGATGTGATTCAAAACCCCCCGAATCAATTTTAGGGTTCCAATACTTGCAATTAGGATATCAATTTTAGGTTCCACAAAAAGATACAAGCACCATTCACAAAGATACAAGCACCATTCACAACCTTTTACAGTAAACTTCAACAAGACATAATTGGCAATAAAATTGGAAAATTGTGCAAAAGGTACGATAAATACCTCTCCAAAACTATCAGAGGTTGTGGCTCTGTGCTCCAGCCCCAATATGAACACAAAAATCGCTAGTCCAACATCCTCCAATAGCTCCACCTCAGTTCTAGGGAATTCTTTCTGGGTCGTATGCTCATGGTTTGGTTAAACCACTAAGGAGAAGAAGCTCAGGAGCTCACGGTTTGGTTAAACCTCTACGGCTAAGAAACTGCAACCCGCCAAAAAAAAAAAAAATTGATCATTATTTTAGTTTATATTACACAACTGTTGTCCACCAAAAAAAAAATATGTTGACCATTTTTTGTAGTTTATATTACACATTACAAAATTTTATTATTTAACTTAAATGCATATATTTAGCAGAATTTCATAGATATAGATCCTTTACAAACTCACCCTAGTAGAGTTCTGAGAAAGTTAGTTGTTTAAAAAAAAAATTAACATAGTCCATTTCGAAATATTTTGAAAATCTGAGTGAAATAAATAAAATATTTACTTTTAGTTGTTTAAAAAGAATATTTTAGCCATGATCATTTAGAAATATTTTGAAAATCTAAAATATAGGACTGAAATGAAAGGTAAAACTGAAATCAAATAATTAACTTAAGTTGTTTAAAAATAATATTTTAGCCATGTTCATTTAGAAATATTTTGAAAATCTAAAATATAGGAGCGAAATGAAAGATAAAAGTGAAATCAAATTATTAACTTCATTTTTATCTAACAGATTTATTCCAAATTTAATGATCGATGGACAAAGAAAACTCAAGAATTAGTTGATATTAAAAACTCCAAAAATTATTATTTTTAATTTGGATGTAAAATCTCAACACTCAACACGTTTCCTTGGGCGCCTTCACATGGCCCAACCCGACTCGACCCGTCCGAAATCATTTCCTCGGGCGCTCTCAAATGGCACGACCTGACCCGACCCGAGCATGTTTCCGTGGGTGCCCTCACATGACCCGACCCACCTGAACAAACGCACTAGGGAGAAAATGAAAAATGGGTCACACGAAACATGCTTGAACAAAGGCAAAATTGAATAAATGGAAAATGGGTCGCACAAACAAGCAAAAGGCACATGGGTGGTCAAAAATTAGCATTTTTTATATGGCCACCCTCACATGACCTGACCCGACCCGCCTGAATGTGTTTTTTTAGGCGCCCTCACAAGACCTGACCCGACCCGACCCGCCCAAATGCATTTTCCTGGGTGCCCTCACATGACACAACCTGACCCGACCTGCATGAACGCGTTTCCTTGGGCACCGTCACATGACACGACTTGAATTAACCTACCTGAATATGTTTCCTTGGGCGCCCTGACATGTCACGGCTCAAACCGACCTGACCCGCCCGAACACGTTTCCTTGGGCTCCCTCACACGACCCGACATAACCTGACTCAGACATATTTCTTAGGCACCCTCACAGTACCCAACTTGCTTGAACATGTTTCCTTGGGGGCCCTCACATGACACGACCCCGAGCTTACCCAAATGGGTCTCCTTGTGCGGCATCACATGACTCGACATGACCCGACCCGACCCACCCGAACATCGAACGCACGAGGGAGAAAACGGCAAGCAGGTCGCACAAACATGCACAATGCATATGGGCGGTCACAACTTAGCACTTTTTGTATTACCTCCCTCAAACGATCCAACCCGAATGCATTTCCAGTGGTGCCCTCACATGACACGACTCGACCCACCCGAACAAAAGCATGAGGGAGGAAACTAGAAACGAATCACACAAACGTTCACAAAGAGCATGGGTGATCACAAATTAGAATTTTTATATGTCCACCCTAACAAAACCCCACCCGAACACGTTTCCCTTGGTGACCTAACATGACTTAACCTGATCACCCAACCCACACAAATGTGTTTCCCTAGGTGGCATCACACGACCCGACTCAATCACCCCACCCTCATGAACGCGTTTCCCTGGGCACCCTCACATAACCTAACCTAACTCGCTCGAGCGTGTTTCCTTCAGTGCCCTCACACGACATAACCCAACTTGACCCGGCCAAATGTGTTTCCTTAGGTGCCCTCACACGACCTTACCCGACCCGCATGAATGTGTTTCCTTGGGCGCCCTCAAACGACCTGACCCGACCTGAATTGCTTGAACGTGTTTCCTTGGGCACCCTCACAAGACATGACTCAACCCGCCTGAAATTGTTTCCTTTGGTGGAATCACACTGGACGACCCGACCAAACCCGATCACCTAACCCACCTGAACATGTTTCCTTGGGCGCCAACACACAACCCAACTCGACCCGACCCGCCCGAACGTCGAAGGCATGAGGGACTAATTCATATGCCTGTTGTACTTATTATTTGGTAATATTTTTATTCTTGGAGCATAATAGTCATTTACATTAATCATTATTAATTTCGTCACTTATTATCTAGTCATATATTTTAAATCCTAAACTAAATTAGACATTTAGGTTAGTTGTTTTTAGTTTAGTCATTTATTATCTAGTCATATATTTTATTCCTAGACTAAATTAGTCATTTAAGTTAGTCGTTTTTAGTTTAGTCACTTATCATCTAGTGCCATATTTTACTCCTAGAGTAAATTAGTCATTTAAGTTAGTCATTTTTAGTTTTGTCACTTAAAATTTCTCAATTTTAGTAGTAATTCACTTGAAATAATTGTGGTGACTAACATTTTAGTCACCTAGTCACTAATTTCATTCTTGTCTAGTAGTGTATAACAATAGGTTTGGAGGAATTAAAACTTTAGGTTTGGAATTTTTTGGTTACATTTGGTTATAAATGCCACAAGCATGGTATTACAAGAATTTGTTTTGTTTTGTAATGTTTGCTATTGCATACTTTGCACAACAAAATGCCATGTCAATAATTGTCTCACATTTTTTTACCATAATTTTTGGATGCAGTTGCAATATTTATGCCATGTTTTTTATTTTTTTCATTGTTAAGCTTAGTAGAAAACCACCAAAAATAAAAATTCCTAAAATATATGCCTGCTCTTCAACACTTTAATAAAAAGGAGTAAAATATAAATGTGCAAACTTAATAAATAATCTACCGGAAAAACATTTACATCGTTAAGAAATATCTACTCTAAAAAATATGTACATAATTTTTAGTGGTTACTACCACCGAAAAGTTTGAAAATTATTTTTTAAAATAACATTGAAAAATAAATATTTATTTCTTAAAGTTAAACATTATATGTTGCTTGCTCAATTGGTTGAGTTCTCATTGCTAAAAGCACTTTTCTAAGCGGATATCATAGGGTTAATTTTCCTTTTCACCTTTGGGGTTAGACTATAAAAATAACCAAAAATAAAATTACTAGCCATTAATTAATCAAAATGCAACTTAATTATTTTATAATATTTAAATCATTTTTATAATAAATATTATAATTATCAACTTCAAAATTAATAAAATGTTATAGATTTCAACTTAAGGTGGATGAGGATTGACCTTTTATTTTTATTTTTTGAATTGAGGATCTAAATTGTTTCTCAAGGGAATGTGCTGAGCATGTGTGAACCTTTATAAACAAAGGTAGTGTGTTATAGAGTTTGTAAGGTTGCATTCAATTTTAGTAAAATTAAAGATTAGATTCGTGCCACTTGGCTCCTCGCCCACCAATTTTCTAAGGATTTGAGATTATTCAATTCTAATAAGTTCCTCCATGATAGGTTCTTCATTATTGTTTATAAAATTGATTTATATATAAGCAAATTTTATTTAGCAAAACTGTCCATTACTTTTAATAAATTTAAAAAATTATATTCGTGTGAAGTGGCTCTCACCCAACAATTTCCTATTGATTTGATATTATTCAAATTATAATAATTTCCTCCATCACAATTTCATCATTATTATTTATAACATTGAATTTTATATAAGAAAATTTCATTTAGTAAAACAGTCAATTTTACAATAAGATATGCAGTTTTTTTTTTTAATATATATATATATATATATATAATTACTCTGAACTTAAAGTTGACATATAACATTTTTATACGTGGTTAATCACATAAATGTGTTCGCTCGATATTTTTATAAGCTTCAATTTAGGTTTTTAATTAGAATTCAAGTGTCCAAAGGGGATTTTAACAACTTTGTTTATGAATTCAAAAATGATTTTAAACAATGCATTGAGATCCCCGAATTCCAATTAAAAAGCTACTTATTCTATAAGGAATACATACAACTTTTGCTTCAAAGATATATTTGTTAAGAACAACTACCCTTTAAAATATATCTATGTATATTGTGGTTTGAGTCATAAAATGTAACCCCCTTCTTTTATTTCACCTATTTTTATATAAATTTGTTAGAAGACATTCCAAATGAATAACAAATGGGGCATTCGTTAATGATACTTTAATATTTAACTGTTTATTTAAAAAATGTTAATCTAATAATAATTTATTTGAGCTAAAAGAGAAAGAAACGATTTGGTAAATATTCCAGGAACCCATGGAAAGGAGGTTGAGACTCGTAGTTACCTTTCCAAAAGGATTTAAGGGAAAATCCTAAGGAGTAAAGGGGTTCTATGCAGAATTTGATGAGGGTTAAGCAACAGATGTTTGCACTGAGTTGTCCACAGTTGGTGTGAGAACCAGTGGATCTCATTAATTACCCAGAGAAGTAAAGGCTAGATCTAATGTTGAGGCCTAACTTCTTGTCTCAAGAAAATACCTAAGCCCTGGTGCAGAGTAAGGGGGAAGCCGAGGACATAATATCCTCTCTCAAGGTTCGGAGACCGACAGTTACTGGAAATCAAGCCTCAGAAATAGGTATTTAAGTATTTATGTATACTATTTAATATTGTGAATGGTTGAAATACATGCTGGTTAAATCTTTCATTTAAGGTACAATTGAATGAATGCAAGTTTCACATTTATAATTAAAAGTACAAGAAGAAATGCTAGTTTGACAATTGTCTTTAAATAGAGAAAAGAAATGTTAGTTTCACAGAGTCTTTAAATACAAAAAAGAAATGCTAAGTTTTAAAGTACAAGAATGAAAGATATTTTAACATTTGTATCCGAAAATACAGAAAAGAAATGTTGGGTTAATACTGCATTTATATCACAACAAAGAATTCTAGAACTGCACTATCTTTATATTCTAGAATTTGGCTTTACTATCACAAATATATAAAATGTAAAACCCCTGTATTTAGCTGTAGCGAAGTTTTATGGAAAATAGCGAAAGAGGAAAAAAAACTAGTGATTACAACCTCAACTTTATATTTTAGAAAATCTCATGGAATGGAATCTTGTTTTCTTAACTGTATACATTGGCCTATTTTACGACATGACAGAAACCTGAAATATATATATATATATATAGAACAGAAAAACTATCAATCCATAGTATCTTTATATCGGCAGTGGTACATGAGTATAGGTCGAGGGTTTAGAACCAAGACCCATGAGGAGAGTCAAGGTTCCAGTCCCATTCCACCTCATAGAGAATGCACTGTAGAAGGACAAACAATACCGGTTCAAACTAGTAACAGGAAAACAAATTATGCCGACTGTATAAAAGATCCAAATGGAGAAGTGTAGAACATTTTCCGCTTATCTGAATAACAAAGAAAGAAAAATAACAATGCATGGAATACAAATAGCATAA
Organism: Pinus albicaulis; assembly: GCA_034641835.2. Classification (NCBI taxonomy): domain Eukaryota; kingdom Viridiplantae; phylum Streptophyta; class Pinopsida; order Pinales; family Pinaceae; genus Pinus; species Pinus albicaulis. The sequence continues at coordinate 158,140,098 of CM076579.1, read as the reverse complement.
GATATCCAAGATATAAATTGGGAAAATCCTCATGAAAATCCATTCGGAAAATTGCATAACAAGTTATACATCAGTCAGTGAAAAAAATAATAGCAGAAAAATTATGGCATGCTTGATGCTTAACAATCCGATGTACTGAAAACAATCCTTGGTATTTGCAATTTAGAAAAAGGGCTAAGCCCAGATAGAAATTGTAACTAAATATTACAGAACAAAGAAATAAGGCAACGGTTAGCTTGAAATTCCCTTGAGAAATCGAAACCCTTGCCTGTAATAAACAAATGGGGAATAACTAAGAACTAGTGTGAGAGAATACCATGGTTATCGAGGTAGGGTTGGCTGAGAAAGGATGGGAAGCAGAGCATACTGGTGACTATGGGAAGGAAAGACTCGAACGAGGCCTGAAGGTCGATAAGTCTCCAGGTTTCTTGGGCCTGCAACAACATTTAACATGGAGTTTAAAATCCGGAAGATATAAACCCTTAAGATTATAGAAAAGGGACATAACATAAAAATTATAATCATAAATGCAGAAAAACAACAACATCCCACTTACCCACAGAGTCAAGGAGGTCGAGGGTTGGGCTGGAGCTAACAAGGAAGTCTTTCCGCATATTAGAACCAAAACTGGAGCAGACGAGCAGACCTGAGAAGGAGGGAATGAAGATATCGAACACTTACACCGGCAACCTGTGAAATAAAATGATGTAAACAATCAAACTACCACCCAAGTATCGAGGACCAAAGGAAATAAATCAGATGGTTACAACCTAGATACCCACCACAATAATCTTCAAACAATCATATATATGCATACTTTAGAGAGAAAATGTAAAACCTTCTAGAAAACCTTAACAAAAAAATGATTATCACTCCCATAAGAGACTGTTATTGTCAATGTAGAAATGGATTATCCACCACTTTGGCAAGCCAATTTCGGAGGGATGTGTCAAGAGTTTGATAGAAAAATAAGGACTACCCCAGATGGGGAAACCAATCCATAAATAGAAAAAATAAAAAGCTTCCCATGATGGGAAACCAGCATATATAGTTTTGAAACTAAAACATAAAATAGAAAGTTTCCAAAGCAAATTTAAACTAGAGAATTCCATGAAATAGTTAGAGTGAGAGAAGACCACCCAAAAATTGGAATTAAGGAAAACCTTCATTCTTCTTTGATGGGTAGGGATATTCTTCCACAATCCTACAAACATAAAAAGACACATCATCCTTCTTTCTCGGCATGTGGGCAGAAGTAGGAGGCAGAGGTAACACCTCAGAATCTGGCAGGTTGGAGGTGGCTGCAAGTGCGCTGGTGTCTTCATCCTTGCTACCCCCGTCGCTTCTAGAACCTCGACTGCCACTAGAACCCGAGCCACTGCTAGTGCAATGACCACTGCTGGAGGCGCTATGCACAGGCAGGGCTTTCATCTTGCGAAGGATGAAGACCGAATCAGTTTGAAGAGTAGACTTATGCAGGCATTTCTTGGGATGAATGCCCAAGGATTTAGGCGGGGATACAGGGAGGTGAAGGGATAATTGAGAAAAGAGGTTGACAAGGTCGAACCTGCTCGGCTCTTCCCAACCCACACAGAGATTCAATTCTCTTCCCAAGGCCATTGACAAAAGATGTCGGGAGTGGAGGCCGTGCCCACTAGCACGTCGAAAACACATTCTTTGGCGCCTAGGCATGGCAGGCGAGGGAGCAAAAACACAATACAAGGAGGGAACGCTCTTCGGAGCGAGAGAGGAGCTCCCACCACCAGAATTCGTCAAGGGAAAGCTGCACCAAGACTGAGCAGGGCCAAGAGCCGAGGGCTGAAAGGAAATGTAGGAGGAAAACACAGAGAGCTGGATGGAGAGCCGAATGGATGCCAGAGGAGAGCGGTGGGCTAAATATATAGAAGCAACAGGACAAGGAGTTGTTAATGCTTTGCAGGGGAAGGACGTCTCGAGAAGCCAACAACGAATGAAATTATTGTCGATATGCTTCGGCATTTAACAGCGGGTGGGTGGCCATGTGCGGGTGCGTGGGGCTGACAGCTGCCCTACCACATGGTGCCTAAGTGACCTGAATTCTTGCATCTAGACACCCACATTCATGGTATTTTAGCTATATTTAAATTAAATAGCAATTACCAATTATTATATAGTACTTGTTTAACAATATAAATATTCACAAATCTCCATTCAAATTATTCACAATATTTCATTAAAAAATAATAATACAAAATATTAAATTTAAAGTAACAAAAATTCTAAAATATGTTACCCTCTTTTAAATATAAACATGCTTATGAGTTTAATGGAAATAATTAATATTTAACAAATTCATATACCAAAATGAAAATTTTACTTACATTATTTAGATAACTAAATTTGTATATTTTTATTTACTAATTATCAAATTATTAGATAGTAAAATCTAGGCTATTTAGATAACTAAAATTATATACTTTTATTTACTAAAAACAAAAAAAACATTTATCTGCCCCAAAACTTTTCCCATAAAATTAAGATGCGTCCCTATTCTACTATGTATAAATGAGAATTATGGCTTAATGTTGATGGAAACATAATTCATGATAGTTTACTCCGTACAAGAGAGTAGTTGAGTATAGGGTGGAACCATTACTTTGCATGGCTGGACATGAGACGCAACACTATAGACATTCAGACAAGGACATTGAACATTGTTGATTTGTATAAAGAGAAATTAATGAACCAACTTTTAGCCTAGTCTATCTGAAGAGACATTAATGAACAAATAGCAAAGAAGCACATGCAAATGAAAAGGTAAATAGACATTCAGATGACTCCACTAAAGATGATTGGTTTATGTAAATAAATATTAGTCGAGCAAATTGTTAAGAGCCATACGCAACAGCTTATAATGAATATTATTGCAATTGATAAATTCCTACACGTAAAAAGGATAAGTTATTTTTCTTTGCCGTAGACTCGATATTGCAAGCAGAACCGTACGTCAAAAAAAGAGTAGGGATGACGAATGTGGGGAAACGATACCAGTTTGTCACAAGTCATGATGATATAGTAGTGGAGAACAATGTAACCAGAGTTTTTTGAGAAAATTAGTATTTATTAAATTAAGTAAAATGTTGGTGATAGGTATGGCATTTTATAAGTGAAATTTTATTTAGTTTAGTAGCATATTATTATTATATTATGACTCATTTTAATGATGCTTTTCAATGTCAGGTGGGGAGGTCACATGTTTTGTGATCCAATGTGAGTTATGGAATTTGTGTAATTTTAATGTTTTAAGTATTTTTTGTGATATTTTTTTGTGAGGTGGGTAATTTTTTCTTCATTCATTTAAGTAAAAGGAGGTTACAAATATGTAAAATACATTTTGTGAAATCAACTTTTCTTATGGGAAATCAAGTTCGTTTGCCACTGAAATGCATTATATGTATCCAAAATATCATTTTTTTATGACTCTATAGTAACTGACATATATAACTATAAAAAACCTCCTCAAAATTCCAACACAAGTAAATGAAAACATCAACTAATCACAAGACTCCACTGGAATTGGGTCTCGTGCACTTGAACCCAACAACTCTGACTGAGGGAGACACAAAAGGTGCTCTTCAATGGGGGTGAGGCACTTGTTGTGATGCTAAATTTGAACCTATATCAATTGTAGCTCTCTTTGAATTTCTTGTAGTCTCGGGTGAGGCTCCCTCGCATGCCCCTTAGGGTTTATTATGGCTCTAGCCACCAGGCCCTTCATAATCCAATAAAGGCACTCCATGTTCTTGTACTATGTGATACGTCCATGGGTATTATCGAGGACTTGGACAAGATACTTCCAGTCCTACACCTTGACTTATGCGGCTGCCCAGCGGTTAAGATTCATTTCCTAGGTTTTAATCAAACGTTTGACATCTGCAAGCGTGCCTGAATCGTAGGCTTGCATCGCCTCCTAAATTCTCTGAGCGTCGGTGCGTTGATCACTCTTTCTCGCCTTTCTAACTAAGGGCGATGCATTATCCCTCATCTTCCTATACCTGCTTCCATTTTTATGGCCTTAATCCCCCATATTTTTTGTACCCCAAACCATCATATACCAAACACTATCACGTTGAGCGCAACTGGGCCGGTCCAGAACCCCCACCATGAGCCTGAACCAAGAAATATTCACCCAATCACATAAGACACTTATATTACAAATACCTGCTATATAATCAATAGTGAGCACCACAAGACAGTGACGCCACCCAAACAGAATCCATTTTATATCATGTGAGTCACTCCATCGTACATGAACTCAGTGAAACACCCAGTGAACCAAGGCCATAGAAACATCCTCTACTCATGCAAAAACAACCTTGAAAATTATCACCCCTAAGGAGATCCTCGTCATACTGAGGCCTTAAGAAAATTGTGCCATAAGATGCAAACAACCATAGCAGACCCTTACCCCAGCAATTTTTAAGAAAAATCCATTGCTTGAAGAACGTGCTGCCTTTTTCAGGCCACATAGAACCTGACCTACCCTGCCACCCACGAATCAAAGAGAAACATGCCCATGCGAGAGAGAATAATGTCGAACATAACTCAAAAAAGGATAGAAACAACATATATGATATATATGACTTCACGCCATGAAACCCCATACAGGCGACTACCATACCAAACCAGACCAGGCCAACCCACAACCATGACATTTTCGTGACCACCACATACATTCCTCAGGCCGAACGGGGAGGTAAGAGAAGAAACATACCCATAAGTGCTTTCTGTTCTTTCTCGTTGCAATGATAGTTCTAGCGAAAAACACCTCCGGCGCAAACTCACCAGCGCAGAACACCAACACCACAGAATGATCCAACTGAACCTACATGGGGGAGAAATGTCCATTGATTGAGGTGTTGTCCACCAAGATCACTGGGTAGTGTACCACTTCCCGTGTGTGACCTTTCTAATAAAAAATCGTGTGCCCATCATCTTAACTCCACACCATTCTCGCATGCATGGACTCATGAATGGCCACCTCCTAACCCTATCTCCTAACATTATTCCCATCGCCCAAATCCCAAAGTTGATTGCCTTACCTTCTTTCACCCTAATCGGGGAAAGTATTTTTTGTCATGTTAAAGTTATTTATACATTAAAATTTTAAATAATAAAAAATTATGATTTGTGAAAAAGGTATTGCCAATTTCTTAAAAAACCAAAATCTAGAGTCTAAAAGTGATTTTGAAAATAATTATATAGCATCGCAAAATTAATTATATATAAATATGCCTATCTTAATCTCAAATCACATGTTGTCACTATATACACAATGAATCACACATTTTGAATAAGAAATGGAAACAAACTAATACTAAAATTGCATTTTGCAAGCCAATACGGCAATGCTTTTCAGATAGCCACATGCCATCGGTAATGCGGTCAAGTAGTTAATACGAGGAAAGAAAATCCTATGTAGTTACAAAAATGGCATATTTGCATAACTGATCTTGTGGTTAATATCTATTTTACATTTGGTAACGATATAAAAAAAAGTACATCGGGTTTCATTTTTCAAATATGGGTTGAAAAAAAATATATGTTAACAAATCCTATCTAGATAAAATGTCCGCTCGGTTGTACCTAAAATGAATTTGCAGTATTGCTCGATGTACTGAGGTTGCCAGTTTACACGAGCCTGTTGCAAATGATGTGACATTGAGCGTATTGGCAACTTCGGCCGATGAGTGGCATGGGAGCTCCACCAAGTAAGTGTTTTACTCACTGGTAGTTGCCGTGATTAAGGTTGGGGTGTGCAGTTAACAATATTAAGCTCTGTTGTCTATTATTTTTATTTGTATAAATTTAAAAATCCTTTATATAAATTTCCATACATTTCAATTTTTTACGATTAATTCAAACATCACATAAATAAGACATCTGTTTACGATAGAAATACGACATTATATCCAAATTTGCCCCAATTATCTAAAATTTATATACGCCTTTGTAGCCATGTTTGCCTAAACTCAGATAAGGCACAAATTCTAGTGTATGGAAATAATATGGCAAACCTTTCATAATTCGGGAGATACACTTAACGAATAGTTAGATAAGCTAATCCATTAAATTTGCCTCAGCCAAAAGTATCAAGTATATTGACCACTTTACACTGTACAGATCATAAAATCCAGTCCATACGAGTTGGTAGATATTTATTCCTCCATCGTCTCTCGAAATTCAATGGCACTTGAGAGTGTCAGGGAATCGACCGAATAATATAAAGAAGAATGAGGTCCTTCGTTGGAATCCATCGCAAGTCGAATAGCTAGCTCAGTCCTCTAATGAGATAATAAAGCCTTAACACTACGTACGAACAGATAGCAGATCACTTTTATTCTCCAAATTTTTCCCTCGTTACTGTTACCTGCTAAAAATCTAATTCCAGGCTGCACCACAAGGCTTAGAACGTCCTCCCCTAACATGATCTCTGGTTTCGCTACTTTTCGTTTTGCCTGCGCCATTGAATCAGTGAATGAATAACAGTGAGATATGGATTTCACTAACCCTATTAGAAGGAACATTATGGAATAAATCAATTTAGGTTTTATTCGGGAAGAGCAGACCTGAGCGATAATCTGTCGAGAATAGCCGAATACTGTGAATGAGGAGCTTGGATTGCAGAGGGATCCCTCGATTTCATAATCGCAAAGCTTTGTATTCTGTCTCTTTGTCGGTTTTAACACTACTTTGGCAGAGGGTTTGCTGGAGAAGAGTGTCAGCGCCGACATTATAACGCTAAACACTGGCTTTAATCTCTGCTAAACCCATAAACAAAATCAAACCACATATGTAAATCCATAAAATGTGCTCAGAGTTCAAGATATTGGAATTATAAAAATTAAGTACCTGGTGGAACAAAGTGAGAATCACGTTCCCTGCAGCATCTATGAGAAAGAGCTGGTGTCTGGCATCATATGCGTAATTATCGACTCTGAAAACCAGGTTTCCAGAGGAATCAAAGACTGTGTAGCCACTGCCATTGAAGACCAGTGATTTCTTCCACACAGTGAAGGTGACCGGAGAATCGTTGTGTGCAACAAACTTGTTGTCACTGCCTTGTCCTGGATACACTTGTTGCATCATTATTTCCTACCAATTTCCTTGGAATATTGATGCACTGAAATTCCACGAAAGAGAGCTTGTCGATAGTGGTGTTTGTGTGGTTATAAAAGTAATTAATAGAAGCCACTGAATACGTATTTATTCCTCATTAGCGTACATAGTCAGATTCCCGTTCTGCATGAGATAAGCAGGATGATGGTAAGATTATTCTATCTTCTCTTCTGTCTCTGTCACAATTATCCACTTAAAGGGAGATACTGGAAGTATATCATGTCGCTCCTTTCGGTTTATAAGTCTTGCCATTATCATAAGATCTGTTTTCTTGGTTTCTATAATGTATTTATATTTTTTTTTGGTTTCCATAATGTATTTTTTTTTTTTTTAGGAATTATCATTGTTTATTAGGTTGACCCTTCAGCAACATAAGCATAGTTGGTTTTTTTGTTTTTTTATAATTGCAGATATTAAATAGTTTGGAATTTTCCCCATTTTTCAATTTTGATAAGAAAATATATATTTAAAAAGTATTAATAAACATGAGTCAAAATTTCTAAATCTTTACAAATGGATTATGCTATATTAAACACAACACCCCTTAGCATAACATATTTCTCTAAAAATAATTCACTTTTGACATATTTTCACAATGTCTAAACATAAAAACTAAACTGATATAAACTAGCTGATTTATACCTCTCACGAATAAATAAAAACTGATTTATACCTCTCATACATAGATATAGATATAGATATGTTCACCTAAAAATAGTTTACCCTTCAAATGTTGGTTTGCAAAAGTTTTTATTAATCCAGTATTGGTTTTAAAATTTTTGTTATAAATAAGAAACATATCATTCCATATTACAGGTGAAATTCATCTGTAAGTTACACGAAAGAAAAGCAATCAATCATAACTTAATCATGAAGGATGGAAAATTTAATGAGATATTACATCATGAAAAAATGGAACGCATTGCATGACACACAAACTAGTATTGACCGTTTACGGTGCGTAACACCTAAAAGTGCAACACGTTAACTACAGTAAACTTCATGACAACTACATTTAACATGGATGGTATATTAATTAATGAGAATTACATATCGACAAATGAAAGAGAGCGTGGTGCCACATATAGTTTGTAATGAAACGAACACAATTACATTAATCAAAGCACGCAGGTATATGTCATGAACATTAATTGAACAAATAACGTAATTCCATGTTATTAAGTATCTATAGAAAAATAATTAAGATAGTAACTTATTATAGAAAAATAATTAAGATAGTAACTTATTATATTGTGAGTGGGTGTAATGGTTAAGGTTTGTTTTTTTTTTATATATAAAAAGTTACATGTTCATATTTAAAATAGAGTATATATATTTCAATAGATTTTAGCATTCAAATAATTAGATAAAATAAGATTTAAAATAAGTTTTTTTTTCCATAAGCAAGACAAATTGAAATAAGTAAATTGTAATTGTTGGATAATGTTAGTAAAAATGTGAATCCAAACATACTATCTCAAACACACATGTCATAAATTAAAAATGAAAAAGTTTTGATTCAAAAACTAAAATAAATTGAATTAAATTATGGATGATAGTAATGCTAAACTAACTACATTAGGAAGAAATATAACTATAACAATAGGGTTTGCAAGAATTAAAATTTTATATTTGAAATTTTTTCGGTACTTTTTCTTATAAGTGGAGAAAGCATGTATTACTTATTAGATTTTTTTTTTTGACTACTTATTATTTTGTTTTTTATAAAAAAATATGTATTTTTTACATATTTTAACATGATGATGGAATTTTATTAATTTATATTTATATTTCAAATTATTTATCTATAATGTAATTGGTTCAGATTTTCTTTTGTATGATTGTAATTACATCATTTGCACAACATGTGCTATAAATTTTGGATGGAGTTGCAATATTTATGTCATGATTTTAAGATATTTTTAGATTTTTCATTGTTAAAGTTACTACCGACCATACTTTGAGCAATTGTTTAAATAAAAAATGGGTGTACACTAACTTATAGAGGAAATGGCATTTTTTTTTAATTAATTTTAACCAAAATACGACTTTTTTTTTAAAAACTTGAGTTAAAGTTGTTTAATCTGCAGAATTAGAATTCTCGTGAAGTTTTTTAAGGTGTTGAATCCATATATGTATTCAAAAATATATTTTAAATAACAAAAAGTCACATTCTTGTTTGAAATTATATTACTCATTCTTGTGAAAACTGATATTCCTAAAAATTGGATAAGAACAAGATATAAATAAGCACAATTACCGCAAGTTGTTACTTCCTTCCATATAACTAAGAGTAAAAATGTAAATTTGCAGATTTAATAAGTCAACTTGCACACTTTTTGTTTAAAAATAAAATAGTATAGATTGCATTTATCAATACTAGAGTAATAATGGTCAAGATCATTAATGTATTGCATTATGAAGGACTAATAATAATAAAATGAAATATTAATACACATTAATTAATTAAAATGTAATTAATTATTTTATCTTCAATCATTATTTTCTTATTAATTAATATATTTTGTAGTGTTATTTGAGATAATCTTTGAATAATTTTTATTAATAATTTTTCATAATATTCACATTGGAATTATTTCTTTCCCATTATTTTCATTATTTATTCTATTGTCAAGATCACACTCTCCATCTTAGTCCTCACTATGAACCACAATGGATAGTTCCAAATGAAGTGACACAATAATTCTATTGTGATTTATACCAAAAATAAATTAATATACGAAATATAAATCACACAAACCCGAATTCATAAAATATATAAATTATTTTTATAATAAATTTTAATAATTAACAAGTTCAAAATTGTTAATATTATTAGTTAATAGATTTAAAATTTTAGTAGTTTAATTAAATAAATTTGTTCATAAACAAATATAATGGGATAAAATTCATTAATAATTAAGTTAAAATTGATTGAAATTATACATTTTTATATAATATATATTAAAAATAGTTAGACACTTAAAAAATTAATATACTTACTATATAATTATTTTAAAAATAAAAAAATACTTATTTATATTCAAATAACAAATAACTAAATAAATAAACAAATTCTATTTTTAATATTTATATTATAGTTTTTAAAAATATTGTCAATGTATATTTCACATAGATAAGAAAAAATATTCATTAAAATATAACTATTTATATTAAAACTGTCTAGACATTCTTATCAACAGAATAACATTATCACTACAAAACGATATTATTATTGTAATTTTTTGGGGTTGGATTCTCAATTCACAATCACAATTAACAAAAATAACTCAATCCGGAATTACAATTAACAAAATAACTCAATTTACTATTCACTAAAATCAACTGACATCTAAACCTTAACAATAACTTAAATTCAATATTTTTACTTTAATTTAATAATATTTAAATTCAATGATGAGTACAAGCTACTATGTCACATCTATTTAATAATAATAACCACAAATCTCTTTTCAAATCATTCATAATATAATTCTATTAAAAAATGATGACAGTTTTTTTTTTAACTAAATTTAAAACTACACTTCATCTTTAATAAAAATTCAGGAAGCTTAATGGAAATGATTAATATGTAAGAAATTCATCTATAAAAATAAAAATTCTACTCACAATGCAAAGAAAGAAGAAAAAAAAATCAAAATCAAAATTTCCTCATACACGCATGCTCTATGTTATTTCATGAAGCTTAATGGAAATGATTAATCTCTAACAAATTCGTATATCAAAAATGGAAATTTTACTCACACCAAAATCAAAAAGAAAAAAAAAAAAAAATCAAATCAAAATTTCCTCATTCATGCATGCTCTATGTTATTTCATGAAAGCTTAATGGAAATGATTACTATGTAATAAATTCATATATCAAAAAAAAAAGAAAAAGAAAATTTTCTCATACATGCATGCTATATGTTATTCTAATGCCATTTATCTACATCCAATCGTTTCACATAAGATTAAGATGACTCCCTATTCTAGTGTGTATGTATGAGAAAATGATGGTGATGAAAGCTTAATTCATGACAGTTTACTCCGTATACCATTACTATACCATTACTCTGCATAGCTGGAGATCAGACGCAACACAATATAGACATTCGGACAAGGATATTGAACATGGTTGGTTCGTATAAATAGACATTAATGAACCAACTTTTAGCCTAGTCTCTCTAAATAGGCATTACTGAACAAATAGAAAATGTAAATAAGCATTAAGAAGGCTAACCTAAATATGACTGGTTTATATAAATAGATATTAGTCGAGCAAATGGTTAAGAGCCATCTGCAACAGCTTAGAATAAATATTATGACAATCGATAAATTCTTACGCGTCAACAGAATCAGTTTTTTTTCTTTGCAGTAGACGCTATATTGCAAGCAGAACCGTACGTGGAAAAAAGAGTAGGGATGACGAAAGTGGAGGAATGGTACCAGTTTGGCATGATTCGAAAATAGCAGCGAACAACAATGTAACAAGAGTGTTTTTGACAAAATTAGTATGCATTTTGAAGTAAAATATTGGCGATATATCCCGGCATTTTTCAAGTGAAAGTCCATCTAATGTAACTAGAGTTCTTTTACAAAATTAGTATGCATTTTGAAGTAAGATATTGAAGATATGTACCGGCATTTTTTAAGGGAAACTCCTACTGCAGAGTTTAGTTGCGTTTAAAAATTATAACGTTTAGTTGCATTTGGTACTGCATATTTAAAATAATAAAGATTTATGAAAAAAATACAGCAAAATTTCTTTAAATATAAATACATATGTTTACCCCCCGATCGGGGTGTACACCTATCCTAGCACATTCATGAACCAAGGTATGATGACGGTTTGTGGGCTCGCATATCAATCATCTCTTATCATGTAAAATGGCAACTCTACCTCCCTGAAGTACGAGAAAAGCCGATCTTCAATGAGCACGCAAGGTGGACAGCCTGTGCTGTCAGAATGCCGAAGGCAAGTTTTAAATGAGGTAAGTCGGCCAACTCCCGGTTTTCATTCTTGCACGCATTGGTCTTTGCATGCAAGAGCTTGGAGGATTCAGAGGAGGGCGCCGGGCACAGGTTATTTGCACAGGTGGTGGGCCTTATTTCAGCTGCCATAGGCCCATTAATGCGGCCCAGGCAGCTGATGCCCGCCGTCGGATCAAAGGTGTAGACCATCATGCGGTGGGCATCAGCTGCCTGGGCCGCATTAATGGGCCTATGGCAGCTGAAATAAGGCTCGCCGTATGTATCCAGCCTTATTCTTCTAGCTATAATGGTTATTAGCGCAGTGGTTTCAGTTTCATTGATGTTTCAAAGGGTACTGCCGATTCTTTTATTCGTCTTTTCTTCTGCTTCTCCAATGCGAGAGGTTCTCCCTTTGCTTTCGAGACCCCTGCCCCTTGACTCATAAGTTTACCTCCCCTGTATTCAATTCATTCAATCCTGCATCTAGAGTCCTGCGTTTTTTGCTTAATCCCCCGATGGATTTGCGCTGGAAAATAGTTAACAAGGTTTGTAGTCGTAAACATTGTCTCCTTCCGCTCCAGTTGGTGCTTTATCAGTGTTATTTGGGTTGTAGTAGGGTTTCTTGTTTCGGGAGGTTTTTTGTTCCTACTTGTCCGTCCACTGGACTGCTCCAGCTGCTTATGATATACCCTGTAGACATGCTAAGGAATTCGGACCACCGTTGGGGTCATTTTGATGCAGGAAATCACTGTCTCCCTTCGCCCCCTCTAGTGCATTCTCCCTATAGTTTGGGCTATAGTTTTTGGAAGTTTTCTTTTCATAATTGTTGGTCTACTGCTCTGCTCCATTCGCTTCTGTTAAACCTTGTAGTAGGCCAGTCGGGTCGAGCAAATGGTTTGTTTTGCTTCTGCATCACTGCACCGTATACAGCCTGCATTCGCCGTGAGATTACCAGGCCTCAGCAGCTCCAGGCCTTCGAATTGCTTAGTAATCAAAACAACGAGGATAAAGCGCTGCTTCTTGTGAGGTTCCTTTATGCTGACTTCATCCTTTATGTGCATTGTTGTATGTATGTCTTATACACCAGGTCCTTACGCGACATGGGAAAGAGACGGGCCTCAAACCAAGCTGACAAAGGGAAGCAAAAGGTTGAAAATGAGTCCACCTCAAAGAAGTGTGGTCGGAAGTCGAACCTGGAGATTCTCGAGAACCTGGTAGCTAGCTATGTCATAGGAAACTCTTCCAAGATTCGCCAGGAAATCCAAGGGTGGGAAAAGGAAATACAAATAGATCCTGAAGACCTAGAAGCTGAGACAAAAATCTTGGATTTTATCACTGATCCTGGAAACACCAGAGGACGTCTTACGTCCTTTCACCAGACAATCCACACCTATTGGATCCTGAAATGTCTCCTTGCGAAAGCCATGTAGAGTTTTCCCCCAGCTCCGGTTCAGCCAGGGCATCCATAGCTAGATATCAGTTTGAAGGACATGCTTCACGACATGCAAAACTAGCTACACCACATAAAAATCACCCAGTACTAGGCAACTGACCGTATTAGCAGAGTTGATGACCGTGTGAGACGTATTGAAAAGCAGCTCCAACAAATCCAGCAAGTGGAGATGCCAAGGCTTCCTGGAAAATATCCTGCGCCTGTCTCCTCCTCAGATGCTTAATGATTCCTTTTATGATGCTTTATGAAATTTACAATTTTGTATAATCTAAGTTTTTATTTTCTGCAAGAAGAGCAGTATGCTATAAAACAGTTAGCTGATGATGCACATAGATGGATGAAAACCTTTCAATTTTGGTTTGCTTTCAAAGCACTGAGATGGCCAACAGACCTGGTTTCCTCCAGGTAGGTTGAGGCCATCGAATGTTTTTATATTTCTGTAACCTGTTTCGGTCATATAAATAGAAAATAGAAGGCCCTACCAAATTCACAAAAAAAATAAAAAAAATGCATATGTTTACATTAATATCGGAATCTTACGAAGATAAGTAAATGTTGCCAAGATATAGACAAAAAGTGAAACATTTTGAATTCCCCGGATCGGGGTGCCACCACATGGAGGCTGATGGGAGACGTAAGGTGTCACGCGGCATGCACCACCTGGTTAATCAAGCATAAGGTTGGTAGAGGGATGCTAGGAAGTACATTCACATGTTGGGTCATTATGGTTGTCGACGACATAGCTCGAAGCCAACTAACCATGCTAGAGTGGTTTGGGAAACAACGTCGACGTCAGAAGAGGTTATTGCAAGCTGCGGAAAAGAAGGGGAGCATAGTTCGCAGGCGCAATTTGGACAAAGGAGGAGCAATGTGAACGAAGGCTAAATGTTTGTGACTTCTACTAGTTACCTGGTATGTGATGTATCTTCTTAAAATGCATGCAGAGGTCATTCGGTCGGTTCCTTACACTATAATTTTCAAGTTTGACATATATCTGTTGCTGAATTCGTATGCTCCTGTTGACTGTCTAATTTTTTATGGAGGATACCGAAACTTAATGGGTTTTCATGCTGTTCATTACTATGGGTGTTTATTGAATTATGGTTCCTATTATAGTTTACAGTGTGGTTTCTTTTCTTGCATGGCCCTAAATCAAGGGTATTTTTGGTTTTTCATTTTTTATCTCTCTGCTTAACTCAATTTCCTTATGTTCTAGCGACTCTTGTCTTGCCGACCCCTGCTATCCCTGCTTCCGAACTCCCTGTCATGCTGGCATCCACTCTGACTCTGCCCCGATTGGGGTTTGTAATGAAGGAATGCAAGCTTTTGCGTCTCAAGCCTATGAGACAATGTGCACGGCTATGCAGGGCCACCCTCTTAATAGCATTTGTGGTGTTTCTCTCTCTGATTCTGCTCAACCTCTTTTCGTTTGTCCCGATATTGGCTCTCTTCAGGGCCTGTGGGAGAAATTATCTGTTTTAAGGTCTCAACATATAGTTAATAGCTCTGACATTAGTCATATAATTATTTGGGAGGGTTATAGGAGCCTCTGTTCAACTAGGCCGCACCTCTGTCCTCATGGGTTCTGGGTTTGGGATTTGCGTTTTCCGAATACTTCCCACTCACTACCTAAGCTCAATTTATATAATTGTACGATCCTCAAAAGGAATAACAGTGCTATATATTACTTGGTAATGATGACAGTTGTGGGACCTATTTACTTTTGCATGCCAACAGTTATTGACTTTTTCTTGCCATCTACAAGTCTCTTTAAATTTATAACAGGTGTTGCCAAGTCACTATCCAAGGAATTGCAATAGAACAGTCAGGTGTTTGTACTTTTTAATACAAATATGGTAAAAAGAAAGCTTTCCAAGAACTAGGTAAAGGATAAAGAGAAACATAAACTTTTAAAGCCCACTAGAGGGTCTAGCAAGTGAGGCAGAATATCAAAAAATGAGGTTATGGAAAACCTCTTCGAAGTTTATTCTATAGGTAATCCTCCATAGGTTCGCAATATTATTCAGGGTTGGGAGAGAGACTACAACAACAAAGAGGAGAGTGACACACAAGAGGAAGCAATGGACTTCATTAAATACCCTGGTAATACAAGAGGGAGACTGTGCCTTTTTCATTAGTCCATTCACACTTATTGGATGCTCAAATGTGTTTTGGCCAAGGCTATCATGACCTCATAGGAAATGGGAGGGGATCCCCAAGTGGTTTATGTTCTACAAGAAATAAAAAAAGAGATACAAGAGATCCATGTTTTGCAGCATCACGCTACAACTCATCTTAGACGAATTGAGCGTTAGTTGCAAACAATGCATCAGGTGGATATGCGTGGCTCTAGTGTCAAAGACCCGACACCTGTTGAATCTTTATATGATTGACCAAATATTTCCTTGGTATTATTATGTATTTTGCGGGTAGCATTTATTTTATATAGTTAGAATTTGTTAGAAATAGTAGAATGGACATAGTGGTTATTAGAAGGCTTAAAATTTTCCAATATTGGATGGCATTTAACTCTCTAAGATGACCAAGAGACTTGGTTTATTTCATGTAGGTTAAGACCATAAAATTTTGATCTGTTGCAACATGTTACTTTTTTTATTAATAGAAAATAGAAAGGTACTACTAAATCTACAAAAAAAAAGTCAAACATTTTGAATTAAAAAATTTCAACAAAGTAATACTAAACCCCAATGATAAATGTCAAAAAGGAAAAAGAAAAATGATGAATGTCAAAAAGAAAAAAAGAAGAAGGAGCAATTGCATTTTGCAAGACAATAGGGCAATTATTTTCCATTAAATGGCAACATGCTATCCATGCCCTTGTCAAGATTGCATCACTGTAAAACTCAAACATCACATTCCCTGGCAATGATGGGCGATGTTCGTTTTCAAATATATGAAAACATGAAATACTCATTTCTTTTCTTAGGTGGCGACATTCTATGATAGAGAAAGACAACATTTCACCACTCAAAAATTCTAAAAAGTCATTTTCGTAAAAATGTTGTATCATTATCGATATGAAAAATCACTGATATGCCCCCGATCGGGGTGCCAAGTGGAAAGGACTGCGACGGGAAGAGGACATGGTGGCGAAATTAGAATGCTGTGTGGTGAGGTAGGACTGCAATGTGGCCACCGTACATGAGGGGAAGAACATCTTGGCCGACGAGGTAATGGAGGGGACATTTCCCATGTTATAACATTATGACAACAATAACTCCGCATGAGAGGCAGTTGGAAAGGCCAGCTGGGATGTCAAAGTTTAGTTGGGATAAGTGTCGGGATAATGTTTTGGGGTAGGTAAAGAAGTTTGGAATGCAAACCATTGTCATAATATTTCTCTACAAAGAAGCTTGCTCCTCCTAGGCGCAATCTGGAAGCAACTGAAGACGTCGCTGGTGGCCTACATTACTGAATTGGTATGTATTTGAATTTCTCCTTGCTATTCAGATGAAGAAAGTGTCAGAGTTTTGCAGCATGCAGGCGGAAATCTTAGTTTTTTTTGGATTATATGCACAATTGTATTGCGAATGTTTGTAAAGCATGTAATGTCTGTAATGTCTGTAAAGCCAATAGTAGAAGCGGAATGGGTTTGAACCAACATGGCAATAGTTATGCTTGGGTAGATAAATTAATGATTGCAATTCCTCCGCTAGCTCGCCCTCTATTTACTAGAAGCCATGAGGATAGTGTTCGCCACCCTTTCTTCCGTTCAGCTTGGGAAATTACTTTCATGTAGGTCAATGATGTTAATGTCTGGGAGGGTAGAGTCTTGTATGTTGTGCTCTCTGGTAATGGGTTTGTTTATCATCCTATGTTGCTGTATAGGGTAGATAATTGTTTCTGTTGCTGGGGTTTAGGTATATGGCATGTCTGCAGTAACTGGGTTTTTGGCAAGGTTGGCAATTGTTTGTTTTGCTATGGCCCCTAGTTACATTTTCTTATTAATCTGCCTCCACTCTAGACTGGATTAGGTAGTAATTTCGGTAAGAAGGATAAGGGGGGTGGGCGGAATGTTTATAAACTGCAAAAGTGTCATGGCGCTCATGACCGCTATCCCTCAGCTGCCTTCCTCAACCATTGTCAATTATATGTCTTGTTCATTAATTGTCTTGGTATTTGCTATCGTGTTGTTGCTCCAGGGGTTATTGTCTTCCTCTCAGTCCCTCATCTGAACATGGTGAAGAAAAAAAGAGGTAGAAAGGTCAATTTGGACAAAGAAAAAGAAAAAATCTCAAGGCCACCAGCCAAGAGAGGCAAAAAATCTAGCGAAGAGCTCATGGAGCCCTTATTTCAGGTCTACGCAGAAGAAACACCCTGCTTTATTAAATCTCTTATTCATGGATGTGAGACAGAAGCTACAACCAAAATTGAAGAAGAGAATGATCTGGCAGTAGAAGAATTACAACATGTGATTATTGACCCAG
Organism: Pinus albicaulis; assembly: GCA_034641835.2. Classification (NCBI taxonomy): domain Eukaryota; kingdom Viridiplantae; phylum Streptophyta; class Pinopsida; order Pinales; family Pinaceae; genus Pinus; species Pinus albicaulis. The sequence goes on along the minus strand of CM076579.1, from coordinate 158,122,065 downwards.
GGCATACTCGAGGGAGAATCTCACTGTTTCAATACTCAATTAGAACCTATTAGTTAGTAAAATGCCTGCAGGTTAAGGCCATTACCTCAGTTCAAGAAGTAGAAGGGGAGCTCAAGGCAGTCTCCACCCTGGCAGAGATTAACATAAGCATCCAGGAAATCACCCTACGTCAACTACATCAGTATGCTCGTTTTGGCAGAATGGAGAAGGACATTAAGCCCATGCAACAAGTAGACATGCCAGGTTCCAGTGTTAAAGATCTGGCCCCAGTGGAGTCAGATGATGACTAGAGCAGCCAGTTTTATTTTTTTTAGCAGTTAGATTTTTTCATGCATTATGTAAATATTAGTATTAGTAAACTCTGATATTAGTTACCTAAACAGTCTTTATAGGAATCTAAGAAAGTACATGTTTTAGATGGTGTACAATGCACTCAAATGACCAACAAACCTAATTCCTTTAGAACAAGTTAAGGTCTAATTTTTATATCTACCATACCCATTTTTATATTAATAAAAAATAATAAGATTATGCTAAACTTACCGAGAAAAAAAACAAAAAAACTAATATGAAAATCATAAACAAGAATCATTATTAAACATCTGTAAGCAGAACTGCACCTTATCTATATATGACGTCGGAGATGTGAATCATTATTAAACATCTGTCAAGCAACAAAAGCACAGCGTAACCATCCATGACGTTGGAAACGTTATGAAAAATAATTGATATGAAAAGCATTAAACCAGACTCATTATTAAACATCTCTAAGCTGCAGAACTGCACCCTATCTACATATGACGTCGGAGATCTTAATCATTATTAAACATCTGTCAAGGAACAGTACAGCGTAAGCATATTATGAGAAATATCGTCAATAAAAAACCTTTCCCATAAGCTGAATGCCATACGGATATTTCAATGCTTAAATTAGAGGGGTATTTACCTATTTTTTTAGGTATTTAAATCCAATTTTAAAATATTGTTAGTTGCATTTGATTAATTTTTCCAAAGATTATATCACGAGCACAAACCTATTAATGAAATAACGGTAATTGATATATGCCAATAAATTTATACTAATCATATTCACAACCACATAATTAAATATGGTTAATATAAATTGCTAGTATTAATGAATATTGATTTAATATTAATATTATTAAATATATACATATAATATTATTATTATATAAAGTTTAACATATATAAAATAAAATTTGAAGTGTATTTTATTTTCAATTGAAAAATAATTAATACATATCGTATTGTTAAATATATTTTCAAAATCTATCTTTTATTAATAAAAATTTAAAATATCAATACTACTTATAAATTGAAAATTTATCCATATTTATTTATATCAATATAGATTATAATTTTTTTACATTAACATTATTATATTATATTAATTATATATTTATGAATCCACTCTATTTTGTGTTGAAATATAGTTAATATGATAATATATATTTATAAATAACATTAGATAAATAATGATTCTGATATCCAAATTGAATAGTTGGTAGCCATGGTATTGTCTTATGGTATTGGACTTATAATATTGTAATGAAATTTATTTTTACAAAGGTGCGAGTAAAAATAATAGAGTTAAAGAGAAGTTTTTGAAATGTACTATTTTATTGTTATTGTGATAAAAAAAACCCACTAATCCTTTTTCCTAATAGGGTTTTCCACTTAAATTTTAAGTATTTTTTAGTGTCTTTTCTTAGCATAATGGGGTTTCCACTTAAATTTTATGTCTACTCTATGAGTTAAATTTACTTTTTAGTTTATTTTTCAATTCTCTTTTCTTATTAGTTGGTATTATAGTTCCAGGTGGTGTAAGCTAGGAAGTATTGAGGGTAATATAATAAGTGATATGGAAAATTTTAATGGAGCCCATTTTTCTCTGTGGAAATCACAAATGGAGGATATTTTGATTTTGACGGATTAATATTTTTCAGTTGAGAGAGTGGAAAATACGCCCAAAAAATAAGAGATGAAGCATGAATCTTAGTGGATAGAAAGGTCATTACTGCAATTTTCCAATTCCTAGCAAAGAGTATCCAATTAATGTACCAAGTGAGAATTCAACAAGAAGGTTGTGGAAGAAGTTGCATAATGTGTATGAGAAGAATAAAACATAAAATAAAGTCTTCTTGATGAAGAAGCTACATAACCTCAAGGTGAAGGAAAGATGAAGGAGGGTGCTTTGGTATCACAACGTTTGAACAAATTTAAGATATTATAAGCTTTCTTCATTCTATCAAAAGTGTTTTAAACCATGAAATAAAAATCATCCTACTTATGTGTTCCATGCGGGAGAGTTGGGAAAACTTGATAATAGCTATGAACACTTCAACACCTATTGGGGCCCTAAATTTTAATGATATTAGAAGTAGTTTAATGAATGATGAGTTGGGACATAAATCAATTGTGAAAAACCATGGAGGAGAAGCTCTAGTCTTAGCTTATTGTGGAAGGAAGATTCAACATAACAGAGAGGGGAATTCAAAATCAAGAGGCAAATCAAGAAAAATATAAATTACTTGTTTTCATTGTAGAAAAGTAGGAAATAAGAAAAAATATTGTTGGTTTTGGAAGGAGGAATAGAAAGAACAAAACTTAATCAACACTATAGAAAATGAATAAACACACATAAAAGTGAGACCACAATTTTCACCTCTAAAAGTGATTTATTATTTATTTTTTAGTATAAGAAACCTATTTATATACTTCTAGTAGTATAATTGATTGGGTACTTGAACCTGGGTATCTCACCATGTGACCCCATGCAAAAATAATTTAATTACATAAGTAGAAAGTGATAATGGTAGAATACATTTAGGAAATAATCATTTTCGTAATATTCTTGGAGTGGGAGATGTCTGAATCAAAACAAAGGATGGCCATGGTATCCTGCTAAAACATGTTAGGCATTAACTAGAGTGCATATGAGTTTGATCTCTATGGGATTCTTAGATGATGAATGATGGTCCACAAATTTTAGGAAAGGTGGTTAGAAATTTAGCAAAAGGTCATTGGTGTTCATCAAAGGAATGTATACAAGAACTTTGTTTAAAATAAGGGAAACAATGGAGAGATCATGTGTAGTTGTTATTTTAACAGGAGGAAACTCAATGGATTTATGGCATGAGTGATCGAGGTGGATATTGGTGGCCACCCAGCTATTCCACTTGGAACCCCAACACTACCTTTTTTTAGTTTACTATTTTTCATGACAATTTTCTATGTTTGGTAGTTTTTAGGTCCTGAACTTCTAGGGTTATATTGAGTCCTGAAACAACGTTCTTTGGAGAAATGAGAAGTCATTTTTAAAATATTAATTTTTGCAATTGCATTTTTTTTTACTAATACACACCATTCTAACGGGCTACCATGTGTGTCAAACAAAGATCATATGCCAAAGTTACAGTGTATAGAAGTTGACATTCCAACTAACCCCATTAGGCCTCACACCTTTTAACGCTTCATCTCCAAGGGTTAGGGTTTTAGATGTTTGTGGTTTTTAATTATTTAATGATAAAAAAGACTCTAAACCTCATTATAACACACTTTATAAGTGATGTAGTTTTCATACATATTCTCGGAGATAAGTTACCATCGCTTGAGCTAGTTTTCTTTCATTATGTATGTAAACGATTTTCAACATTTTGTATTTATTAATTGAATTTTAGTTGCATTGTATCTTTATGTTTCTTGTTTAAATATGTATTTCATTTCATTCCTTGATAAATCTATATTTGTGGTATCAAAGAAGTCTTTTATTTCTATATTTTTATATGCAGGTACCCAACAGGCTTAGGGTATAAGCAGTCGGGACTCAAAATGTTCGAACCCATGCAAGACGATCCTCACTAACCTCGAAAATCTCCCATGGTGGAAGAAAATAAATACTACGGAGTAGGAGATCCTAACAAATTGTTTCTCGAAGAAGCCCTCAAGTGACATAGGAATGAGATGATGGATAATTTCTCCCACATCCTTCGAGGAATACTAATGGGCGACACATATTCATCTAACAGTCACTTTAGAGCACCACACCCTTTAAGGTACAATTTAACTTTGACATTCCCATATTTGAAGGCAAGATAGATGCTAGAAATAAATGGTTCATTCTAGTGGAGGGATATTATTCAATCCATAATTTTTTCTATAGAGAAAAGATTAAATTTATGGTATGTAAGGCTAGCCCCCATTTCAAGGACTTGTGGGAAACATACTATGAGCAAAGGGACAAGAAGAAATCGTTGCTATTTTTAGCGACACCCTCTTGTGATTCATTCCTAGATGTTGTTAAGGAACAATATTACCATGTTGGGGGATATGAAGATATGTACATAAAACATAACATAATATGGAAAGAAAGGGACTAAGAAGCTTCAAGCCTCATGAGTATGTTTCATACCATATGAAAAGTTTGGTACCAAGGACTCTTAGCGATATCTGGTGCTTAAGTACTATGGTTGTCTACAAAAATTCATCTAGGTAGAAATGGAGTTGCTATATCTCCTCGCCTTGTGCAGCATACAATTATGTTGTCAAGATCGAGAAAAAAATTTAACAGGAGAAGTGAGACTTTGGATCTATAAATATGTAGTGGGGCAAGGGCATCCCCAAGCTGCAAAACAAATAACAAAGACATGTTGGAATGACCTAGGGAAAACCATGGAGGCCATAATCAAATAATAACAATGGGAAGACAAATAAAAAATCAGGAAATTGGTGTGAGTTCCACAAGATTCCCACTCACAACACAAGTGAATGTCGAACAAAGAAGTCATTGTCGGTTGAGCTGAAATCTTTAGAGTTAGATGCATGTCCTTACTCTAAGCTAAAAATCAACAAGGGGAACAAATCAGTGATGCATAATCCACCAACACCATTTTCACCATGAGGGTAAAGAAAAGTGAGCCCAAATATCCAAAGAAGGGTGAGCATCTCTTCCACTCCCAAATGTGTGTAAAGGGTGCTCTACTGTAGTTGATTGGAAATAGTGGGAGTCAAAATAAACTCACCTAAGTAGAGGTCCTTAAGTGGTTGGGTATTCCAAGAACACCACACCCATATCTGTAGACCATCGAGTGGATCGAGTAAGGGTAAGATCTCTACGTCAGCCAACAATGTTTCCTGCCCTACAACCTCAAGCCTTTCATGGACGAGGTATTGTGCGAAATTTCTCCCCTTCAAGTTTGTGATGTTTTATTAGATCAAACATACTTGTGGAAGCATTGTGCTATGTATGAATACATGCCTCATACTCTTATATTACTTTGGGAAGGAAACTATACATGATACTTAAGGTAACCCCACCAACTGTCATTTCTTTGGTCTCTACTAAGAAATTCTATAAGATCATCTCCTTGACTGGGAAATTTTGTTTCCTCCTTATTCGCTCTCAAGGTATGGGGAATATCATGGCCACATATGTGGCCTCTAGAAAGGAATTCTCCACGAAACAGAAGAAAGTGGTTAAATTTTTGGAAGAGTACATGGACATCTTCTCCTCACCCAAGGGTGTCCCTTTGAATTATAAATTCAAACATTGATTGATATGATCCTTGGTGCACCTCTACCCAACGCGTCAATCTATCATTTATCCTTGTTAGAAAATAAAGAAATCAAGCAAAAAATCAAGGAGTTGTTGTAAAAGCATCATAAGTTTCATTTCAGACATCGGATTTGAATTATGTAAAAAGTGTCTAAAATAGAACGAACTACAGTTTTTTGTGCAACGATTTTAGGGTCAAAGGTAGAAACAGTGACACGTGGAATTTCGTACAATTTTTTTCTACTAATATAGCCTATAATCAGGCCATTGTGGGAGATCAGGCATAACGCTTTGATGAAGACTCAAATTGATCCAAGAGGATTATTCAGTTGCTCCAAGATTACAGGTTTTAGTTGTTTTCAAAAAATGGAGTTTGTCATTCTGAATATGACAATTCTTGCGGCTTCTCATTTGGTCTTCGGTTGATGGAGAAATAATCCATCAAAGTACAAGTGCAGGTCTATTGTTGCAAGTGCATAGTGTGATTTGAGCTCATAGGTGCATTAAGTTAGTAATGGTACATTTTTAAATTCAAAAACACACATATGGAAACAAAGAAGGGTATAACCTATGCTACATGGTGGGCGCATATACCTAAGGACCAAGGTGCAAAACTGCATGAGTAGCTAAACCTAAGCTAAAACCTAAATAATTTAACATATGTTCTAAACCTAGTGGATATGTGTTAAAGTTTATAAACCTTTGAAGCAGAATGTTTCAACCATATGGTATAGCATAATTAAACTATGTTACAAACCATATCATATGAGTGCAATAAGACATAGTATTAGAAACCATAATATTAGAACTATATGGTGGAGATATGGTTTTAAACACCAAGATTTATGGTTATTTATTAAACCATATAAAACATAGTTTGGAGCATAATATGTATGGTTGCATTTATGGAGTAGAACGTAAGCCAAGGATATGGCGAAGTTTAAATAAGTCAACATGCTAATGGTTATCAAAAACCAAGTTGGCAAAGTTAGACACGGCATTAAATGAGCTCATTGCCAAATTTATCAAACTATGGAGAATGGATTAATGTTTTAAACCTATGTTTAGAAACCATATGCCATATATTTTCCAAATCATTAAACGAGTTTTAAACGATAATATAAGTTTGTAATGTTAGCACTAAGGTTTTATAAACAAATGTTCCATGTGCATTTTAAATAAGGAATATGTTTAATGTATTTAAGATACGCACCATGAGACTTGGAATCATTGCACCGAGACCTAACAAAGAAAACATCTTGCTATATATAGCTTAGGAGATTATATCCTAGTACCTTCCTGAGCTAATATAAAAGTTTTACCATTACACTAGTGTTGGAAGATGTGATTTTAGAATGGGAGAACGGTCTTTTGCAAGTTGGAAATAGATAGTCTTTTAGGCGTAACTTGAGTGTCCTTGGGATTTTTGGAGAACGGATATAGGTGTTTGAAAGCTAATACAGAGGCCATTATTTTTACAATAACTATTAGTGCATGTGTGCATAGATCAGTTGGCGAAATATATTGCAAATATTTTCTTTGGATCATTTCCTAATAAAAAGGACACCCACCTAGAAGCAGACTCAGAGATGTAGTCCATGAGGGAAGAAATCTGTAATCAATGATTGACGTGTTTGTTTTTTTTATTTGATGTTGTTTTATTTCTCATTTTAGTTCTCTAAGTTTATGTTTATGGCATAAAAATAACTCAGTTTTATTTATTCATTCACATAAACACTTCCTTAGTCATTAGCACATATATTCTATCCTGACGATTTCAGAGCATATAATTTGGTATCAGAGCATGTTGCTCATATTAAACATGATATTTTCCAATGAATTTTGACTAGATCTAGGTCGTGACGTGGAGAAGGGAAACTTGAGGAGACAGATCCAAAGATTAGTAAGAGGAAAAGCTCTTGGAAGATGGAAGGTGAAACTGAAGAAGAAACTCTCGAGCCCAAGACTAATGAGAAAATTTAGAATATTTTCCTCAACATCCAAAGGATTATTGCATAACTATATGAAGGCAAGAAGACTCGACATGCACCATGTATTCTAAAGGAAATAAGGAGAAAAAGTGCAAGGAGAAAATTGATGGTGACAAATTTCCTCCTTCTCCATCTTTGTCTTCTAAAGACACGAAAGGGGAAGAGGAAAGGAACAAAATAATGGTAATGCACCTTCTTCTCCTCCATCTTCATATTCTACTTCTTCATCTTCTAATGATTCAAGTTCAGATTCTGACTCAGAGAAGAAACATAAGAAATCTCCCTTTCTGAAGCTTGATGTAAAGATTGAACTACCCATATATGATGGTGAAATGAATTTTGAAAGTTAGATAACTGGATTAAACAACTTGAAGTATATATTGTAGAATACATAGTATTGATGATGATTTTGCAAGAATTTAGGTAGCCAAACTTAGAATGGGGGGAACTACTTTTATTTGTTGGGAAATTAAACCTCAATTAGATTTAAAGCGTAATGGAAAATTTATCTCTTCATGGTCTAAATTTATTAAAGCTCTAATAAATCAATTATGTCCTTTAGGATATACGCAGCGGGATGTAATGGATTGGCAGAGAATAAGGAAAGGTAAAGGACAGAATGTGCAAGTGTTTACACAGGAATTTAGGAAGAAGACATTAGCACTTGACATTCCATTAAACACACGGGAAATTTTATTAAACTATATTGGAAGTTTGCATTCTTATTTGAAACATACATTGCTTATGTTTAATCCAACTAACTTTGATGAAGTGTGTGTGCAATCCATTCATGTTGAATCATGTGGTAGACCTTTTCAATTTTCAAAGAAACTATTCAAGCAATTAGAGAACAAGGATTCCAAAGAAAACAATGGAAAGAAATCAAAAACATCTAAGCATGAAGAAGAACGGTCTACGTGTACTCATTGTCACATACTTGGACATGATGAATCCAAGTGTGGGAAGCTTCATCCGTAACTAAAGCCAAATAACTTCCTTAAGCAGAAGGGTGAAATGAAGACCAATGTAGGATTCCAAAAAGATTTAGGATCTGACTCCGGTGATGAAAAGAAGATAACCGCTATGGGTCTGATAGGTAATCCTTCAGAAGCTAGTTGCTCTAGTTCTACTTGTTCCACATATTCTTCAAAATATAATAATGTGGTTGAAGATAAGAAGAGGATTGAATTGTTTCACATAAGGATAATATCAAAGCACACTAAATTCTTGGGTGAAAATGTGAAGTTGGGTTACACTTTTTGCCATTTTTTGAGAAAAAAAATTTCATATTTTTTTTGTTCTTCAACTTTCTGCAAGATAAAACAATTTTTCTGTTTGGAATTTCATTTTGTGATAAAAATAAAAGTTGTCATAAATTTTTCTAGCTTTCTATTACTTATTTTTTGGAATTTTTTTATACATATTTGATATATCATCTTAGTGTTTCATTGAGTGTGTTATTTTTAACAATCAAAGGATTCATAAGAAGTGATGTTAATACGCAATGTTGTATTCTTTGAAAATTTGTGTTTTTGAGAAACAAAATGTGTTACAACAATATAGATAGAGTCTAATTCGGTTTCATCATATTTACAAAGCCAATGGATGCATATCATAATTACTAGAATATTTTGAACTGGTCCAATATGAAAAAAACTGCATATTTTGAATATGTTTCGCGACGCAAGAAAATTCTTAACATATAAGTTATAAACTAAAAATCTAAAAGCTACCCATTAGAGATGACGGACCAATGTAATGCACCATATTTTTTTCAATTTTTTTTACAATGCATTTTGGAAGATACAAAATTTTGATTTCACTGAATCACAATGACCTTCAGAAATTGTTTGCACCCGTTTTATTACAAAACTAATTAAAATTAGTAAATATTTATGAAATTCCATAAAAGTTATATTTCCTAAAAGTAGATTCAATTCTAAAAATGCTTGTCTTGGTTCCGACAGTTAATTCAAAATTTTTCATGGATTTTAATCAATCCAAATTTGTAGATACATATTTAGAGCTTGGTTCTGCGTAACTGGTTATGCATTAGTTTGGCTGAACTCTTAAACAAAGTTGGCTGAACTATTTTTTGCGCCGACGGCCCATTAAGTCTAAGGACATAAAATTTCAGACGAACTTTTACCTGACTTTCCGTTGGCCATAAAATGCCGTGGAGCCCCTCCAAAAAAACATTTCATAGCAATATAAATTGCCGTGAAATCATTCATTATTTTCGCATATTATTTCACAGTTGGTCTGATTTTACAAAGGTCTTGGTCTGATTGCGCAAAGAATTGTTTTGGGTTTAAGGAATTTTCTTGGAGGTACATTCAAAGGACATTTCTTGGAGGCATTTATTATTTTGACATATTTTCATACATTTGGTCTGATTTGGCAAAGAATTGTTTTGGGTTTAAGGAATTTTCTTGGATTTACATTCAAAGAACATTTTTGAAGACTTTCCTTGGAGGTACATTCAAACGACATTTGTTGGAGGTATGTGAAATAGTTTTTTGGATGTTTATTGGGCTTCATTTTTTTTTAAAGTATGGATTTGGGCTAATTTTAATTATTTTTGAAGGTATGGATTTGGGCTTAATTTCGAAATGAAATTTTTTGGACATTTTTTGGAAGTATTTTTTAAAGTGATATTTTTTGAAGTATTTTTTAAAGTGTCGTTTTTTATGAAGTTGGAATTAATTTTTAATGGAAATTTTTTGGAGGCATTTTTTGAAGTGACATTTTCTTAGAGTACGTGTTTTGGGTTGAAGTAAATCTTTTGTAATGATTTTTTAAAATGAGTTTTTGTCCAACCTTTTAAATGATTTTTTTTTTTTTTTGGACTAGAAGAATCGGCAACTGCAACGGTATCCTACTCGTGTGACACGGGGTCGAATCCTGCTGGCTAACCCTATACTCCTAGGAGGAAACTGCTGAGCCCGCAACAACAGCCCCTCGGTTAAGACAGGACTTGAACTCGTGACTTGTACCATGGCATGAACGTCTTAGCAGCATGTTCGCTTGCCACTAGACCAAACCCCGACAGGAAGATTTTTTTTATAGAACTTGGAAGGAAATAGTTTGAGCTTCGTATCACTTTTATAAGACATCTTTTTCTCAAAATTTTTAAAGTAAGTGTTTTGGATTGGAGTATGTATTTTTTGCAAAATTTTTAAAATGAGTTTTTTTTTTAAATTAAATCTTTTGTGATGTTCTTTTTAATTCAGTTTTTGTCTAAATTTTTGAAGGAAATTTTTTGAACTTCATACTCTATTATCATGGGAAATCGAAGGAATTGTACAAGAAAATATGATCGAAAAAGAGACCCTGAGGAACGTAGAGAAGAGACAAGACAATCTCTCAAAAGAAAGATATAAGCACTCTCAAATATTGAAGGGGAAAATTAACCTCAACTAGAAGTTGCAACAGGTATGTAAATGTAAATATTATGATTTTAATAATTTCAATAATTTCTTCAATAATACGTGAAAATTGAACACATGCACGTATTATTGAAATTATGTTTATATTTATTAATTTAGTTATTTATTGAATACATAAACTTATTATGTACTATTCATTTGAATATGTACAGATGAAATCAATGTCGATGATGAGATGTTAGAAAATGTTGACACTCACACATATGGAGATAAAAAAGCTGACCATTATATACGATATCATGTTAATCGCATTTTTTATAAGTATTTCATAAAGGAAAAGGTGACAGTTCAAGCCCAAATGTTGAAAGGTCTCCTATCATTAAGGAAATTAAAAGAAGCTACGACTTTATTGGGTATTCAAAAATCAACCAAACATAAAAAAAATGAAGGAAAATGCGATACAAATATAAATAGTGCTATAAATTCAATTAGAAGATCTAGAAAGAAAAATGTTTCAGCTGTACATAGAGCAATACATATGGCAGTGGTTTCATCAAGTACTAAATAAAATCGCTTGGTAAAATCTATGGCATGAGCATTAGGAACCTCGAGAAAAAATTTGCACAAACGTCAGAAATTTCAGCTGCAAATAAATGTAAGTGATGAACTCTCTTGTCAGAGAGAAACTTGTAGGCAACCATACAAAGATAGAATTGGAGAAAATGTTAAAAAAATAATATATGAATATTGGAAGAACAATTCGTGTGTTTCACCAGCTGCAAGGCATGTGATGCAAAGAGGAATAGCACGAAATCAGTACGAAGAAAATGAAAAGCATTTCTTTGAAACCACTCAAACAGATTTGTTCAATAAGTTCAAAGATGAGAATCATGAAATTCATGTTTCAATCAGTGCTTTTGTTCAACAGAAACCATGGTATGTAAAACTTATCACCATACGTGACACTTGTTGTTGTCGTTATCATGTGGAATTTGAGTTATATTATGACACATTCCTTGATTTTGGTAGACCATTTTGGAAGGATTCACCTCCTCCTTCCACTATCTGTGATTTCATATCTCAAATTCTATATGAAAGAGAAAGCGATGAACTATTTTACGAAAAGAAATGTGTTGGTGGTAAAAAATGTGATGATTATGGAAATTTGATTAAATATCAAAACAAATAGCATACTGATATAAATTATCAATCATTTTCAAACATGAAATTGAAATGGAAGAGATCTGAATATATCCATACATCGATTCAAGGTGCAACTAGTGTTAAAAGAATTGAATTAGGAGAAGAAGAAATTTTTGTGATAGAATTTTTGAGAAAGTTTGGGGAAGAAATTTACAAATACACCAAGCATTCCCATAGAGCTTGGTGGAAAGAGTTGCAATTCAAAAAATCCCGTGAATTTTTTTCCACCAGGGACCATTTTGTCAGTAACTGATTTTGCAGAAAACTACACATTTGTTCCACAAAAATAAATTCAGAGTGAATACTATCATTCTGACCAAGTCTCCATGCTCATCCATATTCTATATAGACATGTTGAACAAAACGTCAATCATATAGAAAGCACCAGTGAGAATTGACATATTATTAAAGAATATCACTTTTATATCAGTGACGATTGTACACATGATACATATTTTGTACAACATTGTTATGGAAAAATTTATGATTCCTTGAAAAATCATGGAATAACATTCAATGAACATTGGATATGGTCAGGTGGATGCGTAGGTCAATTCAAATTTGCACGATCATTCTTTTGGTTATATTGCCTTCATAAGAAAACCTGCATTAAACATTGTTGGAATTTCTTTGAGTCTGGCCATGGAAAAGGAGAACATGATGGTGCAGGGGCATGCATAAACAAGCATTTCAAAGATATCAAATGAACCCTTCTGCAATCCGACTTGTGGATGTGAAAGAATTTGTTCAATGGTGCATCACTTCTCTAAGCCGTGAGACTAACCGATCAAGGGAAGTGCGAAAAGAAAATCAATTTAATTTTTATTCGATATCTAATTTTAAACAGTGTACATTTATCACAATGATTATCTTTGATTGTATTTTGATATCATATTTACATTCTTCTTTGAATTTTCCATATAAAGGTTCTTTTGTCATATTGGGATCAAAGACGTAGATAGATCAATTGGAAATGACGTTGAAACAATAAAAGGGACTCAAAAATTGCATTCAATTTACACAAATTCGTCTAGAAATTTGTTTGCATCGGATAAAAGAAAATATTCTTGTTTTTGTGATGTTTTCATAGACAACACAAAATCCAATGATGTTTGTGAAAACAAAATGTATGTAAAAGATTGGAAACATATAGAGCTAAATACAAAGGGAAAAATGTCTGTTGCAATGTTTGAAGAAATGCAATCAGAGGAGACTACAATATCATCCAATAGTATCGAGTTTCTAATCTTGTTAGAGAAGCTAACATTTGAATTTTTTTCTAATGATAAAGATCTAGAAATAAATTTAAATACATAATTTTGTTAAGTTTGTTTTATTGTGCAGGAGACGTTTTTGCTGTAACTGCACCTACTGACAACGATGAAAATTTGAAGTATTATTTGATGTGTTGCACTGAACGAAAAATGAAATTATTAGAAAAAAATAATGATCACAGATTTCCATATGAAACAGGATCTATTATACTGAAAGGTTATTCTTTCAGACAAACTAATCAAAGTGGGCATTTTGTTTACTTTGAAGACTATGAAGCTGATTTCATAGGTTTTCAATATATTCACTTGGTGTGTGCAACACGCCTAAATTTGATAGAGGTTAAATCAAAGAAAAAACCGAAAATTAAGAAATGGAAATGTCAAAATCTGATCATGAACAGATTATTGAAGATGACATTCCATTCGAATTTTTTTTATTGAACTCCCCAAAAATTTATTCTCTTTGGATTATATGTTTTAGAACTTGCAGTACTCAACTAAAAATTGAGTTTCCTTGTTATGTTATCTGTCCTAGTGTTTTCACATGTATAAATTGTTTTGGTACATGCGCACTCTAGTATCAACTGAAAGTAGCTTTTCTATACATGCATTGATGAAAAATGACACATGTATATATATATATATACATATATATATACATATATATATACATATATATATATATATACATATATATATATATATATATATATATATATATATGTTCTAGAATACAATTAACTGAAAGTAGTTTTTCTATGTGCATTGATGAAAAATGTTGCACATACTTGATATATACACGAATTGAATTTGCTCAGTTTTTCTCGTGGTCTTTTCTGGTAAAAAGTATCCACAATGCAAAAATAAATCATCCACAGTATAGTTTTGTACGAAGATTCCTTTCAAATAAGAGACTTGGAACACTTCTCTAACTTTTGGTGGTATTTGACCCACATCTCTATTCCTGATTGAAAATCTAGTACAAAATTTGTCTCTCCAATGGTCAGATATGTTCTATGTGCATTGGTGAAAAATGTTTCACGTATTGGAGATATATATATATATATATATATATATATATATATATATATATATATGTGTTCTAGAATGAAATTAATTGTTCAAGCAGTTTTCCCATGTGCATTGATTAGAAATGTTTCACGTACTAGATATATATGTTCTAGAATGCAATTAACTGAATGTCATCAATTTACCAATCATAAATCAACAAGGCTACCTAGTTGAGTGTGTTAATGACATTGACCCCAATTCAAAAAACATATATCTAATCCTTATATTTCCAATCAAAATTAAAGGAATTTATATGGGAAAGAGGCAAAACATATAGCCCATGAACTACTTTTTAGAGGTCAATGAAGGTATCATCATGTGAGAAAATGTTTGTAACACTTGATTGTACTTGAAAGTAATCTTAAGATTTTTTTTGATTTCTACTTACTCTTGTTTGAGTGAAAAAAATTCCAATGAAAAAACACAGCTTTTAAATCCAACTAACCATATCAATTTAGCTCTATTTGAAAAAAAAGTAAAAAAAACAAAAAATCCAACAAAATAACATCCTTGGTTGCTATTTTTATTGGAATAACTAAATCATATTAAGAATTCTCTTCGTTTAAATTGTTTTTGGATGGAGAATCCTTAAAATATGATTGATCTATTCCAATAAGAATGTGTAATATCCCAAAATTGGGATAGCTCAGCAAACATGCACTAAAAACGAAGATCCAACAACTTGTGCTATAAAATAAGAAAATTAAATCTTGGATCCTGTAGATCAGTCAATATAAAACCTAAATCCAATAATAGAGATGAAGAAAATCAAACTAGGTGGGTTAAACAGATCTCCCACACCTAGGATTGCCAAAAAGAGCTAAAACCCCAAACACTACAACACAAGGAATTTTGCATAAAAGTGATTGCGCAGTCTAAGAGAGGGTTTATACATATAAATGGTAGAGAAAAATATATATGGAATTATATTAGACAATATGCTCAGAAAAATGAGATTTAGTCTCCCTTATACAAAATCTAGAGAACCTAGGAAGGGTTTCTAGGAATTCACTTTGAATACATATGTGATTTTCAGTAGTAGGACTGAATAATCACTGAAAAATGAATCACATGAATGTACAAGGCTGTAATAATGAATATATAATTCAGATATGAACAAAGGTCTTCCCCCATAGAAGAACGCATCCTCCAATCATAGGAAAACTCGTCGAAAGAGCCACAAGAGTCACTGCTAAAACTGCCTTGCAGAAATAACGCAATCCCTGAGTGGAATAATGTTGTAGGTGATGAATATGAGTTGTCCTGTTGCCAATGATCTAGTATCAGCCCAATAACTCTCCAAACAGATCTCCCACAAGAAGGGAACCTCCCTCCTTTTGAAATCAACTTAGACAGTGGGTTTCTCAACCCTCCCCAGCAACACCCTGCAACTAAGCTCAACCTCCTACAGGAACTGCACTGAAACTGTAGACTGAAGCTTGGCACAAATTTTGGATATGAGGAATGATGGATCTTATTTCTCCCAAGAGCTACTCAAAGGGAAGAGAAGGAATTCCTGAATAGGAATCCCTTAGTGCTAAGCAGTACCGGCAATCTCAGCTAAACAACTAAGAGAGAAAAATTCTAAGCAGACATGGAAATTTAATACATAAGCTAACCTCCAAATGGTTTCCATCCTCTTCCTTATAAACTAAGTGAGCCTTCTCACCTTGGGTCCCACTCAATAGGGTTTCCACCTTCACACCAACAATCTCCCTCCAAAACTGCGTTGTGCCTTCATTAGAGCCACTCCTCTAAACTGCGCTGTTTGATTTGGTCAAGGTTGACCACTTCAACTTGCTTCAATGCTTTTCACACTTAATGGTCTTCAATCCAACTCACATGTAGCTATCTACATTAAATCACATTCACATTGAGCTCTTTTATTTTCTGATCCACTCCTCCTACATTTATGTTGTTGACTTCGCCAAACTTGGCCTTGTCCACATGCAAAATATCCCTGTTCACACATAAGAGTGTAAAATCCAGCTGGAATTATGATCCCCTTACACAACATGAGGGATTTTATTTTTATTTCTATAATGCATGGGTCTCCTCACCCTTTTATTCATCTCCTAAGTGACAATTGCAAAATTTAATATTCCAATTTGTTGCATGCAAATTTTGGAATATTACAGTCCTCCCCTCCCACATGTTGCTTGTCCTCAAGCAACTGTAAGGATAGGATTGAAGAGCATCCTCTTATCCCCTGTAGTAACCTCATAAGATAAAATCCTCCAAGGATCAAGGTGCCGCCTCATAAATATATCTCGAAGTTTCCCTTCCCAAGTAAACAAGCTAACTTTTGGTGAACAACCCAAATAGCTATCATTATGTGACAATAAGATATCAATATAGGAAACAATGGGTGGTCTAAAGGCCTTCCTAAGGCATGTGGTCTGATATATATCGGGATATACCATCCGTATGTGAATCTCCCATCCCCAAGCTATCATCCATACAAAATGAGTTGCCTCCCAACATGGCAACTCTTGAAAATCCTCCTCCGCCTTGAGCTCCTGCAAAGTAGGTGGGCTGAAATTATGAACATGGTAGACAAAGTGGCCTACCCCATGTTGTTCTCCCCTCCACTTAAGATTAGTGCAGAGAATTTGTTGACCTTGGGCTGCAATAATGTTGCTCTCAAATGGCAAGAAGGAAACTAGATCTCGAAAGATCCCTTTCCCAGCATTCTGAATCAAGTTGGCCTAAACCATCTCATGCATGATGGATAAGAAATTACCACCATATGACATCCCACCGATCTCATGGCCCTCCTCATATAGAAACAAATGTTTTGCTATAGTGGCCATGTCTCTCCCCATGCTCCCCTTAGAACACGTAATGCAGAAAGTGTGGGGATGCTCCTCCCCCAAGAACACATCCACCCAATGTGTTCCTCCCCCAATCATGCTCCCAATAAAGACAAGAACAACATCAGAAAATGGGCCCATGATCAGCATCGAAATTAAAGAAATACTGAAGGTTTCATGTGGTGCCGGAAGGTATCAACTGAGCATACAATGAGTAACCAAACACTTGCCCCAGATCATATAGCAGATGGTTGTCTCCATCACAATAACTGGACAAAAATGGTCCATGGAGCCTAAAGAAAAACTTGCCCCTTTGTAGAGAAATGCACTACAAAGAAATGGTAAGAACATGCAAATACTGTTTTGAACAATCAATAAATGAAAAAACAGAATTCTTACCATTAATGAAAGTAATATGGTGACAGGATCCATAAACGAGCCCTCCATAGGGGTATGACATACTTCGATGAAGAGGAATAAACCATATGCTGCCTAAAGATCCCCTTCCTCATGCTTGGAAGTCAAAATCAAGAAGAACATACTACAGTAATAGATGAATTCATCCCCTACTCTATCAGTCTCATCTCCTCCATGTCCACCAAGTGCATCAAATGTGAAGTGATCCTAGGAACACTCCATAAAAAAGTCCCTGCTCCAAAGTGACAGCGCTGTTGGCCTATGAAAATAGGCTCCTGCCAACTTATAAATCCATTCTCTGACATGTTTAATGTCAAATACTCCTCCCATAATGTTGCCATCTCCTCCTCCTGCAACATCATGCAAAATGGGAGAGAAAATCTGCCCTTGCTCTCTCTCAATCCTCCAAAGAAACAAAAGTATTTGGTGCCACCTCATACCTCCATCATACAACCTATGTGGTGAAAACATAATTACCATACCTTCATAATGCATCCACACTCTTTTCTATTCCATGATGCAAGTACCCTACCAAGTCCCTTCAATCCACATACCCTTGGTAGAAGGATATGTACCATGATGGCCAAACTGCTTCAAGAGCAGCCAACGCAGCTAAGCCTCCTGCTGCCCGGTGTCATATATTTGCAAGTAGCCTACCATATTATTTCTCTCCATCCACCCCCATTCCTCCCGATGTGAGTGCCTCCCATCATGATCAACCTTGGTACCCTTCCAAAGAAGACTACCCTCTTCCCAAATCAAATTTTGTTCCTTGCATTCCATGGGATGCTGAAATGCGACTCCCTGGAGATCTCCTAGAAAATATCCCACACCAATGATCATCTTGAATCTATAAGGATCCAAGTGGGATGAAGGTAAATCCCCCTCACTGCTACCTCTTGACAGCGCTGTAACTCTCCTCCATGGTGTTATGGCTATCTCATGTCTCAACCCCAAGATGAACATATGGTTCTGCATAAATTGGTTTGGAGAAAAGTTCACCCAATCCTCCAAGAATTCAAACCCCAAACTCACATGTGGTGTGCATCCCCTTATTGTCCCATTAGGATGGTATTTCATCCTTCCTTGATCAAGTCAAGGTGGCACAACGCAGTGCAATCATCTGGTTCCAATTGAGCAGTATGTAATGGTATAAAATCCTCCATATGATTTGTTGAAACAATAAGAGATGAAAATTTTGGCATACCTTGATGAAATTTGGGAGTATCTTGTATGGCTGTAAGGGCTTCTCCCTCCAATAGGTTGGCTCCTCCAACTGAAGATGTTGAGAACTACACCCCCATAGTTGTGAAAATGATGGTACAATTCTCCTCCGCTTCTGGTGAGGGCTTCTTCTCCTCTGCTCTTCCTTCACCAAATTTTCCCATCAACCTTTGAGTAAATTCAGCAAAATTGACCACTCCTGTATGGCTCAAAAGGCTGATCCACCAAATTTGTGCTTCACCCTCTAGGTGCAGCGTTGCAATCTCTACAGCCTCCTCCTATGCCACCGTAGTAGGAAGAATGCATCAAGTCTCCTTTCCCAAACCATTGCTGCAGATGACCCATCATAAGTAGAAAATAGAAAAATATTGCCCTTATTGCTTCCTTGGCCACAAGGTCTTCTTCCTTCCTCCAAATGAATGAACTGAGGAAAATCTAGAGTCTCCTTGAAGGCTCTAAGTTGAGATTTGTACCCAACAAGGTATTCACTTAGAACCATGTGATCCAAGTGTCCTCCATCTTTCAGAAAATTTTCCTTCCTCTGGAGCTCTCTAAAACGTTGGTCTTCTCTCCTGATCATAGGAAGTGCATGGCTCTTCCTGCTCTTGAAACTCTTTAGGAGTTCCACTGCTCCTTTTATCTTCTTCTTGTTCAACCTCCTCGGAGAGGTTCTTGCTGTATCTGAAAAGTGATGAGAGTAAACTCATCCTCTTCACCATTATGTCCTTACTGCTTCCATTATAGAACTCTAGATTGAAGTCCATAGGCTGAGCCAAATATCTTGCTTTTATACCACTGTAATATCCCAAAATCGGGACAGCTCAAGCATGAACTAAAAATGCAGTTCCATCAACTTGTGCTATAAAATAGAAAAATTAACTCTTGTATCATGTATATCAGTCAATATGCAACCTAAATCCAAAAATAGAGATGAAACAAATCAAACTAGGCGGGTTAAACAAATCTCCCACACCTAGGATTGCCAAAAAGAGCTAAAACTCCAAACACTGCAACACAAGGAATTTTGCATAAAAGTGACTGCGCAATATAAGAGAGGTTTTAGACATATAAATGGTAGAGTCAAATATATATGGAATTATATTAGACAATATGCTTAGAAAAATGAGATCTAGTCTCCTTTATATAAAAGCTAGAGAACCCGGGAAGGGTTTCTAGGAATTCAGTCTGAATACATATGTGATTTTCAACAGTAGGACTGAATAATCACCACAAAATAAAGCACATGAGTGTATAAGGATGTAGGAATTAATATCTAATGCATATCTAAAGAAAGGTATTCTCCCATGGAAGAACTCATCCTCCAATCATAGGAAAACTCCCCAAAAGAGCCCCAAGAGTCATTGCTAAAACTGCCTTGCAGAAATAATGCAATTCCTGAGTGGAATAATGTAGGTGATGAAAATGAGTTGGATTACTGCCAATGATCTGATATCAGCCTAATAACTCTCCAAAATAATCTCCCACAAGAAGGGAACCTCCCTACTTTGTCAAATCAACTCAGAGAGTGGGTTTCTCAACCCTCTCCAGCAACACCCTGCAACTCAGCTCAACCTCCTGCAGGAACTGCAATAAAACTTTAGACTGAAGCTTGGAACCAATGCCGGATATGAAGAATGATGGATCAAATCTCTCCCAAGACCTACTGAAAGGGAAGAGAAGGAATTCCTGAACAATAATCCCTTAGTGCTAAGCAGCATCGACAATCTGAGCTAAAAAACTAAGAGAGAAAAAGTCTAAGAAGACATGGAAATTTAATAGATAAGATAACCTCCAAATGGCTGCCATCCTCTTCATTACAAACTAAATGAGCCTTCTCACCTTGGGTCCCACTCAATAGGGTTTCCACCTTCACACCAACAATCTCCCTCCAAAATTGTGTTGTGCCTTCATTAGCGCCACTCCTCTAAACTGCACTCTTTGATTTGGTCAAGGTTGACCACTTTAACTTGCTTCAGCCCTTTTCACACTTAAGGGTCTTCAATCCAACTCACATGTAGCTATCTATGATGAACCACATTCACATTGAGATCTTTTATTTGTTGATCCACTCCTCCTACATTTATGCCATTGACTTGGTCAAACTTGGCCTTGTCCACATGCAAAATATCCCTGTTCACACATGAGAGTGTAAAATCTAGCTGGCATTATGATCCCCTTACACAACATGAAGGATTTCATCCTTATTTTTGTAATGCATGGGTCTCCTCACCCTTTTATTCATGTCCTAAGTGACAATGGAAAAATTTAATATTCCAATTTGTTGCATGCAAATTTTGGAATATTACAAAATGACAACCACAAATGTTATTTTGCTGACATGTTATGTTGGAATGTTAACTTTTCTTTACTCTTTTTTCAATTAGAGCTCAATTGATATGGTTAGTTGCATTGGAAAGCTGTGTTCTTCACATTGGAAATTTTTTCACTCAAACAAGAGTATGTAGAGATCAAAAGCAATCTTAAGATGCCAAATGTACTTCAACCATCCAAAACATGAGTTTTAAAAGCTTTTTGAATATATCAAAACATTACTTCACATTTCATGCTAATTGTAATTCAACTATCCAATAAACGAATTTAACATTATATCACATGCCAAATGTAGATCAACCATCCAAAACTTAACTTTTAATTTAACAAAAAATTATAGACCACAACATTACTTCACATGCCAAATGTACTTCAACCATCCAAAACTTGAGTTTTAAAAACTTTTTGATTACATCAATACATTACTTCACATGTAATGCCAATTGTAGTTCAACTATCCAATAAAAACATTTAACATACTAGCGATTTGAGAAGGTGCAAGGAGAGGCCGATAGGAGTATTGTTTGTAAATTATTAATTTGAAGTAATTGTAGTTTTTGAGACGAAGGAGATTTTGTAGATTTTTGCACAAATTTTTTGTAGCATATATGATTATCCATCCCAATGTTGTCAAAGCTTAAAACATGGTGTTAATTTGACATTATACACACACAGACTGAATGGAAGGTGTTTATGCCTAAGACACAGCATGATCGACAGGACAAAGTGGTATTCTATTCAGAAACTCTATTTCATTTAGAAATAGGTAACAGGCTAAAATTTATATTCCTTTGCTGCAAAATGATCAGAAAATGATCAGAAGCAACATAATTTTTATATGCAGTGGTTCACTTCTTCTTTAACAGCCTTTTTTCTTTTTGACAATAGGGGAAAATCTGTAAGAAAATGATTCTTACCACATTTGTTGCGCTTGATGTTCTCTGGCATTGATCTTTTACTGCTACGTCTTCTGGATTTAGCAGAGATGTGTGCAGGAGGTTGTCTCTGAGTTCTATGATTAGACTGATATGATTTGTATCTATGAGAAGGTTTGTGATGCTTTTTGTGCTTGTACTTGTCCTTATGTCCTGCCCCCCTGGAGATTTTGGAGGAGATGCCATAATCTACATGGTATTGCTTACATAGAGGGGAAATCAAATATTTGTTTTTAGCAGAATTAACATGTTTGATTTGCTTCTGCTCAGCACAAAGTTGCATGATAAGGCCAATGATGCCTTGATGAATAGCACCCCATGAATCCCGATGACGAGGATCTTTAAAAATAGGAATAAGGCGTTCTGCAAACCATTTGGGTAAGGTGGAAATAAAATGATTTTTCCACTGTTGATCAAGTGCATTTGGCAATTGGAAGAGACGCCTAAGATATTCTTCATAGTGAGCATGGAACTTTGTCATATCTTTGAGCTTCATCTGATTTAAAGCTAAAGTCTGGACAGTGGTAGTATCACCTCGATGGCCTATGAATTCTTGTTCAATAGCAGATATCAACTTTCCAATAAAGTTGTTTTCTGTGGAACCATCACTAAGTAATTGGGGCTGTCCTTGATCATTAAGTACAACAGCAGCAGCCCAATCAGCGAGCAAGGTAGGGGTTTTCTTTTGGAGTAAAGATAACCATTGTCTGAGCCTACCTTCAAAGCCAACAATCAACATATTTACAACATCTATAGGTGAAGCAGTGGCTGTCATATAGGTCTTGTAATAGGTAACCATCTGTTCAAGCATGAGACCTATTTCTGTTAAAGAAGAAGTGCATGCTCTAGAAGAAAAGTTAAAACAACTAGTTTTTACTGATACAGACAGTAGTGATGAACATGACTCCTCTAATTGAGAAGATGAAATTGAAATGATTGCACATGATTGTACACATAGTTCAACATCTTCTAGTAGTAGTGAATGTACATCTGATTGTTCAGGACTCTGTTGCAATGTCTTGACTATACAAGAAGAAAATGATTTGTATACTACACTGTTATCTACAACAGACAGAAGAACTAGGAAAACCATCCAGGATATCCTAGCAAACAAGAGTGGAGAAAAGGAGAAAGAAAAACAGAAGACAAATCCACAAGCATACATAAATTCTTCTGTTGAGAGAAATACCAGACAGTGTAGAGAACAAACTATCAATGAAATTTTTGATCTTAATTCTGTAAATATTGCTATTTCTGATTTACAAAAAAGAGTTTCTGCTTTGGAAGCAGTTACTTATGTTCCTGACGATCCTTGGAATTTTGAGAGGAAAGAAGAAGTTGGAGAAACTTCAAACAAGTCTGAAGACGTTAAGAAACCATAAGAAGGTATATTGATTAATGCTATTTTGGTTCAGACTCCTCTTATAAGGATCTCTGTAAATATTGTCACTGCTTTGGTTGATTTAGGTTCTGGCATCAATGCAATCAGACCAAAGTTAGTCCCTTTTCATGCAAGACTGCCATCCAGAATAAAGTCAATCTCTACTATTGCTACATCTGAGTTAATTCATTCTGAAGCAAGAATCTTACTTGACCTCAGTAAAAAGACAGTCAGTAAATTAGAGATCTCTTGTATATTGCATGATGGTCTGAGTGCAGATCTTTTTCTTGGTATTCCATTTATGAGTACAGTCAAACCCTGTAGCTTTGAAGATATAAAAGGAAAGAACAGCTTTACTTTCAATTTTAGGGGACAGAAGTTTGCATATCCTATTGTAGGAGCCCCTCGAAAGTCACATCAAATTCATGCTTTGAATGATAGAATAGAAGAATTAAAAGGACTGAAGAAAAGCATGAATATTGATAATCTGATTTCTAGACCAGATTATCAAGAAAAGATCAGACAAGTCAGAGAGCTTTTTAAGCCTCTATTTGGTACTCATCCTGGAATGTTTTGGGAAAAGAAGAAACATTTTGTTTCTTTACCATTTGTATCTAATGCTGACGTTAGACCCCATAGGTCTAAATCCATCCCAATGGATAAAGAACACACTAAGTTATGCAGAAAGGAAATTGATGACCTCCTGAAAACAGGCCTGATAAAACCATCAAAGAGCCCTTGGGGATGTTTTGGGTTTTATGTAAATAAGCATTCAGAGATAGTCAGGGGAAAACCAAGACTGGTTATAAATTATAAACCCCTAAATGATTGTTTGGCATATGATTCATATCCACTCCCTAAGCCTTCTGATATTCTAGCCTTGGACATGCAAAAGCAATCAGGTAGAGCAGATCCTCTTCCTTCAATTAAAGCATCCCTGTGAGCCTCCCACAAATAATCTGCCAGCCTCACTCCATTGAGACCTTGAGAAAAAGCTTCTGCAAAAGCTCTCCTGTTGAGAAAAATTGTGTTTGGTCGCCCACTCAAAGCTCTCATTGCAGCTACCATCTTGTCCATGTTCCCAAAATATGTTCCAATGTATGCCTCACTGTTGATGGATATATAGTAGTCCAATGCAGCTCTGCTATTGCTAGGCAATCCCATCAAGCTTGCCTTGTCTAGAAGAGAAGATATACTCACATCTACTGTAAGCTATCATGTCAGGTTCAAATCTCAGATGCAAAGATAAAAAGGGTTGAGGGATCCTTTCTAGCAGTTCAGCTCCCTTTAGCTCAAGATGCCTAACAAGGCGTAGAGCTCTGAAACATGCATGACAGCAAGTTGCTTTGGCATAAAATGGGTGTCTGCAAATTGGTCAGAAAGTCAGTCCACTGGTCTACATTTTTTAATCATTAGACACCATATGCTTAAGAAAGCTAAAAACCATTGCCAAATCCATGGTAATAAACAGATTCAATTGGCAATGAAACAACTTCTGAATGCTAAAAAAAATTCTCACAATAAATCACAAAAATGTTAGAGAATAAAATCAATGACACCACATATTCGTATTTCAATTCATTTTCAAATTTAGATATTCACTAAATTCAGGTTTCAAGACAAAATCAATTATATATACATCATAAATCCAAAGTCTTAATTTTTAATCCTAGCTTGATGGACATAAAAGCTATAATATTTAATGACAATCAAACATATCTGTGCTCTTATTCAATTCTCTATAAAGACTACCATGTCACTGTGCCTTCAAATTCAATTTCACGGGATAGCCAATATCCTTCAATGCCATTTCAACGCCACTTAGACATCCCAACAGTTGCACCTGCAACATGATTACCAAGGACAGAAAATCAATTCACGTGTTAATAGAATCAAAGAAAGTTTCCTTCAAAACATAAGCCATGACTACAGCACACAACAATAATGTTCTGTTAAGGTTCGGGACTACTTATCTACCATACCTGAAATGACTTGCCAATGATCTCGTTGGAAGTGTTTGTAAGCTAAACAATTACTTAAAAACTCTCTCTCCATACTACACAGAATGTCTGGTTGCATCAAGAATTAAGTTGCAACCATGATTATAAGAGAGTATATGTAAGGTGTCAGCACAGTCTTGACTCCAGCCCAAACGTTAGAGCATCCAAGTCGTATGAAAATATAATAACTAACGAGGGAAGTCAAGTCTGCTGCCAAGCACCTTGAAAGTAGGATCTTCACAGGGATACAAATGTGGCATTAATTTCGATATTCATACGAATATTTTTTATCTTTACAGTATTACGAGGGTAGCACTAAGTCTGATTTTCTCGAGAATTTCTGGCAGAAGTGCTCTAAAACCATCCATGCCCTGAATTCACGTTCTGCAATCAGCAAAAGCCTTTTTCTTAAGTGGCTTCAAAGAGGTTTGGCGCTGACAGGGACTCTGTTTGGAAGTTTCATTTTCATTATTTATATCCTTATACCCTTGGCTAATCAGTTGACAATCTCCCTTATTGTAGTAAACAATTAAAACTCACGTTATTACATCTGATTGTGACAGTTTCAAAAACAAATTACTTCCCAAAGTTCAATTGGCGAATGTAACTGAGCCCGGGAAGGGCTTCGGTTTTGTATCACCTTGAGAAACTGACCTACATGCACTCAGTTTTCACTTGATCATAAAAATATCCTACAACAACTGAAATCACTTGTGCCTTGAAATCCAGAGTTATTTTTTTCTCTATCACAACAGATTCTAAAACATATTCCATTCTCTGATTGGGATTGGAGTTGTGGTGTTAACAGCCTCAAATGGAAAACTTCCATGGATTAAGGCCATTCTTTTACAGGTGTCAAGAGTTCAAAAATCATAGGCTTCCCGCCGGTTGTCGCTACAGAATAAAATAAAGACAATCCCACTGTCTCAGGATTCTAATCCTAAAAAGCAATGCAGTAAAGAAATGGTTATTCAATAATCTTCTTGTGGCCAGATTTACTTGCAATAGCTACAGATGAATTTTCCTGTCTATGTGCATTATTTCATTATTCTGTACTAATTAATGTCGCATGGACTTATGTGGGGAAGAATTTTACCTCATTCAGGCTTCCCAGGTGTCCTATTCTGAACACCTTGCCTGCCACTTTATTGAGCCCCAATCCCAAACTCAAATTGTATCTCTTCCACCCTCTTTTCACAATCTCTGCACTGTCAATATAAGGGGGAACAATCACGGCTGTAACAGTGTCACTGTACCATTCCTCCTTTTGAGTGTAGTTCTTCAACCCCCATGCTTCCACTGCAAGCCTGCCGATCCAATTTGAAGAACCAATGTTAGTAACTTTAATAACACCGGACCATAAATATATGCTATGGTCTTATTGATCGAATATATGTACTGATGAAATTCAGGAAAATAGTGACTATTTAGGCCAACTTCCAGATTTCATGAGCATGCCCAAAAGGGAAAAAGAAACATACATTGGCCAAAGTAAAATTACCTTGTTGCCGTTCCTAAGCGATTGTGCCTTGCAATGACGTTATCTAAGCCTTCCTCAACTAATATAAGATCTAGAGCAGCCCGCAATCCATATAGAAGTTGAATTGATGGTGTGTAGGGCCAATACGTCCCCATCTTGTAGAACCTCAAATAGTCGTTCCAGTCAAAAAATACCCTTAGCGACTTTGCAGTCTTTGCTGCTTCTAAAGCCTTTGGGCTAGCACACACAATACCAAGACCTGTTGGCAAGGACAGAGCCTTTTGAGAACCTGTTAGCGCTACATCCACTCCCCATTCATCCATACGGAAGTCAATGGCACATATTGAAGACACACCATCCACCAGAAACAAAGCAGGATGCATGCAATCATCTGCATCCCCCCATTCCAAATATCATTAGATACAAGTGAAGTTTTTTTTTAAACAGTCATTTTGCTTATGATTATAGGTATGAGTGCAACTCAATTGCAGATTCTGGAAATCTGACGTACTGGAACGAAGTCAAATAGTTGACTTCACTCTTGTCCATCAGATTTCTGGAATCTGCAATTGAGATAAGGATGGCAGTTTCTCTTGTCTAACAGATTTCTGAAATATTCCAGAATCTGCAATCAAGATAAAGATGTCTTGATTATAGCCAGTTTTCTAACCCTCAAATGATTCTTCTTCTTCGCAGACAATGGGTTTAGTATGTGGCATTGTAAAATGCTAAATAAATACTCTGAAACAATGCAATCAAATCAACACCGGTGGTCATACTCACCGATCACCTTCCTTATATTTGCCAAATTGTTTGTGACCCCAGTTGCAGTCTCATTGTGAACACAGCAAATAGCCTTTACTTTGTGTTCCCTATCTGCTTCAAGCTTTGCCCTTAGTATCCCCATATCCACCCCTGTTCCCCATTCACACTGTACAACATCAACATCAAAGTTGAGGCGTTTCATTTGATCAATCCACAGAAGACTGAATTGGCCCATCTCAAAAGAGATGATTCGATCTCGTGGTGATAGTGTGTTTGTAAGTGCACTTTCCCAAGCACCAGTACCTGGATAATTCCACCAACATACGTTAGATGATTGATACACCATGCATGTAGACTGAGCTAACACCAATATGCAAGTCAAAACTTATACAATATAGATTACCACATCTAGTTAAATTGAAACTGCCAAATAGTGCCCCGACTGAATTATTTCATAAATTAGCAGTTAATTTGACTCACTGTAACCATACGAGGGAAGCCACAGAAAGGAAAATTGATGAAGCTAAAGACAAACACACAACTTTATTAAAAACAAAGCACAATTTGTGAGAGTGGGTTTAAATTTTCAATTTAACGAGCCGAGAGAATCCAGTAAAGCAGTAAACCGTGGAGCCAAATCTACGCACCAGAACTCCTGTAGTGCTAGTAAACAAAAGTATAAAAGGAAGGTCCAAAGTATGGGTTCTACCAGAAGATACTCCGTTTCTCCCTGCGCTCTCATAAATGAGTTTCAAAAATTTGGATTTGCTATGTTGGATAATACATAATTATGAGCTAGCATCAAAAACCTGTTTTGCCACTCACACGGCTTTAGCAAGGGCATTTTAAATGGCATGCTAAGATTGAGAAGCAGCCAAGCACAACAATAGAACCAAACCCTTAACAAAACCCTGATCAGCATAGAGCTCAGAGGTATTAAAACCCTCGAGGTCGCACAATCCCAGGTTGATTCCTTACTAGGGACTGTGTATCTTGAGGGTTTTAATACCTCTAAGTGCTAATTTGATCAGATACTAATACCTCTGCACATACACTCAAGAGGGCAGACAGTGATTTTCGAAAAGAGAAAACCGGTATTTCTACTGAAAAAAATGAGATATTTACTCTGAATTATTGCATCTGGTTTATGGCATTTTGGACTGTGAAGCAGTCGAGTACAAACAATAGAATGATATTATACATACACAGAGAGCCTTCAATGGTGCAGAATCAAAAGAAGAAACATAGGGGTTAAACTGCTCGATAGCAGAATCTGAAAACTCCCTAGGAAGGCACCTAACCAAAAATTGTTTGAAGACGAACAACGTGCACTTAAAAGTATACAGAAGAAAGAAGAAACAGAAGAGAAACACGCATTGACGAAAAATCTAAAACTAAGCAAGTCAGAGTCAAACCCTCGAGATGAGCATGATAATTCAGACAATACTAGACATACCAGTAGTAGGAATTAAGAAAGTAGTGCCCGAGGTGGTTTTGAATATTTTCTTCACGTCTTCAAGAAGATTCTTTGTAAGAGCTGGCACTGCTGGAGAGCGGTAGTCCTCATTGTTTCTATTCATAGCCCGCAGAACAGGTTCCGGAATATTGACAGGGCCCGGAACAAATAGCTGATTTCTGCCTGGTCCATAGAAATGATCCATCTTTTACTTTGGATCTTGAAACCCAAAAAAGCCGAGTGTTTGATCCTGCAACTGCTTCCCAGGGATTTTCCTGTAATTCCAGAATAATTTAAGTAAAAAATGTACTATTTCAATTTGCAATTCAACAGAAATTGGGTTGTTATATTACAAGCAAAAAACAAGCAATTATCATGGCAATATGAGGCACATTATAGCAGTAAAACCCAAAAATTGGAAAAGTTGGGATTCAGCAGGAGCAAGAATGGAATCCGAGTAGAATTAGCAACAACAGAACAACATCGATCATTGAATTAACGAAATAAAGCGAGGTAAAACATGGGTTGAACCACAACTTTGCCGGCATTGTTATATCCTTCGTTGTATTGACTGTGAGAAAACAATACTGATCCAAATACATAGTTAATTGAGAAGAAACTTTACAGTAGAGACATCATGAATTCAGTACTAAGATGACCACTGACATCAATTTCTTGATACCGTCCACACAGCTACAGGTTATGTATATAGGCACTCTGTTGAAGTAATGTGCAGGTAGAATCTGGTTTTCAATGTTTGGGTATGATGAAGCAGCCCTTACGACAATTCTTAATATGAAAATTTGAAAGATGAAAATGGTAATGTTACAGTCAATATACTGAATACGACCCATGCAACCTGTTCTCTCGCCAAATATCATATCACAACTGCAGTCCTGTTTTCTTGTAAAACGACTTCGTTGGAGAGCACATCCTGCAGCTTCGCTTCGCTCGTTAACGGAAAAGCCGAAAGACCTGCCTCTTGTTCATTTCTAGACGTTCGCTTCGCTCGTTAACGGAAAAGCCGAAAGACCTGCCTCTTGTTCATTTCTAGACGTCGAGGCCTCATTTGTGGCTGGATCCTGCCCGACCCCAGCCCTGGACATTTCACGCAGTCCTTGGCAAAATCAAAGCCGTACTCTTCAGTCAATTGAATACATTCCTGTAAATTCTCAGGCGATACAAAATCAAGAGCAACTTTTATACATGACTTGAGGTTTCGAACTTGATGAGGGCACCCAGCTGGAATGAAAACTACCTCACCAAGATGTTGTTCAAACGTCCATGCTTCTACTCCATATTCCTCTTTCAGCAGGCTTCTCTTATGCTCAGCGCAAAGGTAAATCGTCTGATCATGAATAGGATGAATAACCTCTTTAAGACGCTTACTGTCAAGGTGCCTGAATTCTCTCTGGTATTTCTCCATATAAGCATGTAATTTGGGTACATCCTCTCTTCGAAATATATCCCAAAGAGCGCCTCCAAAATCGGAGCTTTCGTTTCACATCTCCCCTGAAACCTGTGGCAGCCCATCTTTTCTTCTGTATTCTGTTCTCAATTTCTCTATTTGCTTCTGTTGGAAGTCTGAGAACTCGACCTCAGCTGTATGCATTATAACATTGACAGCATCAGACATGTCAATGTGCAACTTAGTGACTGAATCCCCTCTAACAAGTTCTTCCCTGGTGCCATAAGCTATGTACGTTTTGGGTCCTAAATCAGTTCTCGCGCAGTCCGGTGGAAGCCTTGTGGCGAGATTTAGAATCCCAGTTTCAGGATGGGTGTAATCCTGGAAAGGTAAGGCACAGATAATTTAGAGTTTATGTCCACAAAATTAGATCTCTGTAACCAAATTCCGAGCTACTGTCTCAAGAAAATAGCACGTTCCTGCCAAGAAAACTGTGTATTTTTGCAAAGCTGCGTAGTCCAAGCTGTACTCTACTGTGTAAAACCATAAAAGCAAGATGAATTTCTGCCTCTAAATTTAAAGCTTCTGTTAACAAAATTGGATCTATGTGACTAAATTTCAAGATTCTGTCAAGAAAATCACGCATTTCTTTAAACAAACATGTGTATCTCCATGAAGCCATGGAAACCAACGGTGTCTTTGCTGAAGCCGTGTCTACATAATCGCAGAAATAGCCATTATGCGCTTGCTCGACTGGTACAGAGAACAGAGAATTCATTGGCTTGGGTGCAACTATTTGCAAAAAATCTTGGACGATTAATTTGAAGCTCAAAAAGAAGGGTAAAGAGTAAAACGTATGGCGTTCCTAAATTTGTTGGTAGTGCTTCTTTATATGATTTCACAGACTTCGAAAACGGGTGTCGTGTGTAGAGAATGAATATGTTTAGCCGATCAAAAATCTGATCTCTTTCAAAGAAAGGCCTATCGCCCACTATATCACATGCCAAATGTAGATCAACCATCCAAAACTTAAAAGTTTTAATTTAACAAAAAATTATAGATCACAACATTAATTCACATGCCAAATGTACTTCAACCATCCAAAACTTGAGTTTTAAAAACTTTTTGATTATATCACAACATTACTTCACATGCCATGCCAATTATAGTTCAACTATCCAATAAAACATTTAACATTATATCACATGCCAAATGTAGATCAACCATCCAAAACTTAACTTTTAATTTAACAAGAAATTATAGATCACAACATTACTTCACATTCCAAACGTACTTCAACCATCCAAAACATGATTTTTAAAAACTTTTGACTATATCACTACATTACTTCACATGCCAAATAAAAACATTTAACATTATATCACATGCCAAATGTAGATCAACCATCCAAAACTCAACTTTTAATTTAACAAGAAATTATAGATCACAACATTACTTCACATGCCAAATGTACTTCAACCATCCAAAACTTGAGTTTTAAAATTTTTTTGATTATATCACAACATTACTTCACATGCCATGCCAGTTGTAGTTCAACTATCCAATAAAAACATTTAACGTTATATCACATGCCAAATGTAGATCAACCATCCAAAACTTAACCTTTAATTTAACAAAAAATTATAGATCACAACATTAATTCACATGCAAATGTACTTCAAGCATCCAAAACTTAAGTTTTAAAAACAAAACAAATTATAACACAACATTACTTCACATACCAAATGTAGTTCAAAAGAAAAAAATTAATTTATATATCACAACATTATTAGTAGTTCAACTATCGAAAACTTAAGTTTTAAAAACCAAAGAAATTGCTTCACATTCACATGCCAAAAGTACTTCAACCATTCAAAACTTAACTTTTAAAAACAAAACAAATTATATTAACACAATAAAATATGTCCAAAAATTGTATAGCTCTCAAGTATCAAGTATCAATTTATATATATATATATATATATATATATATATATGACTATGCATCTAGATAATATATAAAAAAGTAAATTTAAGACTAGAAATATCAATCAAATCTACAAATCATGTCCATCAAATACATATGGATGTAGTGTCTTTCCTAGTAGAGTCTCAATCCGCAAACTATCTTGTGAAGCATGGGGAACCTGTACACAATGCACGTACAAACATTAAAATTTGATGTTTTAAAAATGAGTGAGAATATATAGAACTTCATGTAAAAAACAAAATATAAAAAAAAATCATGCAATACCTCATGAGGTTCCCTCTCCATTTGTTGCTTGCCTGCTACAACTTCCCCCATGGGAACATCTCCAACAGTAAACTGTATATTATACATGTACAGTTATATATATATATATATAAATTTCAGATGAAAATGCATGTATATATAAACTTATTTTCAATAATATTAAAAAAAAAGTTAGACAAGTTGTTCAAATGGTTTAAATGGTGTGGATGTTCCTATCTCTGTCGCTAGAGTCTGTCAATTAAAGAAATCTTCTATAAAAACCTAAAATTAAAAATTTTAAAAGTATAAAATAACTCAAGATCAAGATCTCAATTTATAATAAAACTTTTAAACTTAAATTTAAAAATTATACATTTTAAAAAATCATTTATATTTAAAAGTGGAAAATTGAATAATTCTGAAGGTGAATTTGGGACATCTACTAAGAGAGGATTCAAAAGAAAATCTCCAAAAACCTAAAATTCAAAAAATTTAAAATAACTCAAGATATAGATATATCTCATTTTTTAATGGCACTTTTTGACGTGGAATAGATATAACCTAACAACATAAATTTTAAAAGTGAAAAATTGTCCATACTTGTGAATCTGGCACATCTCCTAAGGAAGTAGAAGGTACATCTCCCAAGGAAGAAGAAGGTACCACCATCCCAAAAACATCGAATGGAATCAAAATCTGTTAAAACATTTCATTATTATATATGTACATGTACATGTGTGCACAATTATTTATTTTAAAAATATCACTTAAAAAACACTAACATTTGTCAACATATCTTGATGGTGAGACCCATCTTGTTTGTTTGAACTAGAGGCTTCAAATGTGATATCAAAATTTTCGTCATTCATCATGCGTGACAACTGCAAATGGTGTTTTATCATATAATGATACTTTTTTGTTAGATTAATGTACATATAAATAAATGTATACATATACATGTGTATTTATTACAAATTGTACATGTACGTGTTAAAATAATTGAACCCTAACCATTAACACATACCATTCTCGTGCCCTCTTCCTCATGAAGAATTAGGTCTTGCCAACCATTGCGACAATTCTTTGCATATATTTTGAGATTTTCATCACTCATGTTCTCAATCTCTTCATATGTGAAATACACAAAATTGGCGCATACATTCTCACGTGCTCTTTGTCGATTCAAGCAAACATCGACTCCACCCAATCCAGTATGAACATTTTCGATGATGGCATCCCTTACTTCTCGACTAATTTGAGAAGTGGCCTCCATCTCTAACCACAAAGTTTCGACCCGAAAAGTTCGACTAACCAATGGTGGCTCGCGGCGAGGAAAATCAAAATCACACCTAGTGCCCCTACGGTCACACAATTGACCTTTCCCAGGACCAAAAAATTCAGATGGAAGGTCATTGTAATTGGGTTTCATTTCCAAAAAGAATTCTCCATAAATTTTTTTTTCAAAATTAAGAGTAACCTTGTCGTTCCATGGGAGTCTTCCATAGGCCGCAAGGTGTCTATCATACAAATAGTGAGCTATATTGGAGTGCTTGAAATATTGCACCTTCAACATCTTTCTTTTCAAATCTTATTTGAAATTAAAAATTGAATTCACCATTTATTTTGTAACACTTTTTTACATCCTCCCATTTATCGGGACCCATTTTCGTTTCCTTTCTTTTTCTCGTGACTTCTACAATTGTATCAGTCGTTGTAATATCTCGTTTTGGGGATATCTCTAAAACATGGCAAAATCCAACAAGAGATAGATTGGGAGGGAATTTACCAGATATATCACCTCAGAAAAGAGGACGAAATCCGGAGGCTACCTGGCCCTTTCTAGACTCTGTCTAAGAGTGTAAGATAACACACCAAGTGGTATAGAACTAGAATGCTCAAGAATACATAAAAAAATAACAGTGCAACAGACATATAATAGCATAGAAAGGAAATATGGAAAATACGACAACTCATCCAAAAACATAGAGAGAAAATGCTAAGACATTTTATTAATATGAGAAGTATAATGAAGTACAATAGGTGATCAGAGTGATGGCACCTAATCTTGCTCAAAGTAAGTGAGAAAACACTCTCAGAGAATAACGAAAATGGCTGCTCTATGAACTACGTCCCAGCTACTGGAAAATTGTCGTGTAGCTGCTACTACTTGAATGGACTGAAGACTAGGGGCTGATCCCCTTGCCGGAATAAGCTGAAAATCGGCAAACCTCCTCTCCTCAACAACCCGGATAAAATCCAAAAACCATACCAAAAATGGCCAACCCCGAAAATCACCAGAAAATTCCTCCCCAGTGAATTATGCTTGCCTCCAAGGCTCTACGTAGAAGCTAGATGGAAATAGATAGAACACTGCCTCAAACTCCGCCAAAAGCCTCCTATGGGAAAAGGTTGTCCCTCTGCTCAAAATCCTGGCTAATTCGCCTGTAGAAACCCCAATCCGAAGCTCCTCCATAATGGACTGCATCCTCTCTCCCAGTGACTTTGGAGTCTCTATAAGCTCCAGCTCCACAACAAACCCAAACAATAAGAGGACTCAGAAAATGTTGAAAAACCAACCTTGCCCGAGCAGGCACTCTGAGTCCCCCAGGGCTAAGGGCGAGATCTACGACTGATGACACTTAATGCACTAAACAGTGCTATAGACAGGCTAAACAGTCAGTGTGCTCAAGAAGACAAATGTCTCACTCAAAAAACATCAACTCAAGAATCAATGAAATGAGGAGGCTCCTCCATCTTTTATAACATTGGTTTCCCTCCAAAACCCAACGTAGCCTCTCTCTCCTCCACATACTCATCCTCATTTGCATAGAAGCTTGCAAAAGCTTCTAAAGTGTACGTAGGCCCCCCTCCTCTACGTGGTGTTAGGCCCCCCCTTGACTCCCACTTAAGTCACAATGTTGTGCTACTAGGTGGATGTCTTATTTGACTTAAGTGAGTTAGACCCTCTTCACTCACTTTTTATTTATTTACAAACTATAGATGGAAAACTAACAAAATCCAATATTCCAATTAGCTGTTGCTAATTAGGAATTTATAGTCTCCCCTGGTAAAATGTTGCTTGTCCTCAAGCAACTGAAGTGATGGATGCTGCAAAATCTTCTAGCTCTCCTAGGTGGCATCCTCATCCGGAAAATTATTCCACCTCACCAAGAATTCCCGGACCGTCCTGCTCCGTAACTGCCTCTCCCTGGTATCAATAATGGCCTCCGGCTACAACACCAAGTCCCCCTCATCATCTGTAGGTGGTAGCTCCTCTGTCACTGTCACCTGCTACCCCAACACCTTCTTCAGGCATGATACAGGGAAAATGTTGTGGATCTTGCTACCTTGGGGCAGCTCCAACTCATATGCAACCTATCCAATCCTGTGTATCACCCTGTATGGCCCGTAAAAGTGAAGCTTGATATTTTCAGCCCCCTTCTGCTTCAACGATGATTGTCGATATGGTTTTAACCATAGGTATACCAAGTCCCCTACTCATACTGTCTCTCCACCCGACCTCTCTCAACATACAGTTTATGCTGGTTCTGTGCTGTAGCCATATTATCCTTGAGAGCTCGGAGGATGTCCTAACTCTCTTAGATCCAAATCTTGGCTCTAGGAGCCTTACTAGCACCGAACATCACATCAGTAAAAGATGGTACCCATACAAAGCATAAAATGGTAACATACCAATAGACATGTGATGTGTCGTGTTATAGTAGTACTCCCCCAAATGCAACCATCTCAACCATGCTCGCTATTGCCCACTAACATAGTTCGCAAGTAGCCCTCCAGCCACTTGTTAACTATCCCTG
Organism: Pinus albicaulis; assembly: GCA_034641835.2. Lineage (NCBI taxonomy): Eukaryota > Viridiplantae > Streptophyta > Pinopsida > Pinales > Pinaceae > Pinus > Pinus albicaulis. The sequence goes on along the minus strand of CM076579.1, from coordinate 158,085,301 downwards.
TCTGTCCATCCTTCTATGGGTGGTAACTGGTACTCGGTGTCAACTCCGTCCCCACTAGTCGGAAAAGCTCTTGCCAAAATCTGCCCATGAAACGGCTGTCCCTGTCACTGATGATGGTCTTAGGAAGACCATGCAACCTGAAAACCTCTCTGAAGAACATCTCGGCCACCTCTGCTGCTGTGTAATGTGTGGATATGGCGAAAAAGTGCGCATACTTTGTCAGTCGATTAACGACGACAAAGATACAATCCTTGCCCTACACCATGGGCAACCCTGTGATGAAGTCCATCGAAATGCTCTCCCATTTCCCTTCGGAATGGGAAGAGGCTGCAATAGTCCTGTGGGATGGCTCATCTCTCCCTTATTCCTCTGACAAACATCATACTCCCTGACGTGCCGGAATACATCCTCCTTGAGGCCCTTCCATGAGAACCTCTCTCTAATGGCCCTGTAGGTTTTGGTAAACCCCTGATGGCCTACCAATGGAGAATCATGTGATGCCTGGAGTATCTTCTTCTTAAGCTGAGATCCCTCAGTCAAGAAGATCCTATCCCTGTAATAGATGATCTCATCAACCACCCTGTACCTGTCATCCACCACCTTTCCATCCAGCACCTCACATGGAAATCTGTCCTTGGAGTACTCAACTAAAAGTCGAGCCCTCCAATATGTATCCAAGCTCATAAGAGATAACGTGGTTGTTCTGCGTAAAAGGGAATCTACTACCATGTTATTCTTATCCTTGACATACTCAATGTCAAAGTCATATGCTTGGATCTTGCTGATCCAGTTCTGCTGCCTCTCCTGTAGCTGCTTCTACTCCAAAAAGAACCTAAGGCTGTTGTGATCAGTCCTCACCCTAAACCTGTTCCCTACCAGATACTGCTAGAATTTGGCCAAGGCATGCATGATTGCCAACATCTCCTTGTCGTATATAGGATACAACCTCTCATGCGGAAGGAGCTTCCGGCTCTCAAAGGCTATAGGGTGTCCCCCCTGCATCAATATTGCACCAATCCCCTCTCCCAGCCCATCACACTCCAAGACAAATGGCCACGTAAAATCTGGCAATGCAAGCACTGTGCAGCTACTCATCACCTCCTTGAGCCTATCAAAGGCTCACTGTGCTATATTTGACCAACTGAATGCCCCCTTTTTCGTGAAATCTATAAGGGGTGTAGCAAGCTGTGAGAAACCTTTGATGAACTTTTTGTAATAGGTACATATCCCAATGAACCCTCGAAGTTCCGTCACGTTCTTCAGCTCTGGAAATTCTCTGATGGCTCTAATCTTCTCCTCATGGACTCTCACTCCATCCACTCCAATAATATGACCTGAATACAGCATCTCTGTCATCCCAAACTCACACTTGGAGAGCTTAGCATAGAATTTTTGCTCTTCCAAAATGTGTAGCACTACCTCTATATGTTGGAGATGCTCCTCCCAAGTCCTGCTATATATTAGTATGTCATCGAAGAAAACCAGTGCAAATTTCCTCACATGACTGCGGAAGATATGGTTCATGCAAGACTGAAAGGTGGCTAGTGCATTGGTTAGCCCAAAATGCATAACCAAAAATTCAAAGCGCCCATAATGACACCTGAAGGTGGTCTTGGGAATGTCTTGTTCACTCACGTGAATCTGATGATACCCTGAAATCAAATCAATCTTCGAGAAGAACTTAGCTCCTCTCAGCTCATCCATCAGCTCATCGATCTTGGGTATAGGGTACCTGTTCTTTAGAGTCTTCTTGTTCAAGGCCTTGTAGTCAATGCACATCCTCAAGGTGTTGTCCTTCTTCTTCACCAGCACTACAGAAGAAGCAAATGGACTCGTGCTCGGTCTGATGTGTCCAAGAGCCAACAACTCCTGGATGGCCCACTCAATCTCATCCCAATAGGCTTTGGGATGCCTATAGGGTGTAGTGATCACCACCTGAATACCCTGCTCAAGCTCAATGGTATGCTCAAACCCTCTATCTGGTGGCCGAATTGGTGGTATATCCCCAAACACTACCTCATGCCTGTCAAGGATGGCCTGTATATGAACTGCTCGACTGGTGGTCTCTGCCTCTGATGCCCACAACTCAACCACCCACTGTATGTCTCCCTTCCAGAAGTCTGCCTCCATCTGGTGTGCTGAAATTGTCTAAGGTGGGTAAGTATGCATCCCACGGATCTTCTCATGCTTTCCGGTATTCTTGTCATCCCACTCCATCTCTAAGGCCTCCCAATCCATGGTGACCTTCCCCAGAGTAATCAACCACTGAACACCCAATACCACATTGGTATCTAGTATGTTGACCACAAAAAAGTGATCAGTCACAGTGTAAGTACCCATCATCACTGCTAGCTCTGGAACATACCAGCCACACTACATCGTCTGGGCTCCTGGGACCAATACTGAAAACCCGTCAAAAATTTCGGTCGGTATACCCCTCCACTCAACCATCTATGCATCAATGAATTTGTGGGTTGCCCCACTGTCCACCAAGACTGATACTCGCTGGCCACGTATTGTCCCTCATATGCACAACGTCAAATACTTAGGAAATCCTCGCAAAGCTGCAAGGGCCCCTCATGTGGGTGCGAAAGTTGCACCTCATATCCCTGGAGGTGGAGGCGGTAACTGATCCTGGGCCGTCTAACTATCTCCTGCCTCCCCATCATCCTCCTCATCCTCTTCCCCACTATCATCAGAGAAGACCTCAATGAAGTGTGCTTTGCTAGCAACACACCTATGCCCTGATGACCACGGCTCCTGACACGTGAAGCATAGCCGCTTCTTCCTCAACTCCCTCCTGGCATCATCATCTATCTGTGCCCGTCCCAGATTCCCCTTTGGAGGAGGAACCCTCAAATCCTTCCCCTTGGGCTGGAAGCCTTGTCTCTCGGGGTAAGGTGTCCACGTCCTGGGCAATGCATCTTGTAAGTCCCTGGTCCTGCTGATAGCATCCTATAGTGTAGCTGGTCTAGTAGATCTGACTAGACCTCGAAGTGGCTCTCCCAATCCCTCCACAAACATATAGATCATCCATGTTGCGGATAGATCTGGCACCATCACCGAGACCCTCGGGAATTCTGCAATGTATTTCTCTGGGCTCCCTGTCTGCTTGAGCTTCGTCAACTCAACAAAATGCTATTCCAAATCTCTTCGGTCAAAACACTCCATCAACCTCCTGGTAAACTCGGCATATGTAATCACTGTAGAGTGTTCGAGTGTAACCATCCCATGGAACCACCAATCCTAGGCCTCACCATCCAAATTTAATGTCGCAACCTTCATGGCCTCCTTCTCCAACATCTGGTTAAGATGGAAATAGATATCGAGCTTCTCAACCCAAGACTTTGCTGAACTATTTGATGATCCATTAGACGTAGGCAAATGAAATATACTAGAGGCACGGTGGGAATCTCCATCATGATAATGCCGGTGCCCTCTATGATGGTCGCGGGGTTTACTGTCCTGCTGGAGCTGCACAAAATCTCTGAATGTGAGAGCATCCCTGACCTCCTACTCGTAGGACTGATACTTTGCAAAATACTCATCTAAGTGTCCAGGCTCTGTCTTGTGCTGGTCTCCTACCCCTGTATTTTCTCCCAAGAAAGTGGGCATGGTAGAGTGGGTAGGTGTACGTGAAGCCATCAGCTGAGGAGTATCATGCTGAGCAGCACCCTGCTCCAGCAAATGGTGGGATGTACCTGAACCCTCTCAGACTTGGAAAACCCATGGAGTCTCACGCTACCTAGCCTCCACAGCTATGAACCTCTGTCCCATCACCTCAATCTGTCTAGCTAAATCCCGCACCAACTTGAGGAGTGCCTCTCCAAACTGTTTGGCCTCTGTGTCATCTGCCATTGGCTCTTTCTACCTTAAATCTACTACAAGCTCCCCTTGCTCTGTGTCCGTTACACACTCTCTATCCTAATCTGTGTCCTCTACCCGGGCACAGTCTTCCTCTTCGTAGGTGGTCTCAAACCTACGCTCATGGTGTCTATAATTCCTTCCTTTGTATGGTCTCTTTCCCAATGTCATAGACCACAGGCTGACCCAGAACTATGCTCTGATACCACTGTAATATCCCATTTCAGGGTTATCTCTAAAACACGGCAAAATCCAACCAGAGATAGACTCGGAGGGAATTTACCAGATATATCGCCTCAGAAAAGAGGACAAAATCTGGAGGCTACCTGGCCCTTTCTAGACTCCATCTAAGAGTTTAAGATAACACACCAAGTGGTATAGAACTATAATGCTTAAGAATACATAAAAAAATAATAGTGTAGCAGACATATAATAGCATAGAAAGGAAATACAACAAATACGACAACTCATCCAGAAAAATAGAGAGGAAATCCTAATCCATTTTATTAATCTGAGAATTATAATGAAGTATAATAGGTGATCAAAGTGATGGCACCTAATCTTTCTCAAGGCAAGCGAGAAAACACTCTCAGAGAATACCGGAAATGGCTGCTCTATGAACTGCATTCCAGCTGTTGGAAAACTGCCGTGTAACTGCTACTGCTGGAATGGACTGAAGACTATGGGCTGATCCCCTTGCCGAAATAAGCTAAAAATCAACAAACCTCCTCTCCTCAATAACCCAGACAAAATCCAGAAACCATACCAAAAATGCCCAACCCCGAACATCACTAGAAAATGCCTCCCCAGTGAATTACGCTGGCCTCCAAGGCTCTATGCAAAGGCTAGATGGAAATAGCTAGAACACTGCCTCAAACTCCGCCAAAAGCCTCCTATGGGAAAAGGTTGTCCCTCTGCTCAAAATCCTGGCTAAATCGCCTACATAAACCCCAATTCGAAGCTCCTTCACAATGGACTGCGTCCTCTCTCCCAGTGACTGTGCAGTCTCTATAAGCTCTAGCTCCGCAACAAACCCAAACAATAAGATAACTCACAAAATGCTGAAAAACCAACCTTGCCTAAACAGGCACTCGAAGTCCCTCGGGGCTAAGGGCGAGATCTCCGACTGGAGACACTCAATGCACTAAACAGTGCTGTAGACAGGCTAAACAACCAGCGTGCTCAAGAAAACAAATGTCTCACTCAAAAATCATCAACTCAATAATCAATCAAATGAGGAGGCTCCTCCATCTTTTATAACGTTGGTTTCCCTCCAAAACCCAACGTAGCCTCTCTCTCCTCCACATACTCATCCTCATCTGCGCAGAAGCTTGCAAAAGCTTCTAGATTGTATGTAACCCCCCCTCCTCTATGTGGTGTTAGGCCCCCCCTTGACTCCCACTTAAGTCACAACGTTGTGCTACTAGGTGGATGTCTTATTTCACAAAAATGAGTTAGACCCTCACTCACTTTTTATTTATTTACAAAATATAGACGACAAACTAACAAAATCGAATTTTCGAATTAGTTGTCGCTAATTAGGAATATTATAGCGTAGATCCAACCACTACACCAAAAGCTTGAACTGTTAGTGAGGGCGGCATCCCAAGGTGTTAAGGGTGGGCCTAATCCCACCGAAGCATCTGAGGGCGGGGGCCCTTGCGCAGCACGCCTCATTACACAGACTCAGACACATGGCTGTGGGCCCTACCCACACATAAGATATTACAACCCACCATGCTCCACGAGTCTCGACCTTGAGACCTCGGCTTTGATACCATGTAGATCCAACCACTACACCAAAAGCTCGAACTGTTAGTGAGGGCGACATCCCAAGGTGTTAAGGGTGGGCCTAACCCCACTGGAGCATCTGAGGGCGGGGGCCCTTGCGCAACACCCCTCATTACATAGACTTGGACACATGGCTGTGGGCCGTACCCATACATGGGATATTACAGTCGTTGGCCAAAGATTTTGGTACACAACTACTAGTTCGCCTAGAGAGTGTGCAACTATTTCCAAGATTTGTCAACTCTCAGTAGGTAGAGACAAAGCCACGAGATCTCTCTGCAATTTTGCATGAAGTTGTTGACACCTCTCTAAGGTGCATTGCGCCATGTTTCTTTCCCAGGGTATATGTGAAATGTCGGCCGGATAAGTCATGGTGGGTGGACAACTTTCTCCTTGAAAGTAGCGTTCTGCCTTGCGTCTTTTTTTACCAACATTTGGAGCATTTTCAGCCTCTGCATCAATATATAAAATTTTTTAAATTATAAAAAACACATGTAGGCAAATTTATACAAATTGAATGAAAAAAATATTGAAATTGATGGCAACCTTGACGTGGTTGGCTAGCATATTCCCCGCCCAGAAACTATTGAGAACCAGAACGACCCTGCTGAGAACCATCACCACCAACCATTGATTGGCCTCCAGGGGAATAAATATCACCACCTTCATGCAACCTACTAGCACTTGATGGCCCTCTAAGTGGATTTCAACCACCACCAACCTCTCAAGATGAGAGAGAAGCTTCGTAAACAAATACGAATTTATAATCAATTGAAAAATACATTCATACATAGAAATACACATGTACATATTCATTGATTAAATTTCATTCAAACTATACCACGACTGGGTGAACCATGGTCATACTCCATGGATGGAGTAGAGACCCTTCTCATCTTAGCTCCTAAAAAATAAAAAATGAAACTTATTAACAACTAATTTAACTCAAAAAGTTGATGAAAAATCAATTCCATATGTACACACATGTATGGAGATTTAAGATTATATTTAAATACCATGACCATCCATCGATCCTTGTTCCCCCCCTCTCATAGATATATGGGATTTTTTTGATCTTCATCGTTCATCCTCCATGATATATATATCTACAGTGGAAATTTAAAATTGTTTTTTTAAATAAATAATTTAAAATAAATTCAAAATAAATTTCAGAAAATTAATGTAATTTAGTATACACAAACTATGTAAAACACAACTTTCAAAGCACTAATTGATGTGTCAAACTTAATTTAAGCAAAAAAAAAAATTATAAAATGATAAGTTCACCAAATTGCGCTTTAGATGGTGGGAGCACATGTAACACCCCTAGTTTATGTTTTCTTTCAAAGCTAGACATTTGAACTTTAATCCTAAGGGAAGTGGACCCCAAATGGATGAGTATTTTATGGATGTAATTAAATATTTAATTTTGAAAAAATGAATGAAATAATTCTGTGCAGATTGACCAAAATGAGAATTATGAGATCACTTGTTAAGTCCATGAGGATGGATAAAGGCAAATACTTTCCCCACAAATCTTTCAAAAATACTTGAAAGAATTTATTTCCAAATTAGATTTTGAGGAAAATCTAGTTTCCCCAATGATGTGGAGAGTAGTTGGGAAGAGGTAAAAAGCTGGTAAAAGAAGAAAGCAGCTTTAAAAGCCCTTAAATAGGGAAGCCTAGGCAAACAGGAAGAAAAGCATCCTGATATTCTGGACACAGAATTAGAAACAGAATTTGGGGAGAAAAAGCTTAAATAAGCTATTCCTGAACAGATTAGGTGTTGGTCTATTCTAGAAGGTGATCTCAGCTCGGGGGTCAGTTCTGGAGATAGAGGAACTCTACGGTTGGGATGATTGGTCAATTACCAAAGCGGTATGCCCACAGTAATTATGAACAATTGAAAATTTAATTGTGCTGTGAATGACTATAGTTACCTATGTATATTTTTTTTCTGGTTTATAATAGTGTTCCATACATTTACAGAGTTGAGAAGGGATTAAACCCTCTCAGTTCTGCATGGTTGTAGGAACTAGAAAAATGAGGAAAAATCATCCATAAGCTCTAAACCAGCCTTTGGTTTAAATCTGGAGATTTATGTTACCTCATAATTCATAATTATGTAACTTTAATCTGCTTCTGTTAACAATAGGATTTAAAACAATGGACACTAGAGACAATTGAAAGATGTGAGTGGTAAGGAATTTGTTAAATTTACAAAGTAAAGTAAAGACCTGTAGGTTTCCGAAATAACAATACATGTCTATCTATAAGTTGCATTCTACAATAAGGACAGATTGGAAGAACATAGATTTAGTGCTTTATATAATTTCAACTAGTAAAGAGACCTAGCTAACCATAGTTACCAAATCTGCAAACAATTGTAGTATGAGAAATATATATATAACAAGTGTGTGACTAACATCCTTCACAAAGGAATGGTCCAAACAGAGCACTTATTGGAAAATAATATGAGCATGTGAATTTCTATATAATGCATGCAACTGTAAAAGCTGTGAAAATTAACACATATTTCACCCACCAGAACTATATAAATTACTAGTCAAGAGTATTGGCTTAAACAATATATGTACTAAAACTGTTAAACTAGAAAAATTTATAAGTATATAGTTGTAGAAACATTATGAATAACATAAGTGAATATTATTATAAAACCTCAACTAAGGAGTATACATAGAGTCGAATTCTATGTTATATAATGTACATGAATTTATAGACTCTCTGGGCATGGAAATATCTCATGCACTGAAAGATTTAGACTTGAACACTCAAACAACAAATAGAGATTTACATGCATTATGCTAGTACAATACAGAGGTACAGAAGAAAATAAAATAAGACTAGTGAGCTTATAAATTTCTCCAGTCTAACTTATACAGATAGATTTTTGGGAGAAATAATTCAGATGAGTATTTATACGAAAATGATAAACTAAGACCCATTAGACAATATCATTGATTGGCCATGAGTAACAGAGGAAAATAGTAAATATATAAATATATACATATCAATTTCTAAACTGTATGGAATTAAAATTTCAAGGGTCAATAGTAATACTACAGAAATTAACCATTCAGAGAATGTCATCACTGAAGAAAATTTGTTAATAGTCCTATTGTCTGGCATAAAGGAATTATACAATAACAACTTCTGCGACAACAGAAAAAAAAATAAAAAAATTGAATTATCTAAGAAAATTTTGGGATAATAATAATGAAAGAGCCTGGTCACACACCGATTTAGGAGGCATCGATACCAACCTGAAATCCTAGATTAAAACCTATATCAAGTTGAAGGAATTTTCAAATCCACCCAATACCACTGAATAAAACCCTCGAAGCTATTCAAACTTACCTGCAATCAAATGAGGAGATATCGTAACCATAAGGCGATAGTAGGACACTCCGAACATAAAGTATGCGAGGGGAACATAAAACAAACTTCGGTTACCTTGGGAACGGAAGATGTTCTCATCAAATATGACCTGTATGAAGGACATAGGGTATTGTCAAAAATCTTCACCAAAAGGAAAATAAAAACTCTAGAATAATGTTGTTCCAATAATACAATGGCTTACCGAGGAGAAATTGCCCGCTACGAGCTAGGATAATTCGGCGAAGGGAATAGACGACCTTAACCGAGTCACTAATGATGAAAAGGAGTAAATCCTAACAAGAACGAGCGGATAATAGCATTAAATATCATCATCAGAAAATGAAAATTCCATAATAGAACAGAAAATCGTTGTGAGAGATTTGTGCAATCGGATAAAAGCAAGGAAATACAACGCCACGAGTTCTTTATAGTAAACGGGACCATAGAAAGAAATGGTGTAAATTAAAGCTCAGGTCTCGCATAGTAACCTGAATGTATTAACATACATATTAATAATAAAAGCCTCACAAGTTAAAATAACATTGTTCTCATATGGTCCTACCTGCCTTATGAAGCGATGAGAGATGAATACGTTCGCGAAGCCTGGAATAGATAACGCCTCGCTTCTCCAGCATGCAGAGGCTCGGCACTGAGAGTAGAGCAAAACAAATGAGGAACAAAAGAACAGTCTCGAAAATGAGCTCGAGATTTATACAAATGCCTCCAAAAACCAACAACAACAAAACCCTAATGGGATAGGGAAATCTCCGCTGTCCAAGTGGAAAAGAATCTAGGGTGGGTACATGGATCGAATTGGCGGAATTGGCATTTAAAACATGGTCGTTCAACATTAAACTGACAATCTATGCAATGAATCTCATGGTACCTCCACTCATGTTGCGTGGTTTGGATAGTTACCAGAGCAGTCTGGCGTGGCAATTAAAAATGAAAATGTGGATACATACCACTTGAGCGTGAACGAAATGAATCCAATACAATTCAAAACAAATCAACAGAGAGCCTTGCGTAAATTGACATGGAGACTTGATACAATGTTTTAGTTTCCCAAAATACATTAACTCTCCTTCGCCAAGGACGCAGTACGTGTACTCTGAAGTTAAAGGTGTCCATCTTTACATAAATTTCAACGTAAGTAACATGTACAGGAAATATATTCGATGATGCTGGAACATGCATTATGAATTTTAAACCTTGACTACAAATTCATGGAACTAGCCATAAGATTGACATATAAATAGACCTCTTAAGACATAGAAGAAGTTGAAATTCGACTATAGGACTATAACTATTGGGGTTAAAACAAATACGTTTACACCACAAATACCATATCGACCCCATACGAGAATGCCATCGAACTTTAGAATGCTAGTATAATAAGCCTACAAGTGTTGCGCAAAAATTGTAAGGAATACATTGACATGTATGAGTCCCATATAGATAGGATAGCCTATATGGGTAATTTCCATCATGCTTAGATAGATGTGAATAGGAGCAAGTGCAATCATACGATAGATATGGGAACATATATATGTGTAAATTTTATAAGCCACAAGTTATGAGTGAAAGAAAACAATGACACTATAACCATAAGAGTACCAGATCATAATTGATGAAATTGGAAGTAGAATTGAACAACTGTGGCAAATAGAAGCACAGTACTAAACTACAAATAGAAAAAAAAAAAAAATTCTAGGGGGAAGGAATAGATGTTACAAATGGTATCAGAGCCCATGTCATACAAAACTGGGCTGTTGTTGTGTGTGCTCACTGTATAAATGAATTACTATTGAAAAAAAAAAAATTGTTTATTTACTGATCTGTGTTGTGTAGTGTATAGTGGTGCTGGAGAGGAAGACTGATGATTCTGAGGAAGATGATGCTGTTATGCATTAGTATAAGCAGAAAAAGGAATTATAGGGGGAACTCTGAAAGATCAAGCCTCCCTCCTATGATGGGGAGAAGGAGGAAGATGCTGAAGCTTGGTTGTTGAACATGATTAGGTGTTTTCAAGTCTATGAGTATGAAAGCAATCTGAAAGCCAGATTAGCTGTCTACCAGCTACAATGTAAGGCTACCTTGTGGTGGGAGGAGACGAAAATGGTTCATGCCATTGATGAAAAGACGGTTACTTGGGAATATTTCCAGGTTAAGTTTAAAAACCGTTATTTAAATGAACGTTATTATGATGATAAAGAAAAGGAATTTCATGAGCTTAGACTGGGACAGCTTATTATTGATGAATTTGTCACTAAGTTTACAAATCTGTTGAGATATGTCCCTTACATCTGTGAAGAGAAGGAAAAGTTGCAAAGGTTTCTGAACTGTTTGCCTGCTGTATACAAAGAGAAGATCGAGTTTGATAACCCAAAAACTATGGATGAGGCAGTGAGGAAATCTAGATTATGCTATCAGCAGTTTAAAGGAAAGGCTGAGCATGGAAAAGGCTGGCTAAACAAAGGTGAAATTAGAGGAAAGAAACAGAAACCAACTTACTTAAGGAATTTTGGTAGGGACCATCAGAGGAAAAAGTTTAATAAACCAAAAGAAAGCCAAACAGATGAGTCTCAAATTGGTTCCAAACAACTAGATGAAGGAAATAAGAAGGAAGACACAGTCAAAATGAGGGAACCTTTGAAATGCTGGGGATGTGGAGAACCCCATATTTTGAGGGATTGCACCCACCGAAACATTCAGATGATTATGAGAGATCGAGAAGCTACCACAGTAAATGACATAGCAAGAAATATACCCACTATTAGTGCAGCCTTGGAAAATCGACAAGCAGAACACCAAGCTACCATGGTTGAAATGGAGGGTAAGATTTCTGACCAATCTGTTACTATTTTGATTGATCCAGGTGCTTCTTTGAGTTACATTAGTCCAAAAATTGTAGAAAAATGCAATCTCAAAACTGAAAAATTTCAGAAATCTTGGTTGGTACAGCTAGCAACTGGCACGAAAAGGAAGGTAACTCATAAGTTACCTCAAACACCAATTAAATGAAATGATTTTCAAACAGAAGTAAATCTAAACATTCTGCCATTAGGTTCATATGACGTGCTGATAGGAATGGATTGGTTGGAAAAGAGAAAGGTGATGATGAATTGTTGGGATAAAACTCTGTATTGCATAGATGAAAAAGGGAAACCATTTATTCTCAAGGGAAAACCAAAACCCATCTCTGTAAGACAAATATCAGCACTGCAATTAAAACAAACAGCTAGGAAAGGATACCAAGTCTATGCAGTACATGTAGAAGAGACAGAACAAAAAACTGAAGAAAATCTGTTGGATGCTTTTCCAGTAGTAAGAGAGTTTAAGGAAGTCTTTCCAGATGAGATTCCTCATCTTCCCCCCAAAAGAGAGATTGACTTTCCAATTGATTTGGTGCCAGGAGCAACACTTGTTTCCCGAGCCCCTTATCGAATGAGTCCCCCCGAACTCATGGAACTGAAAATGCAATTGCAAGAATTGCTAGATAAGGGCTATATCTGACCGAGTGTGTCTCCTTGGGGAGCATCGGTTCTATTTGTGAAAAAGAAGGATGGAACCTTTAGGATGTGCATTGATTATCGTCAACCGAATAAGTTGACCATTAAAAACAGATACCTGTTGCCCAGAATTGGTGATATTTTTGACCAAGTGAGAGGGGATTCAGTATTTTCGAAGATTGACTTAAGGACTGGTTATCACCAGCTCAGAATTAAGGAGGAAGACATCAGTAAAACAACTTTTCGAACCAGGTATGGTCACTACGAATTTGTAGTCCTAACTTTTGGTTTGACAAATGCCCCTGGCACCTTTATGTGCTTAATGAAAAGTGTATTAAATAAGTATTTGGATAAATTCGTACTTGCGTTCATAGATGATATTTTAGTTTACTCAAAAAGTGAGGAAGAACACAAAGAGCACTCGAGGATAGTATTGCAAACTTTGAAAGAAAACTAGTTATATGCCAAATTCAGTAAATGTGAATTCTATAAGGACAAGATCCAATACTTGGATCATATTATTTCTGAACAGGGGTTGGCTGTTGACCTTGAAAAGATAAAGGCTATTAAAGAATGGTCTGTGCCAACAGATGTTTCAGCAGTGAGATCATTCATGGGGATTGCAGGTTATTATCGCAGATTTGTGGAGAGATTTTCTGCCATAGCATACCCCATAACCTCACTACAAAGAAAGGGGGTCAAGTTTGAGTGGACTGAAAATAGCCAAAACAGTTTTGAAAAATTAAAATTAAAACTCACCATAGCCCCTATATTGAAAATTACAGATCCTGATAAAGAATTTGTTGTATGTAAAGATGCCTGTAGAGAGGGGTTGGGAGGAGTCCTTTTGCAGGAAAATTCAGTTATTGCATATGAATCTAGGAAACTGAAGACACATGAATAGAACTATAGTGCATATGATTTGGAGTTGGTTGCGGTTATTCATGCCTTGAAGATGTGGCGACACTATCTTCTTGGGAAAAAAATTACATTGATGACTGATCATATTAGTCTTAAATATTTCTTTTCCCAAACTGATTTGAATGCTAGACAAGCCAGATGGTTGTATTTTCTGAGTGAATTTGATATGGATATAAAACATATCAGAGGAAAAGAAAATAAAATTGCGGATGGTTTGAGCAGAAATGCTTGCCAAAATATAAATAGTATTGGAAGTAGTGCTAATTTTTATTTAGAAGATCTAGTGAAAAAGGAAACAGACCAGGATTCAAATTATGAAGCATTGCAGGTGAAACTACTAAAGAAGGAGATGGCTGATTACACTCAAAACCAAAAAGGGTTGATCTTCTACAAAAACAGATTATATATCCCCAATGTGGAGTCCTTGAAAAGAGAGATTCTAGATGAATATCACAAATAGCCGTATGCAGGGCATCCTGGATATCAGAAAATGTTAACAACTTTGAAAAAGAAGTTGTTTTGGCTAGGAATGAAAAGAGATGTAGCAGAATATTTAGCTAGATGCATGGAGTGTCAATCAGTTAAAGTGGAACATCAACATCCTGCTGGTCTTCTAAATCCTTTGTTGATTGCAGAATGGAAATTGGACACAGTTTCTATATATTTTATAACAGGGCTACCCAAAACTAAATACCAACATGATTCAGTGATGGTAGTAGTAGACACTTTAACAAAAGTTTCACACTTCATACAGGTGAAATCTACTTTCGAGACAACCCAAGTAGCAGATGTATTTCTAAAAGAGATAGTAAGATTACATAGGGTCCCAAAGATGATTGTTTCAGATAGAGATGCTAAGTTCACATCAGCCTTTTGGAAAGGTCTATTTGGAGGTATGGGCACTAAGTTGAATTTTAGTACTGCCTATCACCCTCAGACCAACGGTCAGACAGAGAGAACTAATCAAATTTTGGAGGATATGCTGAGAATGTATGTGATGGATAGACCATCAAAATGGGAAGACTACTTGCATTTAGCTGAATTTTCCTATAATAACAACTATTAATCCTCCATCAAAATGAGTCCGTTTGAGATACTCTATGGAAGGAAATGTCATACTCCTTTGAGCTAGAGCCAACCTGAGGATAAGCTAATTTTGGGACCAGATGCTTTACAAGAGATGGAAAGAATTGTTAAACAAATACAAAGAAACATCAAGACAGCACAAGATCGCTAGAAAAAATATGTTGATAAGAAGAGAGTACATCGAGAATTTAAAGTGGGGGGACATGTGTATTTGTGTATTAAACCCCAAAAGAGCACACCTTATGCTCGAAGTTGTGCAAAACTGGCTCCTAGATATTGTGGTCCTTTTGAAGTATTAGAAAGGGTGGGACCAGTGGCTTACAAGCTGGCCTTACCGCCCCATGTTAAAGTTCATGATGTGTTTCATGTTTCATTATTAAAAAGATATATACATGATGCTTCTCACATTGTTGATTGAAATGTGATACAGGTGGAACCAGAAGGGGAGTTCCTTTCAGAACCGCTTCAAATATTGGAGCGGGAAGAAATTGAATTGAGGAATCGAACGGTAGCAAGAGTAAAGGTGCAGTGGAAGCACTTTACTGCTGAAGAAGCTACCTGGGAAAGAGAAGATGAAATGATGGAAAAATATCCATTTTTGTTTGAAAAATGAACTCTAGTAATTAGATATTAACACCGAGGACGGTGTTTTCTTTCAGAGGGGGAATATGTAACACCCCTAGTTTATGTTTTCTTTCAAAGCTAGACATTTGAAATTTAATCCTAAGGGGAGTGGACCCCAAATGGATGAGTATTTTATGGATGTAATTAAATATTTAATTTTGAAAAAATGAATAAAATAATTCTGTGCAGATTAACCAAAATGAGAATTATAATATCACTTGCTAAATCCATGAGGATGGATAAAGGCAAATACTTTCCCCAAAAATCTTTCAAAAATCCTTGAAAGAATTTATTTCCAAATTAGATTTTGAGGAAAATCTAGTTTCCCCAATGATGTGGAGAGTAGTTGGGAAGAGGTAAAAAGTTGGTAAAAGAAGAAAGCAGCTTTAAAAGCCCCTAAATAGTGAAGCCTAGGCAAATAGGAAGAAAATCATCTTGATATTCTGGACACGGAATTAGAAATAGAATTTGGGGAGAAAAAGCTTAAATAAGCTATTCCTGAACAAATTAGGTGTTGGTCTATTCTAGGAGGTGATCTCAGCTCGGGGGTGAGTTCTGGAGATAGAGGGAATCTATGATTGGGAGGATTGGTCAATTACCAAAGCAGTATGTCCACAGTAATCATGAACAATTGAAAATTTAATTGTGCTATGAATGACTGTAGTTACCTATGTATATTTTGTTTTCTGGTTTATAACAGTGTTCCATACATTTACAGAGTTAAGAAGGGATTAAACCCTCTCAATTCTGCATGGTTGTAGGAACTAGAAAAATGAGGAAAAATCATCCAAAAGCTCTAAACCAGCCTTTGGTTTAAATCTGGAGATTTATGTTACCTCATAATTCATAATTATGTAGCTTTAATCTGCTTCTGTTAACAATAGGATTTAAAACAGCGAACACTAGAGACAATTGAAAGATGTGAGTGGTAAGGAATTTGTTAAATTTACCAAGTAAAGTAAAGACATGTAGGTTTCCGAAATAGCAATATATGTCTATCTATAAGTTGCATTCTACAATAAGGACAGATTGGAAGAACATAGATTTAGTGCTTTATATAATTTTAGCTAGTAAAGAGACCTAGCTAACCATAGTTACCAAATCTGCAAATAATTGTAGTATGCGAAATATATATATAAGTAGTGTGTGACTAACATCCTTCACAAAGGAATGGTCCAAACAGAGCACTTATTGGAAAATAAGATGAGCATGTGGATTTCTATATAATGCATGCAACTACAAATTTGTGAAAATTAACACATATTTCACCCACCAGATCTATATAAATTACTAGTCAAGAGTATTAGCTTAAACAATATAGGTACTGAAACTATTAAACTAGAAACAATTATAAGTGTATAGTTGCAAAAACATTATGAATAACATAAGTGAATATTATTATAAAACCTCAACTAAGGAGTATACATAGAGTCCACTGCTGTGTTATATAATGTACATGAATTTATAGACTCTGTGGGCATGGAAATATCTCATGCACTGAAAGATTTAGACTTGAACACTCAAAAAAAAAATAGAGATTTACATGCATTATGCTAGTACAATACGGAGGAACAGAAGAAAATAAAATAAGACTAGTGAGCTTATAAATTTCTCCAGTCTAACTTATACAGATATATTTTTGGTAGAAATAATTCATATGAGTATTTATACGAAAATGATAAATTGAGATCCATTAGAGAATATCATTGATTGGCCATGAGTAATAGAGGAAAATAGTAAATAGATAAATATATACATATCAATTTCTGAACTGTATGGAATTAAAATTTCAAGGGTCAATAGTAATACTACAGAAATTAACCATTCAGAGAATGTCATCACTGAAGAAAATTTGTTAACAGTCCTATTGTCTGGCGTAAAGGATTTCTACAATAACAACTTCTGCGACAAAAAAAAATAAAAAAAATTGAGTTATCTAAACAAAGTTTGGGATAATAATAATGAAAGCACCTGGTCACACCACGATTTAGGTGGCGTTGATACCGACCTGAAATCCCAGATTAAAACCTATATCAAGTTGAAGGAATTTTCAAATCCACGCAATACCAGTAAATAAAACCCTCGAAGCTATTCGAACTTACCTGCAATCAAATGAGGAGATATCATTACCATAAGATGATAGTAGGACACTCCGAACATAAATTATGTGTGGGGAACATAAAACAAACTCCGATTACCTTGGGAACGGAAGATGTTCTCATCAAATATGACCTGTATGAAGAACACAGGGTATTGTCAAAAATCTTCACCAAAAGGAAAATAAAAACTCCAGAATAATGTTGTTCCAATAATACAATGGCTTATCGAGGAGAAATTGCTCGTTACGAGCTAGGATAATTCAGTGAAGGGAATAGATGACTTAACCAAGTCACTAATGACGAAAAGGAGTAAATACTAACAAGAACGAGGTGACAATAGTGTTAAATATCATCATCAGAAAATGAAAATTCCATACTAGAACAGAAAATCGTTGTGAGAGATTTTTGCAATCAGATAAAAGCAAGGAAATACAACGCCGGGAGTTCTCGATAGTAAACGAGACCATATAAAGAAATGGTGTAAATTAAAACTCAGGTCTCGCACAGTAACCTGAATGTATTAACATACATATTAATAATAAAAGCCTCACAGGTTAAAATAGCATTGTGCTCATATGGTCATACCTGCCTTATGAGGCAATGAGAGATGAATACGTTCGCGAAGCCTGGAATAGATAACACCTCACTTCTCTAGCATGCAGAGGATCGGCACCGAGAGTAGAGCAAAACAAATGAGGAACGAAAGAATAGTCTTTAAAATGAGCTCGAGATTTATACAAATGCCTCCAAAAACCAACAACAACGAAACCCTAATGGGATAGGGAAATCTTCGCTGTCCAAGTGGCAAAGAATCCAGGGTGGGTACATGGATCAAATTGGCAGAATTGGCATTTACAACATGGTCATTCAACATTAAACTGACAATCTATGCAATCAATCTCACGGTACCTTCGCTCATGTTGCGTGGTTTGCATAGTTACCAGAGCAGTCTGGCGTGGCAATTAAAAATGCAAACGTGGATACATACCACTTAAGCGTGAACGAAATGAAATCCAATACAATTCAAAACAAATCAACAGAGAGCCTTGCGTAAATTGACATGGAGACTTGATACAACGTTTCAGTTTCCCAAAATACATTAACTCGCCTTCGCCAAGGACGCAGTACGTGTACTCTGAAGTTAAAGGTGTCCATCTTTACATAAATTTCAACATAAATAACATGTACAGGAAATATATTCGATGACACTGGAACATGCATTATGAATTTTAAACCTTGACTACAAATTCATGAAACTAGCCGTAAGATCGACATATAAATAGACCTATTAAGACATAGAAGAAGTCAAAATTCGACTATAGGACTATAACTATTGGGGTTAAAACAAATATGTTTACACCACGAATACCATATCTACCCCATAGGAGAATGCCATCGAACTTTAGAATGCTAGTATAATAAGCCTACAAGTATAGTTGGGAAAAAATTGTAAGGAATACATTGACATGTATGAGTCCCATATAGATAGGATAACCTATATGAGTAATTTCCATCATGCATAGATAGATGTGAATAGGAGCAAGTGCAATCATACGATAGATATGGGAACATATATATGTGTAAATTTTATAAGCCACAAGTTATGAGTGAAAGAAAACAATGACACTATAACCACAAGAGTACCAGATCATAATTCATGAAATTGGAAGTAGAATTGAACAACTGTGGGAAATAGAAGCACAGTACTAAACTACAAATAGAAAAAAAAAAAAAAAAATGTCTAGGGGGAAGGAAGAGACATTACAACACACTTTGTATAAAATTGAAAAAATATCATTGTCATTAAAAAATAAATGAAACTCCATTTAAACAAAAATTTGTTGAAGTCCCCGCATTTTAATTCTATAAAAATATGAAGTTAACAACTTGTTGCAAATGTGAATTTCACCAAGTTGTGCTTTACATGGTGTGGTGGGAGCACACTTGGTATATAATTGAAAAAAACACATGGTCAATAAAAAAGACGGATTTATAAGTACACAACACATACATATCCAAGATATGTTACAATTTCCATCAATAAATTTTGAAGGAGAGCGTCTCAACACTAATTCATCTTTGACAGATGAATCTTGAATTTATAAAGAAGAGCATCTCAAAACTATTTCATCTTTGAGAGATGAATCTTGAATTTTAGAAGAAGAGCATCTCAAAACCAATTCATCTTTGAGAGATGCATCTTTCACTGGAATTTCCCGGATAATTCTAATTAATCTATTAATTCATCTTTGATAGATGAATCCTGAATTGGCATTGCCCCACGCAATAGATCAGCAGACATCTTATTCACATTTGTACATTTCCTTATACTAAAAAATTTAAATTGGCTAACAATATTGTTTGCTATTCCATGCAGTTATTTTTTCCTCTCCTTCTTAACTTGGTACACGCCATTCATCCGGTTTCACACAAGTTCAAAATTGCTGAAAACTACAATTCCATTTGATCCATACTCCATAGTTGTTCCTAGGCCTTCTATCAATCCAATATAATATGCCTCGTTGTTTTTTGTTCTTCCTAGTTTATTCATTTTCCTTTGTACGACTTTGCTAGTCGCAATATTGGAAAGCACATATGTAATCACTGCTTTCCCTGGATTGGTATAGCAAGAAAATTCTATGCATAATTTCCATTTTTCAACCATATTTAATGGTTTTATTATCCTTGAAAAAAAAAAAACAAATTCAATAATAATATATATTAAATTTTCATTTATTGCAAATGCATGGGAGAAATTACACAATATCATGAGATAAATGACATGCGCATGCTTTATCTTAGAGTTTGACTTAAAAATTTTATATGGTAGAATTCACATCTAGAATTAATGGGAGGAAGCCTTTAATTTGTGGGATAAATGGAACATGTAAATAGTTTACCTTAAAATGGCTGTGTTTTATGGATATTAAAATGAAAAACTTATATTTAGATCTATTCCAAAGATTGACTGTAGCGGCATTTAGTAGATATGTCACCTTTCATAAAAGATGATATCCAAAGGCTACCTAGCCCTTTATAGACTTTGCATATAGAGCTTGTATAAGTTAGTACATTACCTATCCTAATTATACCCTTTCAAGGGTGTAGAGGACCCGTGGAATCACTCACAGTGTTTTACGTAGGCATAAGGGTGTATAAGAATGCATTTGTTTTACATTGGATATTAAAATGAAGAACTTCTATTTATATATATTCTAGAGATTGACTATAGGGGAATTTACTAGATATGTCACCTTTCATAAGAGATGAGATCCAGAGGCTACCTGGCCCTCTATAGACTCTACCTATAGAACCTGTAGAAGTTAGTTCACTACTTGTCCCAATTATACCCTATGAAGGGTGTAGAGGACCTGTGGAATCACTCACACTACTTTACATAGACATAAGGGTGTATAAGAGTGCATTTGTTTTACATTGGATATTAAAATGAAGAACTTCTATTTAGATCTATTCCAGAGATTGACTTTAGGGAATTTACTAGATATGTCACCTTTCATAAAAGATGAGATCCAGATGCTACCTGGCCCTTTACAGACTCTGCGTATAGAACTCATAGAAGTTAACACTACCTGTCCCAATTATACCCTATTAAGGGTGTAGAGGACTCGTGGAATCACTCACACTACTTTTCGTAGACATAAGGGTGTATATGAATGCATTTGTTTTAAATTTAATATTTTTCATTTTAAATTAAGAATCTATTTGAAACAATTACCTATATAAGGTTAAAACCTATGTTTTGTATCAAATCACTTTTGGTTTCAATGAGAAAATTTTATGGCTTTAATATGTTTTTCTCAAAATGTGATACACCCCATTAAAATGAGAGATATATAAAAATGATTCCTATGGTGTAATACAATATAGATGCATAAATTCAATGAGCATGGTTTTGAGATATAAAAGTCCAAAATGGAAGAGTTGTTTGTGAACAAATATCAATGCCACTATGGATATATTTGGTTCATTAAAAAGGTTTTTTCTAGAATTATGTCCACTAAGTTGGAAATAAGGGAAAGTATCACAATTATATGTTAATGTGCATGGTTTTGCACATGGTATTGGGGTACGATGGTTTTCGACCCCTGGTATTTTTGTAGATCCGGTCAAGGGAACTACGGTTATGTTCTAATCTAGGGTTTATGGATTGGGGTTTATGTATGCTTCGGCATGTATATATATGTGTTGTAACACTAAAAGGAATATAATGAAAAATGAAGCTGGTTGTCCCGATTTGGGATCCAGGGGAAAATCTCTGTGTTTATCTGTTTTATGTTTTATGCTCTCGCTATTGTTTATTTTCTGTTATAAGATTCGTGTGTAGATAATTTCTGTTCAGGGTTAAAACCTACATTTTGTATCAGAGTTGTTTCGGCTTCAAGGGGACGCCTTTGCTGCTGAGGGTTTTTTGCTCGGGCCTGAGGTAGACCCTATTTAGTGGGAGATCTACGGGATCGATTGTTGCGGTGAAAGAAGATGGCGAGCGGCGGAAAGATAGAGATCGAAAAATTTAATGGTCAGAGTTTTGAGTTGTGGAAGCTCAAGATGGAGGATCTGCTGGTGGATAAAGATCAGTGGATCGCGGTAGATCCAGGTACTAAACCAACGGCAATGTCAGATGAAGACTGGAAGAAAATGGATCGGAAGGCTAAGAGCACAATACGGTTGTGTGTCTTAGATTCAGTATTGTTGAATGTATCTGGGGAAGCTACGGCGAAGACCTTGTGGGAAAAGCTAGGGACTTTGTACCAATCTAAGTCTCTGGTGAATAAGTTGTTCCTGCGGAAAAAGCTGTATAACCTGAGGATGAAGGATGGAGATTCGGTGACAGAGCATCTGAACGCCTTCAATACTGTGGTAAGTCAGTTGTCATCTGTTGATATTAAAATCTCAGATGAAGATAAGTGCATCAGTTTGTTGTGTTCTCTACCGGACTCGTGGGATAGTCTGGTTATTGCAATAGGTAGCAATACAACTACCTTGAATTTTGATGACATTGTCTCAGCCTTGCTGTCGGAGGAAATGAGATGGAGAAATATGGAGGGTCATAATGGAGATGCCTTATCTGTACGAGGAAGGTCCCAGAACAGAAACAAGAATAAGGTTTCGAGTGGGAGATCTAAATCTAGAGGGAGATCTAAATCTTCTGGAAAGTTTGTAAAGGTGTGCTGGAAATGCGGAAAGGAAGGGCACTACAAAAAGGAATGCAGATCTAAAGCTCCTGAGAAAGGAAAGGGATCTGATGAAGGTCCTTATGCAGAGGCAAAAACCACCTCGGATGAAGGTGGGGATGTGTATTTGGC
This sequence comes from Pinus albicaulis, assembly GCA_034641835.2. NCBI lineage: Eukaryota > Viridiplantae > Streptophyta > Pinopsida > Pinales > Pinaceae > Pinus > Pinus albicaulis. Next base: position 158,062,682 of record CM076579.1, on the reverse strand, counting down.
TTCTTCTTCAAATGCACATGTAGATCATGAGTCATGGTTGATTGACTCAGGTGCATCCTTTCACTTCACTCCCCATAGGGAGTGGTTCTGCGAGTATGAGAAATATGATGGTGGTGATGTCTTCCTAGGGGATGATAGGAGGGCCAGAATCATCGGACGTGGAAAGGTCAAGCTGAAGCTGCAAGGTGAAAGGATTAGAACACTTCCTGGTGTTCTGCATATTCCTGCATTGGCCAGAAATCTGATTTCTGTAAGCAAGATGGATGATGCAGGTGTAAAAACAGTGTTCGAGAAAGATGCCTGCAAGATGGTTCGGGGAGCACTGGTATTAATGCGGGGAGTTAGGACTGGAACTCTGTACAAGCTACAAGGTAGCACTGTTATTGATGGGTGTAATAGTTATGTGGTTCCTGAAAGTGGAGCGGAAAGCCTAGTTGTCTCTGGAGAAAAGACCATGCTATGGCATCAAAGGCTTGGACATATTGGAGAGAAGGGCCTTCGGATACTGCATAGAAATGGTATGGTAGAAGGTATGTCTAATTGCTCTCTGGATTTTGATTTTTGTGAACATTGTGTATATGGGAAGCAGAATCAGGTGAGTTTTCCCTCTGGTGCTAAGAGGGCGAACAAGATATTAGAACTTGTGCACAGTGATGTGTTTGGGCCTGTGTCAGTTCCGTCACTGGGAAATTCTGTGTACTATGTTTCATTCATAGATGACTTCTCAAGTAATACATGGATATATTTCTTGAGGAAGAAATTTGAAGTCTTTGACAAATTTAAAGAATTTAAGGCTCTGGTGGAAAACCAGACAGAGAAGAAGATAAAGGTGTTGAGGACAGATAATGGTGGGGAGTTCTGCAAGAAGGAATTTGAAGAGTTCTGTAAGAAGTGTGGTATAGCACGACAGAAGACTACTCCATACACACCGCAGAAAAATGGAGTTGCAGAAAGAATGAATAGAACACTGATGGAAAAGGCAAGAATCATGCTCAGTGGTACCGGGTTAGGACAAGAATTCTGGGCAGAGGCAGCGGAGACTGCATGTTATCTGGTTAATAGATCACCTTCATCAGTGTTGGAGGATAAGACCCCACATGAGGTATGGACTGGTAAGAAACCTTCTCTTTCACATCTAAGGGTATTTGGATGTGATGCATATGTACATGTTCCAAAGGAGAAAGGGACCAAGTTGGATAATAAATCTGAAAGGTGCATCTTTATTGGGTATAAGGATGGTTTAAAGGGTTACAAGCTTTGGAACCCAGAAACAAGGAAGGTTGTGTACAGCCGAGATGTGGTGTTTAGAGAAGTGAAAGATGTTGTTAAACATGAAGTTCTACCAAAGGAACTTGAGAAGATAGAGTTTGAGCTAAAGGAGGATGAATCAGATTCTACAATAGAAGAAGACTCAGAAGATGAAGAGCCAGAAACTCCAACTTTGAGAATATCAGTTCGGGAAAGAAGGCAACCAGAAAGGTATAGTCCATCTGCTTTCTGTTCAGGTTTTGCCTTAACTATAACTGATGATGAACCCAGAACTGTCAGGGAGGCAGTAGATTCAAAGGATGGAAAACTATGGAAGGAGGCCATGGTTCATGAAATGGCATCCTTGCACAAAAATGATGCATGGGATTTCGTGGAGTTGCCGGCTGGAAGGAAGCCCATTGGGAGAAAAGGGGTGTTTAAGAAGAAGATGAATGTAGAAGGCAAGGTGGAGAAATACAAAGCTTGGTTGGTAGCGAAAGGTTATTCCCAGGTGCCGGGAATTGATTTTGGTGATATTTTTTCTCCTGTTGCCAAGGTTACTTCTATTATATTACTTTTATCTGTTGCTGCTGCATTTGATTTTGAGATAGAACAGATGGATGTGAAGACAACATTTCTTCACGGGGATCTAGAAGAGGAGATCTACATGAAGCAACCTGAAGGCTTTATGGTGAAGGGTAAGAAAGAACTAGTATGCGGGTTGAAGAAGTCTCTGTATGGGTTAAAACAGTCACCAAGGATGTGGTATCAGAAATTTGATACCTATATACGGGGACTTGGCTTCACCAGAAGCAAGGAGGATCACTGTGTTTATTTTAAATTAATTGGTGATAGTGTTATTTATTTGGTCTTGTATGTGGATGATATGTTGTTGATTGGAAATGACAAAGAAATTATCCAAGATTTGAAGACCCAACTGTTCTCCAAATTCGACATGAAGGATCTGGGTGCTGCAAACTATATTTTGGGCATGGAAATTAAGAGAGATAGGGAAAAGAGGAAGCTCTGGTTAAAGCAAAGGAAGTATGTCAAAACTATATTGCAGAGGTTCAATATGTAGGATAGTAAATTGGTGAATGTTCCAATTCCTATAGGTACAAATATGCCTATTGAGCAGTGTCCTAAGACACAAGAAGAAGAGAAGGATATGTCCTATGTTCCATATGCAAGTGCACTGGGTAGTTTGACAGAGCAGCTGATTCAGGATTGTGACCGTACATTGCATGGAGGGGAGCAGGTTTATGTCAAACCCAGAGAAGGAGCATTGGACAACAGTGAAGCGGGTTTTCAGATATTTATGTGGCACTAGTGATTATGGCTTGTGCTACCAAGGAAGACCAGATTGGAAAGAATGTTGGACATTCGTGGTTTTGTTGATGGTGAATTGGCCGGAGATTTGACCTTAAGAAGACCAACAAGTGGGTATGTGTTTTAGCCTATTTAGAGGCGGAATAATGGATGAGTAAAGATACCGTAGTGGCTCTTTCAACTATTGTGAGGGAGAATAAGAGGCAAATGCATCATGCAAGCAAGGAAGCAACTTACAGCAGTAGATTGTGTTCAAGTATGGGGTTGGTACAACAAGCTATAAGGATAGATCATGATAGCCAAAGTGCAATTTTCTTGGAAAAGAACCCTCGCTTATCATTCAAAGACAAAGCATATCGATGTTCAATATCACTTTGTTAGAGATATGGTCGAGGCTAAAAGGGTGTTGCCGGGTAAAGGTGGACACTTTGAAGAATGTTGCAGATGCATTGAAAAAGTCTGTGAGCACTCAGAAGTTCTCTTGGTGTAGAGAAACAATGGGTGTTGAAGAATTGGGCCAATGACTAAGCCCTATTGTGGCCCCCCGTGGAAAGAAAACAACAAATGGGAGAATGTTGGGTATGTGTTATATTCTTTCCATGACTAAGCACGTGCGGGGGGGGATAGCCCCCCCTTTGCGCTAGGCGCAATGGGGGGGGGTCATAGGGGGGGCGGTATCCCCCCCTGTCGGGGTTTGGGGCAGCGCCCCGGCAAAAAATTTTGGTCCTTAATTTCCGGTGGGTAGTCTGCGTCCATGGTTTTGTGCATGGTTTTGCACATGGTATTGGGGTACGATGGTTTTCGGCCCCTGGTATTTTTGTAGATTCGGTCAAGGGAACTACGGTTATGTTCTAATCCAGGGTTTATGGATTGGGGTTTATGTATGCTTCGGCATGTATATATATGTGTGTGTTGTAACACTAAAAGGAATATAATGAAAAATCAAGCTGGTCGTCCCGATTTGGGATCCAGGGGAAAATCTCTGTGTTGATCTGTTTTATGTTTTATGCTCTCGCTATTGTTTATTTTCTGTTATAAGATCCGTGTGTAGATAATTGCTGTTCAGGGTTAAAACCTACATATATAAGGTTAAAACCTATGTTTTTGTATCAAATTTCATTTTTCTCGAAATGTTGTTTGTGAACAAATATCAGTGGATCACTATGGATATAGATCTGCTTCATTAAAAGGGATTTTTCTAGAAGGATGTCCACTAAGTTGGAAAGAAGGGAAAATATCACAATTATATGTTAATGCATGTGTTTTACATTGAATATTTTTCATTTTATTAAAAATCTATTTGAAACATTAACTATATATAAGGTTAAAACCTAGATGTTTTGTATCAAATTACTTTTGGTTTCAATGGAAAACTTTTATATCTAATGTGCTTTTCTCGAAATGTGATACACCCCATTAAAATGGGAGATATATCAAAATGAATACTATGGTGTAATAAAATATTTTCAAGTAGTTTAAAAATATAGATGCATAAATTCAATGAACATAGTTTTGAGATATAAAAGTCCAAAATAGAATAGTTGTTTGTGAACATCTATTAGTGGTATTAGTGGATCACTATGAAGATCACTATGGATATATCTGCTTCATTAAAAGAGAGTTTTCTAAAAGGATGTCCACTAAGTTTGGAATAAGGGAAAGTGTCACAAAATTATATATGTTAATGCATGTGTTTTACATTGAATATTTTCCATTTCAAATAATGACCTATATAAGGTTAAAACCTATGTTTTTTATCAAATTGAACTTTTGGTTTCAATGGGAAACTTTTATGGCTTATGTGTTTTTTCTCAAAATGTGATACACCCCATTAAAATAGGAGACATATCACAATGATTCCTATGGTGAAATAAAATAGTTTCAAGTAGTTTAAAAATATAGATGGATAAATTCAATGAGCATAGTTTTGAGATATATAGGTCCAAAGTGGAATAGTTGTTGGTGAAAAAATATTAGTGGATGACTATGGGTATATTTGCTTCATTAAAAGGGATAATTCTAGAAGGATGGACTTAAGTTGGAAAGAAGGGAAAATATCACAATTATATGTTAATGTGTATGTGTGTTATATTGAATATTTTTCGTTTTGTTAATAATCTATTTTCAAAACAATTAACTATATACTTGGTTAAAACCTATGTTTTGTATCAAATTACTTTTTGTTTCTAAATACTATACATGTTTTCCATTGAACATTTTTCATTTTAAATTAAGAATCTATTTGAAACAATTAACCTATATAAGGTTAAAACCTATGTTTTGTATCAAATCACTTTTGGTTTCAATGGGAAACTTTTATGGCTTTAATATGTTTTTCGCGCAATGTGATACACCCCATTAAAAAGGGAGATATATGGAAATGATTCCTATGGTTTGATAAAATAGTTTCAAGTAATTTAAAGATATATAGATGCATAAATTCGATGAGCATAGTTTTGAGGTATAAAAGTCAAAAATGGAAGAGTTGTTTGTTTAAAAGTATCAATGCCACTATGGATATATCTGCTTCATTAAAAGGGATTTTTCTAGGATGATGTCCACTAAGTTGGAAAGAAGGGAAAGTATCACAATTATATTTTAATGTGCATGTGTTTTACATTGAATATTTTTCATTTCATTAAAATCCTATTTGAAACAATTAACTATATAAGGTTAAAACCTATGTTTTTGTATCAAATTTGGTTTTTCTCAAAATATTGTTTGTGAAAACATATCAATGGATCTATATGGATATAGATCTGCTTCATTAAAACAGATTTTTCTAGAAGGATGTCCACTAAGTTGGAAAGAAGGGAAAATATCACAATTATATGTTAATGCATGTGTTTTAAATTGAATATTTTTCATTTTATTAAAAATCTATTTGAAACATTAACTATATATAAGGTTAAAATCTAGATGTTTTTTATCAAATTACTTTTGATTTCAATGGAAAATTTTTATGGCTAATGTGTTTTTCTCAAAATGTGATACACCCCATTAAAATGGGAGATATATCGAAATGAATCCTATGGTGTAATAAAATAGTTTCAAGTAGTTTAAAAATATAGATGCATAAATTCAATGAGCATAGTTTTGAGATATAAAAGTCCAAAATATAATAGTTGTTTGTGAACATATATCAGTGGATCACTATGCAGATCACTATAGATATACCTGCTTCATTAAAAGAGATTTTTCTAAAAGGATGTCCACTAAGTTTGGAAGAAGGGAAAGTGTCACAAAATTATATACGTTAATGCATGTGTTTCACATTGAATGTTTTTCATTTTAAATTTAGAATCTATTTGAAACAATTACCTATATAAGGTTAAAACCTATGTTTTGTATCAAATTAAAATTTTGGTTTCAATGGGAAACTTTTATGGCTAATTTGTTTCTTCTCAAAATGTGATACACCCCATTAAAATGGGAGACATATCGAAATGATTCCTATGGTGAAATAGAATAGTTTCAAGTAGTTTAAAGATATAGATTCATAAATTCAATGAGGATAGTTTTGAGATATATAAGTCCAAAATGGAATAGTTGTTGGTGAACAAATATCAGTAGATCACTATGGATAAATTTGCTTCATTAAAAGGGATATTTCTAGAAGGATGGACTTAAGTTGGAAAGAAGGAAAATATCACAATTATATGTTAATGTGCATGTCTTTTACATTGAATATTTTTCATTTTGTGAAGAATCTATTTTCAAAACAATTAGCTATATACTTGGTTAAAACCTATGTTTTGTATCAAAATACTTTTTGTTTCTAAATATTATACATGTTTTACATTGAATATTTTTCATTTTATTAGAAATATATTTAAAAAAATTAAACTATATAAGGTTAAAACCTATGTTTTGTATCAAATCACTTTTGGTTTAAATGGGAAATGTTTATGGCTAATTTGTGTTTTTCTCGAAATGTGATACACCCATTAAAATGGGAGATATATGGGAATTATTCCTATGGTGTAATAAAATAGTTTCAAGTAATTTAAAGATATATAGATGCATAAATTCAATGAGCATAGTTTTGAGATATAAAAGTAAAAAATGGAATAGTTGTTTCTGAACAAATATCAATGGATCACTATGGATATAGATATTCTTTATTAAAAGGGATTTTTCTAGAAGGATGTCCACTAAGTTGGAAAGAAGGGAAAATATCACAATTATATGTTAATGTGCATGTGTTTTACATTGAATATTTTTCATTTTATTAAAAATCTATTTGAAACAATTAACTACATAAGGTTAAAACCTATGTTTTGTATCAAATCACTTTTGGTTTCAATGGGAATTTTTAATGGCTAATGTGTTTTTCTTGAAATGATTCCTATGGTGTAATAAAATAGTTTCAAGTAGTTTAAAGATATAAATTCATAAATTCAATGAGCATAGTTTTCAGATATATAAGTCCAAAATCGAATAGTTGTTGGTGAAAAAAATATCAGTGGATCACTATGGATATATTTGCCTCATTAAAAATGATTTTTCTAGAAGGATGGAATAAGTTGGAAAGAAGGGAAATTATCACAATTATATGTTAATTCATGTGTGTTTGACATTGAATATAAAAGGTTTTTTCTCTCTCTCATTGTTTGAGACCATGGATATGAAAATGAAAAACTTGAATTTAGATCTATTCCAGAGATTGAATGTAGGGGCATTTACTAGATATGTCACCTTTCATAAAATATGAGATCTAGAGGCTACCTAGCCCTTTACAGACTCTGCCTATATAAGTTGTAGAAGTTAACACTACATGTCCCAATTATACCCTATGAAGGGTGTAGAGGACCCGTGGAATCACTCAAACTACTTTACGCAGAAATAAGGGTGTATAAGGATGCATGTGTTTTACATTGAATATTCTTCATTTTAAATTAAAATAATCTATTTGGAAAAAAAAATAACCTAGATATAATGTTAAAACCTATGTTTTGTATCAAAACACTTTTGGTTTCAATGGAAAACTTTATGGCTAATTTGTGTTTTTTTCTTGAAATGTGATACACCCCATTAAAATGGGAGATATATCGAAATAATTCTTATGGTGTAATAAATTAGTTGAGTAGTTTAAGGATATAGATCTGCATAAATTCAATGTGCATACATTTGACATATAAAATTCCAAAACGAAATATTTTTTGGTGAACAAATATCAATCGATCACTATGGATATATTTGCTTCATTAAAAGGGATTTTTCTAGAAGGATGGACTAAGTTGGAAAGTAGGGAAAATATCACAATTATATGTTAATATGCATGTGTTTTACATTGAATATTTTTCATTTTATTAAGAATCTATTTTCAAAAAAATTAACATAGTATAAGGTTAAAACTATGTTTTGTATCAAATTACATTTTGTTTCTAAACACTATGTGTTTTACATTGAATATTTTTCATTTTATTAGAAATCTATTTCAAACAGTTAACTATATAAGGTTATAACCTATGTTTTGTATCAAATAACTTTTGGTTTCAATGGGAAACTTTTATGGCTAATGTGTTTTTCTTGAAATGTGATACACCCCATTAAGATGGGAGATATATCGAAATGATTCCTATGGTGCAATAAAATAGTTTCAAGTAGTTTAAAAATAAATATGCATAAATTCAATGAGTATAGTTTTGAGATATAAAAGTCCAAAATGGAAGAGTTGTTTGTGAACAAATATCAGTGGATCACTATGGATATATCTGCTTCATTAAAAGGGATTTTTCTAGAAGGATGTCCACTCAGTTGGAAAGAAGGGAAAATATCACAGTTATATGTTAATGTGTGCATGTGTTTTACATTGAATATTTTTTATTTTATTAAAAATCTATTTGAAACAATTAAATATATAAGATTAAAACCTATGTTTTGTATCAAATCACTTTTGGTTTCATTGGGAAACTTTTATGGCTAATGCGTTTTTCTCGAAATGATTCTTATGGTGTAATAAAATAGTTTCAATTAGTTTAAACATATAGATGCATAAATTCAATGAGCATAGTTTTGAGATTTAAAAGTCCAAAATGGAATAGTTGTTGGTGAGAAAATATCGGTGGATCAATATGGATATATCTCCTTCATTAAAAGGGATTTTTCTAGAAGGATGGACTAAGTTGGAAAGAAGAGAAAATATCACAATTGTTTGAGTCCTAACCTTATAAAAGGTTTCCACTAAATCCATCCCTATTACTTTTCATGTGAATCACATTCCCAAACCCCACACATGTATGTACCTAAGAGCCAAGACAAGTGTAAAAGGGACTTATTTCATATTCTACTTTAATACATATATGTGATTAATTATCGTTAGAATTTATAGGGTAGAAATACATATAAAGAGTAATCCTTAGTATAGATCTATTTTTACTTTAAGGAATAAAGGGATGTTTTTTAGAAAGTTTATCCAAGGAGGTAGAACTAGGCCTTCTATAACCCAAAAAAGAAACCATGGCCCGTGAGCATCACATGCAACCACAAGTTACTCCCACATTTGAAACACCACCTCACATCATCATAAGGGTTAGAAACCACTAAGAAATCCATACTAAGTTCCCTAGAAGGGATGAATATAATATTTAATGATTGGGATTATCTCCATGGTCAAAAGGAAAATCAAAGTTAGGAAAGGGAATTAGAATAGAAATTAAGGTAAGACCATGACCTTTTACCCAATATTGAACGAAGGTGAGCAACCATATATATCATGAAGGAAGTTCAAGAAATATTATGATATAAGAAATATTAAATTAAAATCAAAGTTAAGAAGTTAGGAAAGGGAATTAGAATAGAAATTAAGGCAAGGCCATGACCTTTTACCCAATATTGAAAAAAGGTGAGAAACCATATATATCGTGAAGGAAGTTCAAGAAATATTATGATAAGAAATATTAAATGAAAATAAAAGTTAGGAAGTTAGGAAAGGGAATTAGAATAGAAATTAAGGTAAGACCATGACCTTTTACCCAATATTGAAAAAAGGTGAGCAACTGTATATATCATGAAGGAAGTTCAAGAGATATTATGATAAGAAATATTAAATGAAAATCAAATTTAGGAAGTTCGGAAAGGGAATTAGAATAGAAATTCAGGTAAGACCATGACCTTTTACCCAATATTGAACGAAGGTGAGCAACCATACATATCATGAAGGAAGTTCAAGAAATATTATAATAATGAATATTAAATGAAAATCAAAGTTAGGAAGTTAGGAAAGGGAATTAGAATATAAATTAAGGTAAGACCATGACCTTTTACCCAATGTTGAATGAAGGTGAGTGACCATAGATATCATGAAGGAAGTTCAAGAAATATTAAATGAAAATCAAAGTTAGGAAAGGGAATTAGAATAGAAATTAAGGTAAGACCATGGTCTTTTACCCAATATTGAACGAAGGTGAGGAACCATAGATATCATGAAGGAAGTTCAAGAAATATTATGATAAGAAATATTAGATCTTTTTTGTAGAGGTTTAAATTTTTAGTAAATTTAATTTAACTACTTTTAATATGAGATATGAACAGTCAGTTCTTAGCAAAATCAATGAGCCTTAATGAGGTCTGTGGGTCTAATAACACCAATAATATCATGTTGAAAGACCATTAATCCCAGTATTGTGATTACGTAACTAACATAAGCTTTTATCTATTCTAACAAAGGATGTGCATATTCCATAAGGTTGAATACACTGTAACCACTTGCATGATACTAGAAGATCTCATTACACTAGTTAACATAGGGAATAGAACGCATAGACTAGTGTAGATTACATAACTAGTATTGGCTATTTTATAAGCTATCAAGAAATAAATTGGCTATTCTTTAATATTGAATGAAGGTGAGAAACCATAGATATCATGAAGGAATTTCAAAAAATATTAAATCTTTTTTTGCAGAGGCTTAAATTCTGAGTAAATTTAATTTAACTAATTTTAATTAGATATGAACAGTCAATTCTAGTAGAAGCAATGAGCCTTAATGAGGTCTATGGTCCTAATAATACCAATAATAGCATGTTGAAAGACCATTGATCCCAGTATTGTGATTATGTAACTAACATAAACTATTACCTATTCTAACAAAGGTTGTACATATTCCATAAGGTTTAATACACTATAACCACTTGCATGATACTAGAAGCTCTCATTTGACTAGTTAACACAGGCAATATAGCACAGAGACTAGTGTAGATTACATAACTAGTATTGGCTATTCTCTAAGCTGTCAACATCATACAACTTAAACTTCGAATTTCTCAAAGACAGGAAAAACTTACATAGAGGTATTTCAAATCCTTACTAATAAAATATTGGAGAAAAGAGATGAATAGTTGATTTGTTATTTTCTTAAAAGCTAGTTTCTTTTCAATTTTTTCTCTCAACAATTGAGAAAGTTTAGAAAGATAAGTGGCATCATATCAAGATAATGATAGAGAAGCTGAACCTGACCTTCTTATACTCAGTAAATTATAAAAAAATGCTACATGATGTTTCTAGAGAGGTCAAAATGCAATCCATCAGGTTGCATGTCCGACTACATATAGTAACTCTGAGCAGAAACAGTGAGAAAATCGTTCTTTAAAAACATAGTCGTTAATTCAATTGGATATGAACATACGTACCTGGAAATTCATAACAGAAATTGGCCATTAAGTGGATCCCTGAAGACGCTGAATACAATCCCTGAAGACGCTAAAGATGTCATGGAAGAACTTCGCAAACAAAAAAAATCAAATTAAAAAAAAAAAACAACAATTTTTTTTACAGAAAATAACAAAATTAGCAGAACTTACCTCCTCAGCACGGCGAAAATAAACAAAATTCCCATGGCGCAACACCAAATCAACTAAATTCATGCGGGATAGATGTGAGTGCAACACCAAATCAAATACAATCATGCGAGATAGATGTGAACAAGAAACCCAGAATAGTTTGCGAGTGATATATTTATAAAATAATAGTTCGGTCGAACTATTGTAAAAGTTTAATCGAACTTTGTTTTCCCGTTTTCCAATCTCCGGCGAAAAATATGTTTGCCATTTCCATCAGTACACCATCAATGAAAATTATAGAATGAGTTCACTCGAATTATGGAGGAAAAAAAAAATTCCGCCCCGAATTCTCACAAAAGTGTTACCCATCTTCACATTTTCACCCTCATAAGTTCAATGATTCTTGTCAAAACCACAAAAATATACACTGCTACATAACTCACATACTTAGAACAACTACATTTCCTCCTCCTCAAGTTCATTTTTAAGAGATTTTCCAGATACCTCGACATCATTATCAGCTGTGGGTTTCTTAGCAATTGAAAAATTCGAAAATATGCACATACTTTTCTCCTTACCTCTTTATATCTCTGAATTTAACCATGATTTGTATTGATGTTTCCATAAGAAATAAATGCAGATTGTGCTAGTGCTCCAACCATATTACCTAGATCAGGAAGATGCTTAATATCCTTGATTGGGTAAATAAATCCTTAGATGTAGGTGAAGATAAAATACTAATCTGTGTTCATGTTTTGCACGGTGTTGGAGGAAAATTGTGTAGTAGTTGTGTAACATTGTGCAACAAACATTCTGGGTAGCTAAGACCGTTGCTTGGAACATTGCCTCTTTAAGATGTTCAAATGCCTTAGTTTCTTTTGGAGTCCAAGCAAATGAATATCTTCTTCAATAATTTTTTTAGAGCCACTTCTATTCTACCATAATTCTTAACAAACTTGTGCCAATAACCTTTCAACTTGATAAATCCTTGAATATGCTTTATGGTTATGGGGATTCTCCATTCCTTAATGGATCTAATTTTTTTTAGGGTCTACATTAACACCCTGATGAGATAAAATATGGCCCAAATATTGTTGGGTATGTGTTATATTCTTTCCATGAATACTCGCATGGGGAAGGTAGCCCCCCTTCATGATGTCCAGGGCAACACCCTGAGAATATTTTTTTGTACCCTATCATAGGTGGCCATACCTACCAATCATTTTTTGCATGTGTTTTTCACATGGTTTTTGGCATAATGGTTTTTTGTCCATGGTTTTTTGTAGATATGATCAAGGAAACTACAATTATGTTCTAATCCATGGTTAATGGATAACGGTTTATGAATTATTTGACATGTATATATATATATATGTGTGTGTGTGTGTGTGTGTATTGTAACATTGAAATAAATATAATGAAAAACAATCACTATGGAAATCCCATTTTTGGGATCTAGGGGAAAATCTATGTGTATATTTTTTCTATGTTGTATGCTCTCAACGTTGTTTATTTTTTATTTTAAGAAATCATTTGCAGGTAATTTTTTTATAGTGTTAAAACCTATATTTGGTATCCAATTTGTTTCGGCTTCAAGGGGATGCCTTTAATATGGCGAGGTTTTTCTCGGGCATGTGGTAGACCCTAATTAGTGGGAGATCTACAGAATCTATTCTTGTGGTGAAAAAATATTATGAGGAGTGGATAGATAGAGATCGATAATTTTCATTATTAGTGTTTTTTGTTCTGGAAGCTCAAGAGGGAGGATCTGCTTTTGGATAAATATATGTGGATCGTAGTAGATCTGAGGACTAAATAAACGATAATGTTTGATGAAGACTGGGCGAAGTTTGATCAGAAAGAAAAGAGAAAAATTCAATTGTATATCTCATATTCAATATTGTTGAATGTATCAGGGGAAGCTATGATAAATTATTTGTGGGAAATTATAGAGACTTTGTGCCAATCTAAGTCTTTGGTGAACAAATTTTTCCTATGGAAAAAGTTATAACTTGAGGATGAAGGATGGAGACTCAATGACAGAGCATTTGAATGCCTTTAGTACTGTGGTAAGCTAGTTTTTATCTGTTGATATTCAAATTTTAGATAATGATAAGTGTATTGGTTTGTTGTTTCCTCTATCATATTTGTGGGATAATCTTGTTGTTACAATATGTATCAATTCAACTAACTTGAAGTTTGATGAAATATTCTGATCCTTGTTGTCGTAGGAGATGAGACGGAAAAATAAGGAGGGCCGATATGGAGATTCCTTGTCTGTACAAGTATGGTCTTAGAACGGAAACAAAAATGAGTCATCGAGTGGGATATCTAAATCTATATGGAGATCTAAATCTCCAGGAAAACCTATAAAGGTGTCTTGGAAATTTGGAAATGAAGGGCACTTCAAAAAGTACTGTAGTTATAAAGCTCCTGAGAAAGGAATAATATTTAATGATGCTCCTTGTACAGAGGTGAAAACCACCTCAGATGAAGGTGGGGATGTGGACTTCGCTTCTTCTTCACGTACACATGTAGATCATGAAGCATGGTTGATTGACTCAGGTGCATCCTTTCACTTCACTCCCTTAGGGAGTGGTTCTGTGAATATGCAAAATATGATGGTGGTGATGTCCTCTTAGGAGATGATAGGAAGGCCATAATTTTCGACTGTGGAAAATTCAACATCAAATTGCAAGATGGAAGGATTACAACATTTCCTGGTGTTCTGCATATTATTGCATTGGCCATAAATATGATTTATGTAAGTAAGATGTATGATGCAGTTGTAAAAACAATGTTCGAGAAGGATACCTACAAGATGGTTTAGGGAGAACTGGTATTGATGTGGGGATTTCAGATTGGAACTATATACAATATTATCGGTACCAATGACATTGATGGGTGCAACAGTTTTTTAGTTCCTGAAGTGGAGAAGAAAATATAATGGTCTCTAGAGAAAATACCATGTTATGGCATCAAAGGCCTGGACATATTAGAGAGAAGGTCTTTTGGATACTCCATGGTAATGGTATGGTAGAATGTATGTCTAATTTCTCTATGGATTTCGATTTCTGTGAACATTTTGTATATGAGAAGTAGAATCGGTTGAGTTTCCCCTCTAGTTCTAAGAGGGCGAAATGTATATTCGAAATTGTGCAAACTGATTTCTTTGGATATGTGTCGGTTCCATCATTGGGTAAGTTTGTGTACTATGTAGAATTTATAGATTAATTCTCAAGGAATGCATGGATATATTTCCTCACGAAGAAATATGAAGTATTTGATAGGTTAAAAGAATTCAAGGCTCTAGTGGAAAACCATATAGAGAAGAAGATAAAGGTGTTGAGCACATATAGTGGTGGAGTGTTTTTCAAAAAGGAATTTGAGGAGTTATATAACAAGTGTGATATAGCATGACATAAGACTACTGCATACACACCTCATTAAAATGTATTTGTAGAAAGAATGAATAGGAGGTTGATGGAAAAGGCAAGAAGCATGCTCACTGATGTTAGATTAGGACAGGAATTCTCGACATATCAGGTGTAGATTGCATGTTATCTGGTTAATAGATCACCTTCATCAACGTTGGAGGATAATACTCCACATGAGGTATGGAATAGGAAGAAACACTCTCTTTCACATACGAGGGTATTTTCCTGTGATGCATATGTACATGTTCCAAAGGAGAAAAGAACCCAATTGGATGGTAAATATGAAAGGTGCATATTTATTGTATACAATGATGGTTGAGAGGGTTATAAGCTTTGGAACAAAAAAGAAGGAAGGTTGTGTACAAACGATATGTGGTGTTTATGGAGGTGAGATATGTTATTAAATATGAATTCCTATGAAAGGATATTGGGAATATAGATTTTGAGCTAAAGGAGGAAGAATTAGAGTCTACAACATAACAATATTTATAAGAGGAATAACCACAAACTCCATCCTTGAGAAGATTGGTTTCAGAAATAAGGCAACCAGAAAGGTATATTCCATGTTCTTTCTCTTCAAAAATTTCTTTATCTATTACTCATCATGGTCCCAGAACTGTAATAGAGGGAGTAGATTAAGAGGATGGAAAACCCTAGAAATAGGTCATCGTTGATGAAATGGAATCTTTAGACAAAATTAAGGCTTGGGATCTGGTGGATTTGATGACTAGAAGGAAACCCATTGGAAACAAATATTTGTTTAAGAAGAATATGAATGTAGAATGAAATGTGGAGAAATACAAAGCTTCGTTGGTAGAAAAAGGTTATTCCTAGGTGTCGGGAATTTATTTTGGTGACAGATTTTCTCTTGTTGCCAAGGTATATTTAATTAGATTACTTTTATCTCTTGCTACTAATTTTGATTTTGAGGTAGAATAGATGGATGTGAAGACAAAATTTCTTCACGGGGATCTAGAAGAAGAGATATACATGAAGCAACCTGAAGGCTTTATGGTGAAGGATAAGAAAGAACTAGTATGCATATTAAAAAATTGTTTGCATGGGTTAAAGCAGTCACCAAGGACGTGGTATCAGAATTTTGATATGTATATATGGGGACTTGGCTTAACCAGAAGAAAATCATATCACTGTCTGTATTTTAAATTAATTGGTGACCATGTTACTTATTTGGTATTTTATGTGGATGATATGTTTCTCATTGGAAATGACAAAGAAATTATTCAGGATTTGAAGACCTAATTGTCCTCCAAGTTTGACATCAAGGATATTGGTGCTCCCAAATATATTTTGGGCATGGAAATTAAACGATATCAGTAAAAGAGGAATCTTTGTTTAAGCCATATGAAGTATTCTGAGACAATATTGTAGATTTTTAATATGAAAGAAAGTACATTGGTGAAGGTTCTTATTCTTCTAGGTGTAAATTTATTGGTTGAACAATGCCCCAAGACACAAGAAGAGGAAGAGGACATGTCCTGTGTTCCATATGCAAGTGAAGTTAGTAGCCTAATGTACGCAATGGTATGTAATAGACCAGACATTGCACATGTAGTGGGAGTATTGAGTAGGATTTTGTAAAAACCATGGAAGGATAATTGGAAAAAAGTGAAGTCAGTTTTCAGGTATTTGCACGGAACTAGTGACTATGGTTTGTGCTACCAAGGAAGACCAGAAATGGACAAATTTTTGGACATTCATGGATTTTTTTTATGTATTCTTGGCTGGAGATATAGATTAGAGAAGATCTACAAGTCGGTGTGTTTTTAACCTATTTGGAGGAGCAATCAGTTGGCAGAAAAAAATACAGTCTGTAGTGGCTCTTTCAACTACAAAGGTTGAAGACATGGCAACCACTCATGTAAGAAAGAAATAAGTTTGATTGTAGATATTGTGTTTGAGTATATATTTAATACAAAAATCTATAAGGAAATAATTTGATAGAGAAAATGAAATTTTCTTGGAAAAGAACCTTGCTTATCACTCAAATACAAAGCACATTGATGTTCAATATCACTTTCTGAGGGATATGGTTGAGGAACAAAAGGTGTTGCTAGTAAAGGTGGACACTTTGAATAATGTTGTAGATACATTGAAAAATTTTGTGTGCATTGAGAATTTTTCTTGGTGTAGAGAATCAACTGGCATTGCAGAGCTAGACCACTGAGTAACCTCTCCTATGATGCCCTATATGGAAAAGAAAACAACAAGTGGGAAAATCTTGGGTTTGTGCTATGTTCATTGCACTCAGAGTAGAAAGTGGTGCGGAAGTCACCCCTGTCAAGGGGTTTGTAGGGGAATGGTATCCCCCTCCATAGGGCTTAGGGCAGTGGCCCGAGAAATTTTTTTGGAGCCTAAAATAGGTGGGAATACCTACCTATGGTTTTGTGCATGGTTTTTTCACATGGTTTTGGGCATGATGGTTTTCTATCAATGGTATTTTATAGATCTGATCAAGGGAACTAGGGTTATGTTATAATCCAAGGTCAATATATTTAGGTTTATGAATGATTTGACATGTGTATATATGCATTGTAACATTGAAAGGAAAAGAATGAAAAAAATCAATTTGGTAGTCCCAGTTTTGGGATCTAGGGGAAAATATCTGTGTATATATATATTTTTTATGTTTTATACTCTCACCGTTGTATATTTTTTATTTTAGGAATTCGTTTGCGGGTAATTTATTTACAGGGTTAAAACCTAGCAATATTACATGTCTTGTACTGCAATGAAACATTTGGATATTTTTTAATATAATTGTTTCTCCTACAACAGTTTGAGAACCTTGTCAACTTGTTGAACACAATGCTTCCTAGAATTGTTGTAGATTAGTATATCATCAAAAAATTCTAGCACAAATTTTTTAAGGAAGGGTTTGAAAATGGAATTCATCAAAACTTGAAATGGGGAAGGTGCATTATTAAGGCATGACCAAAAATTTCTAATGACCTTCACAAGTTCTAAATTTTGTTTTCAAAATATCTTCAATATTCATTCTAATTTGATGATACCCTGAACAAAGACCCATTTTCGTGAAGTAAATTGCTCCATGTAATTCATCCAAAAATTCATCAATGAAAGGAATGGGAAATTTATCTTTAATAGCGAGCTTGTTCAACTCCCTATCATCCAGAAAATTTCACCATGATCCATCCTTCTTGTGCACCAATAGTACTGGGGCAAGGAAAGAACTCTGGCTAGGTTGAATTATGCTAGCATCTAACATTTTTGCAAGCACATGTTGAAGTTAACTCTTTTCGGCATAGGGATATTTGTAAGGCCTAATGTTTTCAGGAAAAAATACCGGAATCAAGTGAATAACATGATAATAATCATGAATAGGTATGAGGCCTTTGGGAGTTTCAAATATCTTCAAATGATTTTTCAAAATGTTTTGGAGATCTATGGAAATCAATGATTTCAATGTTTGGACTTTTACTAAGGATAATTTTGTAATTACCCCCCATTTTTATTTATTTAAAAGAGTCGCCCTGCCATTCTATATTATTATATTCCCCAGTTTCCATAAGATGCCCTTTAATTCAAATTCCTTTCCTTCCAAGAAAAAAATGAATAAAATTTCTTGAAAATTAAAAGCTATGATCCCTAAATATTGTCACCATTGGTCTCCTAAAAAAACATCAACACCATCCATTGGATTGTAGATCATTGGACTATTCAATGCATATTCCCCCATGGTTAGCTTCATATTGTGGCACTTTCCAAACAAATTTATAGCTCCTACATTTGTAAGCATCACTTGAAACTATGGCACTAGATAGAGAAAGCAATTCAATTCCTTGGCTATCTTACAATGAATAAAATTATGGGTGTTACCCAAATCAATTAACATTATTAGCTTCTTCTTCTTAATATATCCTTCTATCTTGATATTTTGAGGAGTGGTAATTCTCAGCAATGCATTACAAGATATGGTTGGATTCATTTATTCTTTCTTTGCGGTTGGTTCTTCATGTATATCCTCTTCTTTTAATTTTTCTTGTTCGTTTTCTTCCTCCACTTCACAATCTATGTGAAATAATGTCTTCTCAGCACAATTATGACATTTGGTGTATTTTTTATCACAATTGTAAAAGGAACCATTTTCTTTTTTTCCATCTAGTTATTGTGGTGTCAACCTTTTAGGCTATGAGAGGCTAGGGGAAAAAACACTTCCATATTTATAATTGTGAGTGGTAGAATTCCTTGTTGCCGTGGTTTTTCTTTCAACTTTTTTTCCACCCTAGATGTCGTCTCCAATTAATTAGGTTCCTAAATGTGAACCTCATTTTGGATGTTATTATTTAAATTACCTATGAAGACATCAATCCTATGCTCCTTAGGAATATTAGTTACCCTGAAATTCAATTTTTGGAAGTCCTCAATGTGCTCCACCATTTAACCCTTTTGTTTGAGATTTATCAATTAGTTAAAGAAGTTGTTCTTTTTGTATCCTCATAATGTGATATCATTTCCTCCATACAAATTGATTGGGTTCTAAATATAAATATGCAAAGTGTACCTTTTGTGTGTGTTGCATGTAGACAAAAATATTGTTCCATTTGTAGTATCCATGTTACGAGATCATTTCCATCAAACTTCATCATATCGATATTTGGAATGTGGTTGGACTTCAACCAAAGTTAGAATTTATAGAATCATGTTTAACATTCCTTTTTTTCTCATCATGATTTTGACGGAATACCTTGTCACCATTATGAAGCATTTCTTGTTGAAACTTTTTCAAACCTTCCTTTAAACCTTCCATATTTTATTTTAAATCGTCCTTCAAACCTTCCTTATCTACTTTTATTTTTTATTCTAATGTCACTGAAGTCACCGCAGTGCCAATATCACTAATCTACTGAATCAATATAACAATGGATTCATCCCTTTGTCACATTCAATTCCCAAAAATAAAAATGTCCACAAATAGGAAAATACAATAGTAGGACAAAAGGTATTTCAAGCTCAAATGTAGTCCTTTAAATTATCTTGTGCAGTAGCTACGAAGTAATTTCCATTTCTCCAAAAAATAAGGGAAACTAAAAACTAAATTTACAATGGAAAATAATTTATCTAACTTAGTTGTAAAAAAAAAATCACTCATAAATTAAACATTTCAAATTTATCAACAAAATTTTCCCCAGATTTCCCATGAGACCATTCCATCACATTGGTAAGATCTTGTCCAGTATTTGTCAAATTTTGTGCTTGTCCTATTCACCTGCATATGAATGCATGGTCTCCTCACCATGTGTTGATTAAGGGAATCTTCCTTGATCCCAGACTTTATGTTGTATCTAGTCCTTCTCCTTGTATTGTCATTGTTGACTGTTTTCTCCTCTTGTAGTCTTCCTCCCTCTTTGTTGATGGAAACTCGATTTACCATCTGCAATATGTTTTCCTTAATTTTTCTCTTCCCTACATACCTCTCCTATTAAGGCTTCCTTATTCTCTCTATTTCCACATCTAGTTCATCCCTCTCTTTAAAAATGTTGCACATTTGTATTTGGATCTTTCCTTATATAATAATTTAAATATTCTTATCTTCTTCCTCTTCAACACACATATTTCCATATATTCTTAAGACATTTGGATGTATTCTTCCTTGCTTCTTCACAACTAACAAATTTTTGTGTTTTTTATAATTTTCCACTCTAAATTCATTCTTCATCTCAGAAATATCTTGTTGCATGTGATCTTCTTCATATTTTTCACAATTTATATTTTTGTTTCCCACTATTTTTTTCATTCCTTCCTCTTATATACTACTCTTGTGTGGTATTTTAATATTCTACTCCTCTTCACATGAGTTTAAAAAATTATTATCATTTTTACAATTGTGTCCTTGTGTAGCCATCAATTGTTATCTTTCTTTCAGACTTGTGAAACCTACAAACACACATAATTTCTGAGTTTCAAAATCAAAAGGCTTCATAGCCTCATTTGATGTTTCTTGCACCATTTCTTCATGTTCATCATTATCCTCCAAATATTCTGTGAGACCCCTAATGAGTCGTACACAAAAATCTTCTTCATCAGCTCCATAATCTCAAAGGATGGATCCTTGTTCTTATATTCAAATGTACACTATATCTTTCTCACATTCTCCAACCATTGTTTCCTCATGCAATACTAAATATTCCAATTTGCACATAAAATTTTGATCTACTTCATCCACTATAACAAATTCCTCACTAATGTCCACGCAAATGTGTCCATCACCCTTACGTTCTTCTTATGTGGCTTCATTTTCCTATAGCAGATTGTCTTCATCTTGACTATCCTATTTCTTCATTCCCACCAATATGATAGTACTCGGTGATTGTTTCTCCTCCGCATAGAAATAAAAATTCAATCTCTATGCTTCATCTGGAACAAATACTACATTCATACACCTATTATTAAAATCAAAATCATCATGGCCTATATACTCCATTAAAACCTCATCCATTGTATTTTTATTTTCCACACAACTTCTGAGACAATCAGCTAGTCTCTCATCGAACTTCTCTTCATACAGGTCTTTAGTTTCCAAATGGAACATGAGACTTTCAACTAGTCTCCCTTCAACATTATCATCTCTCTCTCTTCATGGTTTAACCCTTGTTTAATTTCATAGAGAAATTTTTCTTTAACAAATGTCATTTGTTGCATCTCAACTTGTTTTAGTGTTTCCTCCAAGTGATAATTTATCTTCTATTACAAATCCTTGAGTTTATCCATTAACTGAGCATTTGATATTTCTCTGAAATTCACCTACAATTAATTCCATTTTAATTTCTTTCGTAGAGTCCATTTGTAACCGTGGTCTTCCTCATATTTTTGTAGTAGTCCTCTCATCATCTCTAGCTGTAATTTAATTTCATCTACTTCTTTGTCGTAAATTTATCTACCATGTCTTTTCTTTCAGCCTTTACTATGACTCTCATTAGGTAAAAATATCATTCTTCTATGAGATTATCACTGTGAGCTATGAGCTACATACAAGACACTGAAATTAGATGACACCATCAACCTATTTTAAATACCATACTAAGCTTTCACATCCCTAGTCTTCTCCTAGTATTTCTTCTGAATCATTCCTCTAGAATCTTCATTTGAGCACTCTGTACTCTTTTGGTAGAGGCATGCAATTTACTCACTTTCTCCCACTATGGAAACTTTCTTTTCCTCCTTCTCTATTACAAGGTTCCTTACCATCATCATCTATTTTTTATTACAGACATCAACTGTAAACATCATAACTTCTACTTCTAGTCAATAATTAATTAAAAAAATACCATTACCTTACTATCAAAATCTCTATTGAACATCCATCACTAGAGTTGTAGTCTTCTCTTTAGCTCTACCTTCAATATTATAGTATTCTAATGTCCTTCACTTAGAAATTTATGTTTTCTTCAAAACAAATATGATATACCTCCTCCTAAAGAATATTTTCCTCCACACACTATCTTCTTTATATTTCCACCATGGAATCATCAATGTTCAATAAGAATTAAAACAAAATAATTTACCTCAATCAAATTTTCAAATATGATTCTGTGCCATGATTTTGTTGTAAAAAATGAATTTTACTCACCTCCTTTCATTTAGATTTACATTCTATAGTCACTCAATCATATTTATCATATCTTATTCTACTCGATGCTATGAATTTCATCTCCAAAATCTTTCTTCATTTATGAGTTTTTCTAATCTCATCACCAAAAAGCATTCAAGATCTTTTTAGGATCTCATACCACTTAATGCGATGAAGTCACACTGGCACCAATATCACCAATCTAATGAATCCATATAAAAATGGATTCAATCCTTTGTCACATTCAATTCCCAACAATACAAATACCCACATAAGTAGGAAATAAGAAAGTAGGTCAAAATGGATTTCAAACTGAAACACAGTCCTCTATTTTTTCTTGTGTAGTCACTACGAAATAATTTTGTAGCCTCCATTGTAATTGAATGTCCAATTTCTATATAATAGTTTCTTAGTTTTGTTCGCTACGAAATAATTTCACAATGCTTGTTAAAATTTTTGTACAACAATTTTTGGGGAATATGAAACAAATCACTCTTTCTAGAGTGGCTCTCCACGTCCCGAGTTGCTACTCAACATAGAAAAATACCTTCTAGTTCACATTGTCTGGAAGGCACAGATGGGTAAGAATATCACACCAAGGAGGCTTCTAATTTAATATTCCCTTAATTAAATTAGAATGAAATTGTAAATCCACATCACGTGACAACTTCTAAGTGTTAACTGAGTCAAGAAGACTTAGTTAGATGAGTAAATTCGATTTGAGGGTAAAACTAGAGGCATGTAGAGTTCACTCTAAGTTTTAGGGGTCGTTGTTGCAGGTTATTTTGAGTTGTAATTATTTAACTCAATTATATGAGTTAAAATCATTTTAACAAGTTCTAAATGAGAGATAAGCTAGTGATAGGTCTAGTGAATTAAATATGATTTAATTCAGATGCAGTTATCAGTCAGATAACTGATAATTCACTAAAAATATTTGTTTCATGTCAGTTCAAGTTGATATTGGAGTTAAAGGGAAGAGATATATCAGTTGTATAATTAGAAAATTGTACAGGTCATGGATGAAGTCATTAGGATATCTTGGATGTATTATGCAATATATTGATGAGAATTTCCTAATTAATAAGGGCTCAATTAGCTCAGGGTTGTGTGAGAAAGGATGGTCAGGAAGAGGTGAGGAAGCGATTAAATATTGAACCGAGCTTTCTTACATCAAAGTGAGACACTCAAGAGAGTGCAGAGGTTTCTTAGGAGGAGAAATAACATTGTATTGTTTCATGTTCTTAACTTTAAGCAATATACAAATAGCGGGGTTTTTAGCTGAGGATTTTCCCAGATAGATCTTGTGCTGTGAGACTGATTATTCTTTCTCTTCCTTATTCATTTGATTATGCAATTGAAATTGGTTTCCACAATTTGTAGAATTGAATTAGTATTTTGGTTTAGTACATTACAATATCAGTTGAATCTATTTGGAGATTTCTACAAAAAATTTTGTTTGGTCAATTTAGTGTGTCCTAAATTGCTAACCTAAATTATCAACCAGGGATTCGTAAGCTGACGAAGTGTGGCGCACTATATGTGCAAGATAACCTATCTCTTACTTTTTGTCGTTTTTGGATTTTTATGAAATTCTAAAAGACAAGTATGGTTATGGATATTCAAGGCAATGATGTCCTTTATTATGATTTACCAACTTGAAACTGAAAAAGGAATTTGAAACATACAATGAAAAAACTTGAAAGGAAATGAAAATGTGCTACTGAAATGAAAAAGGTGTTGTTAATCTAATAAATCAAAACAGTGAACTAGTGAGCATGAAACCAAACTATTCTTGCTGCTGTCTAAACACAAAAGAAACTATGCTGAAAGAAATCAAAAAGTTGCAATAAAGTAAATCTAAATCAAATTACATCAACTTGTCTTCTGATCCCTCATCATTAGTCCAGCTATGATTTTCGGAAGTAACCATAAACAACTTGAGTAACTGATATCTAACTTGCAGAAAGTAAACTAATATCAAACCACACATTTGTAGAGCTATAAAAAGGGTCTCTTTCACCTCTAATTACCTCACATTAATATGTCAATCCGGGAGCGTTTTGTTATTACAAAGAGTGACTCAATCTGAGGCTATCATTTGTCAGAGTAATGCTAGTAGTATAGTGCTTAAGAAATACAAGAGTAAACAGATGCTTATCTGTAACTAAATTACTTCAAAGAATAAATCACACACTCAGAAAACTCAACAGCTTATCAGTCAAGGGTTCGGCAGTGATAACCCATCCCTTCGGAAACCGATGGAAAGGAAATTAGAGCATAGACCACGAGCCTGGGAGCTAGACAGTGACTGCCAATGCTCACTACAGCCTTAGATCATCTCTCACACCAAATGCAAGTAAATGGAACAGTAAGTAAAGGATTGAACAGCAATTCTGGAATGGAACAACAAATCTAAAATGGAACAGCAATTGAAATAACTAAGTCCCGCGGGTTGTAACCAAACTTAATCTATTAACTCAAATGCACTCTTTGCAATCAAATAACATTCTTTCACTCTAAAGGCAATTCACACAAATCACGCTAATGGAACAGCAATAACTATTAATGAATTATGGAACAGTACTGATAAATCAGAAACGCGCACAACACACTGGAATAACAATACGACTGTGCTTCCAAATAGAACACTATTATTTCTGAATCCAATGATTATGAAGAACACTACCTCAACAAATGTATGACACGAATATTCAGTATAACAGCTCCGTAACAAAACAGTAAGAACATGCAATTAACTCTTGAAAGGATTAATAACTTGGTGCGGAGTCAACACACGATTCTATCTGTAAAAACCTCAATGATTCAATCTTCAACAGAGCATGTAATATGAACTTATAAAGCATATCAAATTACCAAATAACAATGATAAACAAACCACACGGAAATCAAGTCGTAATGGTACAAAAGCAAGTGTCCTCCGGGGCCGGGCCCTTAGCCTCCAAGGATACACCGCTTTAAGTTAATCCAGATGCAGAGATGAAATAATCACCAAGCTTTTATTAATGCATCGGTCAAAAATACATTGAACCAGTTCTTCAACGAGACCTAATAATCAAAGCTGATGTTTTTCAGAAAATTACATAAAAGCGTATCCTATATATCAAGCTAACAGTGCTGTCCCTTTATATAAAGGCGACGGCGGAGATGTCCAAGTAACATGATAAATAAAGCAGCGATCCCTCAGGATCGAAGATCCTGAGGGATTCGCCAAACTGTTAATTCTTCATCCTTTCCTTTCTTTGGTGCCGAGCTGGTGTCTTCTCCTTCTTTTCCGAGCCGATTTGCTGTAATCTATTTAGCCTTGTTTGCATTCGGTTCACCTTCAGAGGGACAGCAGTTATCTCGACTTTGTCTCTTCCTTTGGAGCGGAAATTCCTCGTTTTTTCCTTTTCCTGTTCAGAAAATAACCATTATTAGTGGTTAAGTCTTGCATATCAATTTCCACATGTTTTATTATAATTCCTTATTACTTTTCAAATTCATGAGACAAAAAGGTTTACAAATTCTACTAAAAAACCACTGAAATAATCATAAAAAACATACCTTTTCAGTACTCCACACACCCCCCTGCTTACCTTGTTTCATGTCCTCATGAAAACATTGTAGTTGACATGCAAGGAAGTGAGAGAATATGCTGGAGGAGTCTCATTCGGAGGCCTACAGCCATGATGGGTGATTAGATAATCAAAGAACTGACCTGTTTGCCCCTCAGGCATCTCATACAGGGCCTGATATCCGGGTGCAGGGTGCCAAATAATTGGAGTGCGAAATCTATATCCTAACCAGGATGACCCTACTTTCATAATGCTTTCGCCATAGAGGTTCAAATGGTTGGCAGCTAACTCAAAGTTCTCATACTTAAATGGTTCCCTGAGCTGGATGTTTGGATCAGAGATTCGGTACCGAAATTTGGCTGCATTAATGGCCAAGTCTTGGATGGAAAGAAAATACTCTAACCCTTCCTGAATAAGTGCCTCATGCATGGGTCCTAAAGTTTCATAGACACCCGGAGTCTTTATGAGGTTTCTATGAGCTTTCCACAACTGCACTGGGTTCCTAGGCTCAGCCCTTACCCGTAAATCTAGACCATTTTCCTGACTCTGGAAAGTATCATAGGCTTTAAGCCACTTAATCCGATTAACCCCGAATGAAATGAATGCTTGAAATTGGATGTCTCCAACGAAAGGGCCAGGGTTTAACTCAGTCTCCTGATTTAGCACAAGGTCATGCAAATAAAGTTCACACAACAATCTCTGGACTTTCACTCCATAATGTTTACAGCAGTCTATAACGTCATTGACAGTGTTGATTTGTATAGGGGCACCTGCTTTAACAGCTTTTATTTTTAATTGTAAATACCGTTCTAATAAAAACAGAGCATAGTTTTTAGCAGGAGCCCTACATGCTAAGACATCATTGTATAAAGAACACAAGGTATTCATCTGCTTAATAACAGTATCTAGTCTACGGGTTACCTGTGCAACTTCCTCTTGTTCCTTTCGCCACCCTTCAAAAGCCTGGCTTTTGGATTGATTGACGTCCCTTAGTTGCTGCTGTAACTCTTCATATTTTTCTCGGGGAACCGTTTGCTCTCTAAGTGTTTCGGCTTCTTGCTGGGCTTGCTTCACCATCTTATGCAAGGTTTTTGTCTTCGGATCTTTTTTCCATAGGTCAGTAGAGGCCGGGAGTTTTACCTGAACTTTCTTATTATGCTGTTTGGAGTTCAGAACCCTGATTACCCCTGAGGGTGGTGCCTCTGTCTGAATTTTCTTGTCACTGGTCCTTATATCATCCTTTTCTGTTTTAACGCGAACATCCGTCTGTTCCTGTTCCTCAGCATCATTTGGAACGTCAGCTGGATTCTCAGTAGGGTTTTGAGTAGCAGGCCGATTGTTGGCCCTCTTTTTCTTCCTTCCAGTCTTTCTTACCTTCTGGTTCTTTTTCAGAATCCTAATTTGTTGTCTGAGCTGGGTTATCGTATTCAACAATTTCTGCCGTTCCTTCCGCAACTTCTTAATTTCCAGTGTTTCATTAGAAGGAACAGCAGACTGTCTGCTGCGGTCTGGACCATGACTAGTTTCTAAATCTTCCTCTTGGGGTTCTTCCTCACTGTTCTGCTCTGGCTGTTCTGGGGTAGGAACCTCGACTGGTTCTTCCTCTTCCTGAGCAACTGTTGTTTCTGCTCCTACTCCCTCTAGAATTTCCTCTTGTGACCTGGGAACAGATTGTTCCCGTTCAGTATTTACCTCCTCTTCATCATGAACAGGCATGTTTTCTTCTTGGGGTTTGTCGTGGGGGTCCTCTGAACTAGAAGGTTGGCCATACTTTCCCATATTGGCTAAGACTGCGGCCAAGTCATCTTCTCCCAGTAGGTCTTGTAATGGGCTATCTTCCTGCTGTACCATTTCCTCCTCCTGTTCAATTTCTGCTTCTATTTCTGTTTCCGAATGCTCGGCTGCTTCTTCTTCGGATTGCTCGTCCTCAATTACCACTGGTTGGCTGGTGCTTTCCTGGAGCTTTTCCAGCCTTCCTCGTATCCGAGCTAACTGGGCTGATTGTCTGGGCTTATCTATGCTTCCTCTCATCCGAGCTAACCGAGCTGATTTTCTGGGTTCCTCTGGTTGCTCGGGTGGATCGATGGTATGCTTGCGCTTTGCCGATTCTTGGTGTATCCCTGGTTGTTCTGATGTACTAGCGACATGTTCTCTGCGTTTTGCCGGTCGTTCTGGTGTGCTTATAGAATGTCTACGTTTTGGGGATGGCGCTGTCAATCCCCCCTCAATCATTGCAATCATCTCTTCCCAGCTGCTCTGTTGCTGGGTGAGACTATGGCTAACAACTAGTCGTATTAACCCATGGTGACTAACGACTGACTCTACATGCTGTGCCTTTTTTATGCTTTGTGCAACATCATGCAGTAATGAGTTCAGGAGTGCAGGTAAATTTACAGAGCATTTCTGCTTTAAAACAACTAAAAGTTTAAGATGTCGTGGTCTTACCACGTCTTTCCTTCCTTCGCAGGTGATGTAGCCCTGCACTATTCTTGCTAACTCCGTCCAGGGTTCTCCTAGGGTTGCTGGCAGAACTCCCCTCCCCTTAATTGTCAAACTCTGGCCTTCGTCCTGGAAAATTTCCATGACCTTCTGTAATCGTTCCTTTTTCAATGTCCATACTGGTCCGGTGGCTGGTAGTCCTGAAACTTCTGCAATTATGTCATCAGTGACTGCTATCCGCTTCCCCCTTAGTGTGGAATGATCATCCTGTAGGTTATGCAGAAATTCCATCGCTACTGTTTCATTAGACTCCTGTAGGCGATTGAAATAATTCAACCATCCTGCTCTTTCCAGGATCTCCCGGGCAGCAGCAGAGATCGTCAACTGCTGAGGCTCGCTTCGAATTGCCCTTCCTCCCATGGTTTCACTGTGGATTCTAAATGGAACGGCAACTACGTTTTCTGTTTGAAACACAGAGAGGGTGATAATCGCAAGGTTTCAAAAACAAAGAGTATGCAACAGTGCAACAGAAAGCAGTTTTGTGTAAAAATAGAATTGCCATGCCGTTAAACCATGCAAAACTGTCGTACACTATTTTTCCCGAATGGTGAGTTGACACGTAATACAGGGAAAGATGAGGTTAACCTCCCCCCCCCGCAATGTGATAGGCTGTCCCAGCCGGCAAATAAAGGGGCGGCACCCGATCTGCAACCAAGTCAGAAAGGAACAGCATGTGGAATTATGCTATGTTAAAAAGGACAACAAATTACCGAAATCGAGGCGGAGAATTGATCGCGTATTATATAAGAGGCTGCTGTGTTATGATATGAGGCTAGTGGATAAGACATGTATCGTACTTGCCAAATCTTAAGTGGTCATGGTCACTTCCGTTGCCATGATTGGTAATGATAAGTGTTCATGCGATGTATAAATCGGGAAATAACATATGATTAGTTCCTAGGATATAAGAAACAAAAGAGTATTAGTATCTTACCCATTGGTGTAACCAAAGTGACTTCAATACCATTAACAGTACTCTGCTGCCAACAGGTGTCCATAACCTTGGCAGAGTTGTTTTTTCACCCTCGGAACCATGATCCTTTGTGTATACTTAGGAGTGTTGTTATGTCAAAATGTAGACCATTATGCTTGGCTTGGTGACCAGTTAACCATAATGCCATTCACGAGGACGGAGCGAAACGTGGGCAGGCCAGCTCGTGATGAGACCTCCTGTTCCAAGGTTTGTTTATTTGATATACCTTTTGGACCATATCCCTGGTGTGGTGGCCATAATGGGAATGCCACTTCACTTCCATCCTCATGATCATGGTAGGCTGGCTCTCGATGAGACCCCCTATCCTGCATTTGACACTTCACATATCCTACTTACATATCATGTTTACATATTTTTTCTTTTTTTATAGAATACTTTTCCTTATTTATACACAAAGGGTGGTTCAACACTCCTTAAGAGTAGGAATGGTGGAAGAAGTCTTATCATCTCAATAGGAAGATATAAGCTCTTTTCTCTTATTCCCAAGTAATAATCAAAAAAGTTTAAGGGGATCAGCATGATAAAGATAACCAATCAGGGCAAAATTAGTAAAACCATGTCAACAAAAGGTAATAAATAAGTATGTCCTTCTGTTTGTCCTCTTACTAATGCAGAGCTTTATAGATATAGCGATTTATGGTTTGCAGATTTCGGTATGTTGTGATTTTATATTTCATTGCACAAATACATAGCTGTATCTTAAAGACTAGAAAGAAGACGGGCAAGAAGCATCCTCAATTTAGATCAGGAAAAGGGATAAGCTGTTTCACAAGGAGAGCAAAAGTATGCTAGAGGTGTTCCTTTGAAAAAGAAACAACGACGGATGATAGAAAAAAGGAACAACAAAAATGCAAATGCCGTTCCTTTGGGAAAAGGAACGGCAAAAATAAAAATACTATAAAAACACTCTAAATGCCATTCCTTTGAAAAAGGAACAACAGTAATAAAATAACGTTGTTTCTTTGAAGAGGAAGGAACAGTGGTAACCAAAAGGAACAGCGGAAGATGTAACAATGCCGTTCCTTTGAAAAAGGAACAACAGAGATCCCGAATGCTGTTCCTTTACAAAAGGAACAGCAAAAGGAACAGCAAAATCAGCATAAAAAACACGCAGATGCTATTTTTAGAAGGGCAAAAATCGAACTTTGTGAAAGAAAAGGAACAACAAAAAAATTGACAAGAAAATATTTAATTCAAACTTATGTACAAGAACCACTCAAAAAAAACAACAACTTATGTACAAATTACAAAAAGAAATGAACCCTTAATGAATTACAGGTGAGGAAGATTTCTCTTCCTCTCCTAAGATCTCCATATCAGTGTCTCGGCATAGCTGCTGGCAGAAGGATTCCCGAGTGAGTGGTTTGCGATAGAGACGGACTCGGTGGCCATTAACTTTGAATGCATATCCAGAACCGTCAATGGTAATTAGAGTAAGGGTTCCGTTGTCATGCACCTTCTGGATTTCGTATGGTCCCAACCATCGAGTCTGAAGTTTTCCAGGGAAGTCCCGAAACCGAGAGTCGTATAACAGAGCCCAGTCTCCCTCGTGGAAGACTTTGTTTTTGATGAGCGCATCATGCCATTTAGCTCGCTGCTGTTGAATCAATGCTGTATTTTGTAGTGCAGAGAGCCTAATTTCGTCCAATTCATTGATCTGCTGTAGTCGATTGATTTGTGCCTCGCTTAGATCTAGGCCAACTTCCTGTGATGTCCGTAATGTTTGGATTTCGAATTCTATGGGAAAAATGGGCTGTTTTCCAAACACTAATTGATAAGGTGAGTAACCGGTGGTGCTCCTCCATGTGGTTCTATAGGCCCAGAGTGCTTCAGGTAGTCGGGTAGCCCAATCACGCCTATGTGACGCAATGGTTTTCGTTAGGATTGATTCTATTATCTTATTGCTACTTTCTACCTGCCCATTCGCCTATGGGTGATATGGAGTAGTGATCTTATGCTGGACATGATAATTGTTAAGTGTTGCAGCTAATTTATGCCCAACGAATTGTGGTCCTCCATCTGTAATTATTTCCCTAGGAAGGCCATAACGAACAAATAGAAGGAACAGGAACTGTATGACAGAGTCCTCTGTGGCTCTTGGCAATGCTTCTGCCTCAACCCATTTGGTGACATATTCTGTTGCCACCAAGATATATGTTTTCTGATTTGACGAGGGGTTGATGGTTCCAACGAAATCAAGAGCCCATCGCTCGAATGGTTCGATGACTAATTGTGGTTTCAGAGGCATCTCATCAGCTTGACCAGGTCGTCCTGCTCGCTGGCAGCTGTCACAGGCTTGGACAAACTTCTTCGCATCTTTGAAGATCGTAGGCCAGTAATATCCTGTCTGCAATACTTTATGTCCCGTTCTACGCTCGGCGAAGTGCCCCCCACACGGTCCATCGTGACAGGCTTTTAGGATGTCGAAGATTTCATCCTCTCTAACACATCGCCTGATATGCATGTCTGCTCCTGTGTGAAACAAATAGCCTCCAATCCACGAAAATCGAGAACTTTTCTGAATGATCTGCTTGCGCTCATTAGGAGTTAAATGTTTTGGT
The DNA here is from genome assembly GCA_034641835.2 of Pinus albicaulis. NCBI lineage: Eukaryota > Viridiplantae > Streptophyta > Pinopsida > Pinales > Pinaceae > Pinus > Pinus albicaulis. The sequence goes on along the minus strand of CM076579.1, from coordinate 158,030,644 downwards.
AATTTACCTACTGCGAGGTAGTTGGCAACATCAGCATACCAGGGTGTTTTAACGGCAACATCAAACAGGTGCTCATCCGGAAATTGATCTTCAACTGCTGCTGCATCGCTCGATTTTGGTATTCTCGAAAGAAAATCGGCTACAGGGTTTTCTTTGCCAGGCCGGTCCTTGATTGTGATGTCGAATTCCTGCAATAAGATTAACCATCGAGTTACTCTGGCATTTGTGACAGGCTTTTTTGCTAAATATTTTATAGCAGAATGGTCTGTATATAAGATAACAGGATAGCCTGTAATATAATGTCTAAATTTATTGACAGCATGTATTACAGCTAGGAATTCTTTTTCAGTAACAGTGTAATTTAGTTCAGCAGGGGATAAATTCTTGCTGATGTAATAGATGGCATATGGTTTTTTATCCTCTTCCTGTGCAAGGACTGCGCCAATGGCTGTATTGGAGGCATCAGATGATATCTGGAACGGTAGGTCTCAGTTTGGTCCTCGAAGGACTGGGGCTGTGGATACAAGCTTCTTTAGATCCTCGAAAGCACGGTCACATTTGTCCGTCCAAAGAAAATCAACGTTACCAGTTAGTGCATATAAAGGAGCAGCAATGTGCGAATAATGTTCTATAAATCGTCTATAGTAACCAGAAAATCCAAGAAAGCTGCGTACCTCTGTTTGAGTAGTAGGAGTGGGAATGAGCAAAAGTATTTGGATTTTGGCCGGGGTCTACTCAATGCCGAAGCCGCTCGAAACATAATGTCCTAGGATAAGTCCTCTACCATCAAGAAAAATTTCGTGGCTTAAGCAAAGCCCTCGGGTACAATGCAACAAGGTTGTAGGACTTTTCTAGGTGTCTAGAGCTGTATCAAAATCATCTCCATATGGTGTAAAGTCATCCATGTAAACTTCAAGTCCATCATTTATTAAATCTGCAAAAATGCTAAGGATAGCCCTTTGAAATGTGGCAGGAGTGATTACATAGGCCAAAAGGTAGAACTCGATAGGAAAATGTTCCCCAGGGACAAGTAAAAGTAGTTTTATCCTGGTCTTCGGGGCACCGAATCCGATTGTATCCACCGAAGCCATCCAAAAAAGAAAAGAATTTCTTCCCCGCTAAAGTATCTAATACTTGATTCTATGAATGGGAGAGGAAAATGATCTTTCCGTGTTTCCTTGTTTAGTTCCCTATAATCCACATGCATTCTCCATTTTCCATTCTTTTTTTGGTACCACCATCAGCCGGAGAGACCCATTTACTATCGAAATAGGATAGATAAAGTTGACATCTAAAGTTTCGAAGTTCGCCTTTACCACATCCTTTAGATGAGGATTAAGTCTCCTTTGCGTCGACGAATGTGTCCGGCGTCTTTTTTCTCGTATAAATGTGGTGTACATAACTGGGATCAATTCCTCTATGTCAGGTAATCCCATGCAAATGCTTCTTGGATATTTTGTTAACAAATGGATGAGCTTAGTTTCCTCGTCAGTGTGAGGTTAGCATTGATGTTTAAAGTTTTCCCCCGTGGAATTTCCACAGCTTTTTTACTATTTCCGTACTGTATAACAGGTATCATTTGGTCATGCGTATCTTTCAGAGGATCTTCCTCCAATTCATTATCAAATGTCGCTTCTATCATGTGACACCGTGTGCGAGGTTCATTGACTAATGAAATTATTAATGGCATCATCTTCGTTTGGTATTTAAAATCAAGTGCCTGTATAGTTAATGGAGATCCGATGTTATCGCAAGGTATGATACAAATGGTGCTTATTAGTTTTGATCATTGTGACACTTGGCTGCGCCGGAGGATATAGAACTACCTTGCTATATTCCGGTCCTCTAGTTATGGTCATATTTCCCCGCCGTAGCCAATGTAGGCACCTGGGAGTGGCAAGCCAAGGTCTACCTAAAATTAGTGGATGTCCATCAAGTCGGGTTTTGGATTACTATCGAAATCGGTTGGATACTCCTAGGATTCTACGTAGACCATGACATCATGTAGGGTACCCCTCTCGGTCTAACCACAGACGGCCACCAATTCCAACAGAGTAGAGGTGGGTCTTGGCGTATTGGATTCCGAGCTTTTGGCAAGTAGTGGTTGTTAAAATATTAATTGCAGCCCCTAGATCAACTAAGGCATTAGACAGGGTCTGACCATATAAATTTGAACAAGCTATAATTGGATTCCCTAGGTCTTCATATTTAATGGGTGTTTCTCTTCCGCATAATAGGTCGATAAAGTACCGACTACTTGGACTCTTGGATTATTTGTTATATTCTCCTTGGTTTCTTTATGCACAATTCTTTGATAGTTTTTGCGTATATGGGAATGTCTTGAATGGCTTGGAGGAATGGAATTTTTATGTACGTATTTTGTAATTCTCCCGTAATGTCAAATTCAGATATTGCATGGGTCGAGGTATGGCTAATCGTTCGGGAACGGGAGGAGAGGATGTGGTTGCTTGATTATGAGTTTGTTGCTTATTTACATCCTCTTGTTGTAACCGATGTTCTCTCGGTAACCGATCTTCAATATGAACCCGTTTTATCTCCCTCGGTTTCAATTATAATACGTCCGCATCTTAACCGAAGGTCATTGCACTCTCTCAGTCGGGTCCTATTTCGGTGTTTCTATGATTTGAATAGATTGGACCCGTCTTCATTTGGATTGGGATCGGGTTGGCCGGGAGTTGCGTCTCAAGTTAGACCGGGGATTTTGTTGTAAGGTCGCAGTAGGTTGAGGGAGCGGAATAGTTCCACTGGTGGAACATCGGTCTTTGCCGATTGTCTCCGCCGTGGTAAACTTTGTGAAGTAGAGGGAGTCCATCAGGATGATATGGGCCATTTTGCCAATATGGTGGAGTGTAAGTGAAATTCGGCCAACCCGTATTGGCTTGTTTGATTCTGGCCCATGGATTTGAAGAAGGAAACGATTGTGGTGACCACGCTTGTAAATGGGGGTTGAGATTGATTTTGCCACATACCATATTGTTGAGCATTATACCGTGGGGGTTGAAAGAAAGAGGTTGAGTCCGAAACATACCAAAGTTGTCTCGCCGCCACCGGGCGGGGCGCCGGGTTGATCGAATTTACCACCTCCGGTTCTTCTTCTCGCTTCCTTGTATACCGCTTTCAACTGTGAAGTGAGGGGCAACTCTCCGTAAGGTGATCTTTGTACAGATGGCGCATGTTTGGACTTTATCCAGTTGACATTCCTTGTGGCTATGTTTTTTTCTGCATCGGCGTAAGATTGCCAAATTTGTCTTACCTCCAATCAAGCCGTTTAGCCTACACAATATCAAGTTGTGTAGTTAGTGTCCCCATAATATCGCTAAAATTTTCTAATAAATTTCCAATTTCGCACGTGTTACTCCTTCGCTCGATACTTTGTTATCTCTTGCAAACCGATCATATTCGTCTAAGCTTTATTCTTTGTGTCAGCTCGAACTCCTGATACATAAATCAATGATGTCGCCAAAGAAATTCTCTTGATAAATGTCCCCTTTTCCCATAATGTTTAATGTTTCAATCCATTGTTCTCATACCCCTTATTAATGCAAAGCTTTTAACACATTATCAGTAAAGGTAGCTGTGATGCATAAGGAGATCTTTAGAGATTGTACCGAAAACGTTCCACATACTCTTCCAATGTTTCATTCGGTCCGGCTAACATTTGAAATATTTCATCTTTTAATTCTCTGACCTACAATAACTTCGATATTTTTTTAAGAAGGATTCTTTCATTTGATCCCAATTGTTGATAACCTCGCCACCTAGCCCCATAAACCATCTTAAAGCAAAACTTCCTTTTAATGTAGAGGGAAATAATTTCAATTCTTTGGGATTGGTGGTGTAATCATACTCCCTACATAACACATCGAATTCGAATAAAATGCATCCTGGATCTTCCGATGTGAGTCCGCAAATGTAGGGATATGCCGAAGAGGATATTGCTTTCATGGGTGCATTTGCTTAATCCACTATAGGATATTGTAATGTAGAGGTTTGAGCATTTGGCTGGTTTTGAGCCATGGTATCGAATATATGCCAATAACCTTCTCGGGATATCTAGGAGGGTATTCCTAGGTTGAGAGGGAATGGTTTTGACAGGGATATTTTTAATAGCGCTTCCTTATCCGAATAATGAGAATTCTCGGCATTGATTCCTTCAACAACGATTTTCGCAAAGACTCCCCCTTATCCGGGCTATCTAATGGCTGATTTGTTTCAATAGGATTTTGTTTCCTTGGTTTCCCCGTTTCTCCTTCTCCTTCACAAAAAGTTGTTGGAATTCCCTTCCGCAATAGTTCTAGAGTAGAATTTTCGATTTCTTGAAAGTCCTACTCTTCGCCTTGACTATGGTACTCAAAGACAAAGCATGTATGGTGATCCCGGGTTCGAAGGGAACTAGTGTGCGGTTTAGAAATGTTTTTCCCGCCTTACCGATGGCCGAGATTCTCGTGTGCTTATAGATTTTGTCTATGAAGGTCGTTCGGCCAAGGGTCACCTACTCTTTAGCTTTTCAAAGCTTGGGGTTTGATGTTCTTTTCTCGGTCTTTTCGCTAGTCATGCACTCAAATGAACTACCAACTTCTATTCAAACAAAGCAAAAACAACTCGTTAGGAAAGCTGATGTAGTTGAGCAGGGTTTTTACATGCTCCGCACGTAGGTTCTTACCTTCCGTTTAGATCCAACTCCTCCCTAGCAAAGCCTGCACACTACTCGGGAAAAAAAACAAATGGCTACACTCTTTTCCAAGAACGGCGCCAAAATGCAGAGCTATAAAAAGGGTTCTCTCACCTCTAATTACCTCACATTAATATGTCAATCCGGGAGCGTTTTTTATTAAGCAAAGAGTGACTCGGCCCGAGGCTATCACTTGTCGCAGTAATGCTAGTAGTACAGTTGCTTAAGAAATACAAGAGTAAATGATGCTTGTCCGTAACTAAATTACTTCAAAGAATAAATCACACACTCGTAAAACTCAACAAATTATCAAGAAGCGTTCGCGTCGATAACTCCATCCCTTCGGAACCGATGGAAAGGAAACGAGAGCATAGACCATGAGCTCCGGGAGCTAGATGCTGGGATCGCCAATGCTCAATACAAATTTAGATCACCTCTCACGCCAAAACAACAAATGCGAGTAAATGGAACAAGAAATAAAGGATTGAAATGTATTAATTGAATGTAACAAAGAAATCTAAAATGAACAAAGAATTGAATAACTAAGTCCCGCGAGTTGTAACCAAGCTTAATCTATTAACTCAAATACACTCTTCGCAAATCAAAATAACAATCTTTCACTCTTAAGGAAAATCACACGAAACACACTAATGGAACAAATAAGTAACTACCGATAAATTATGGAACAAAGACTACAGTAAATCGTAAACGCACGCAACACGCCGGAATAATAATCGATCAATCCCGAATCAACATGAATGTGACTATGCTTCCAAATAGAACACTATTATTTCGGAATCCAACGATTATGAAAAACACTACCTCAAACGAATGTATGACACGAATGTTCGCATAACAACAGAATGTACGTTAAGAACATGCAATTAACATGATTCTATCCGTAAAAATCTCAATGATTCAATATTTAACGCAGCATGTAATATCAAATTATAAAGCATATCAAATTACCAAAATAAATAATGATAAACAAACCACGCAGAAATCAAGTCATAATGGCATGTAAGCAAGTGTCCTCCGGTCGGGCCCTTAGCCTCCAAGGATACACCGCTTGAAGTTAATCCAGATTTCAGATGAAATAATCACCAAGATTTTATTAATGCATCTACTAAAAATACAATAAACCAGCTTCTCAACGAGACTTAATAATCGTAGCCGATGTTTAACAAAAATTACATAAAAGCGTATCCTTCTTATTATTCACGAATAAAGGCTGCCCCTTTATATAAAGGTGACGACCCGAGGATGTCCAAGTAACAAGATAAATAAAGCAGCGATCCCTCAGGATCGAAGATCTTGAGGGATTCGCCAAACTGTTAATTCTTCATCCTTTCCTTTCTTTTGCGCCAAGCTGGTGTCTTCTCCTTCTTTTCCTGGCCGACTTGCTTTAATCTGTTTAGCCTTGTTTGCATTCGGTTCACCTTCAGAGGGACAACAGTTATCTCGACTTTGTCTCTTCCTTTGGAGCGGCAATTCCTCGTTTTCTCCTTTTCCTGTACAGAAAATAACCATTATCAGTGGTTAAGTCTTGCTTATCAATTCTCACATGTTTTGTTATAGTTCCTTATTACTTTCCAAATTCATGATACAAAAAGGTTTACAAATTCTACTAAAAAGCCACTGAAATAATCATCAAAAGCATACCTTTTTAGTACTCCACAACTTCCACAGCTTTATCTATTGTTGCAGCACTATATGCTCCTGCATATTGGGAAAAATTAGTGAGATCCTTGGATGGATTCACTTCAGTATTCTTGTAAACAATTTTCATGAACTCCTCTTGTGAAGTAGAAAACATGTCCTGATCCATCTTCCTTCTTTTTCTCTGTTTTTTAACAACAACCTTATGTTTAGGGCTGTAGAATACATCCAGAGGAGGGATCTCCTCAATTTTCAACACAATTTGTCCTGTAGGATGTTCAGGAATGATTTCAACATCCTGATCTTCTGGCTTTTTCTCTTCAGGATTATCTTGCAGTCCTAATTGATGAGCAAATTGATTATATTGTTTCAACAATTGTGAGGAAACATTAGGATCAACAGAGTCTACTATTTTCTCAGTAGTTTTGTTTCCTCCAAGTTGTGTATCTGTTTTCTCTATATTTGTTTCCTGTTCATTGGTTTTGCTGCCTGATCTTTCTTTTTTATTATGCACATTAGTATCAGTACTTGTGCATTCTTTCGATGTTTGAGCTGTGGACTGTTGATCAGTATTTACATCGGATTTTCCATCAGTGCTTACTTTTTCAGTATGTATAACAGGATCATTTCCTATTACTTCCTTTTGTATCTGTGCAATGGGCTAGTCAGTTGCTGATTGTGTAGTGACCTTAATGGTAGATGTTTCTCCTGTTGTTTTGCCAGATGTATCCTCTGTTTCTGACCCTTGTATAGGAACTCTCAATTGGTCTAGAGGAACTTTCAACAATATTTGACTTCTAAATAGCATAAATTTATTCATTCCTTCTTTCTGGAATTTGGACTTGGCCAAATTATAAACTTGAGAAAAGTCATTTAATGAAACAAACAAATCATCAAATTCATCCGATTCATGCTCAAACCAAGCAATTGAAACTGAAGAAGTAACATTAAAAGCTATCTTTTGTGGATCATATTGTCTCCCCTGGATTGTTGCCAATTTAAAACCCTTTATTTTGGCGACTTCCTTTTTTGCATGCTTGAAGTCATTCAAAGTAAAATGTCCACAATTGAATGGAAAAGAAGGCCACATTCTTTTCTTACTATTGCTCAGAGATCTGGACATTCCTTCAACTGTCAATTGATAGGAGATTTCCTGGGCTAGAAGTTTATTTGGAACAAAAAGAGGGAGAACATGGGGTTCCACAATACTCCCGAAAATCCTGACATACGTGAATATTTCCTCTCCAAACCAATCTCCTATTGAGGATAAGTCAGTTTTAGCTTTGTCGGATAATCTAGGGGGAAGGCGATTGAAAATGGTTTGAAAGACTAGAATAAGGAAACCATGACATATTCTATACACATGATATTTGAAATGAAATTTCCAAAGGAGTTTATGATATATATGAATCGGAGTGGGATCCTTGGCATTCCATTTCCATCCTAACAAGGGAAACTCAGAATTAAAACAAAGAGCGTCTAGAATATAAGCACAGAAGAAAAAGGGAGTGGTATTTCTAGCGGTTTTATCTTGTCTGTATTCGAGTATCCTATTAGCTATCCTATTAGAAAGAATAACAGCCCAGTCCATAATTTCGGAATTGACAGCAGCTAGGATTAAAGGAACCATTTGTATAGAAAACCTAGCAGAATTGTTATTGCAAAATAATCTACACATCATGGAAGCGGCATAGCAATATGTGGGTGAAAGAGAATCTACTGAATACATACCGGATGATTCATTTTTGTGCTTTTCAGGATTTTTCCTCCATTCTTTGATAGGTTCAGATTGAAATTTATTACTGTCAGCAAATTCTTTGATAAATTCTTTATTATAGACCTTCTGCGGATCAGGGAGATGATACATTGCTTTGAGGTCTTCTGCTTTGAATGATCCAAAAGATGCTCTAGAAGCTGAAATAAACATTTTGTCCTTAATTTTTACATTATCGATGACCCATCGAATCACATCATAATAAGGAATGATGTTTGCTCTAGCTGCAATTCGATGTAGGAATGAATTTGCAACTGTTCTCTCAGTAATCTCAGAGTCGGAATCTGAGTTATCTTTATCCGGAACTGATACCTTTGCTACTGTGTCTTTAGGGTTTTCACTCTAAATCAGATTATAAACTCCTTCCCATGTCATTTTGCCTAGCCCTTGACATGATGTATCTGTAACTAGCTTCAGTTTTACTGGCTTTTCCTTCGAGACTGTAGGAATCTCAACAAACTTAACAGCAACAACAATCTTGGTTATCCTCATTCTCTTTGACATTTATGTGCCTGATATTGTTTCCCTCTGTCTGCGAATGAAAATATTTGGCGTTCTTTGATTCTACAAGGAAATAAGTTCTCAGTCGTGATAAACAAGCAATTGAAAAGAACGATTATAAAAATTATGGGTTCATGATTCATTATTTATTGAATCCGTGTAACACTTAAATATTTTTTTTGGGTTACACTCACGTATTCAAAAAAGAATCGTAAACCAATAATCATTTGATTTGTTATTGAATGTTGAACGTACAATTAGAGATTTGGCGCTTGTGAAATATTATAAAATTACCTATTTTGAATTATTCAAATGTGATGAATGTAGTATATTAAATATCAATCGCATCAAAAGTATTCAAAATGGTACATATATATCACAATATAGATTTCTCCGATTGCCTATTGCGATTGCAAACTTCTCTGATTTCCGATTAGATGGTGGTATATCGCATCGGAGAGTTTCAATCGAAAATAATTATCAATGGTTTTCTCCGATTTCCGATTGCGATATGGTGGGGTCTACCATATAGAGATTCTTCTCATTTAAGCGAAACAAATTTTTATTTCCTTTTGAAAAGTGTTTTATAATAAAGCGCGTCGCATCGGGGAATTTTCAATTGACCAAAAAGAATTTATTAAAAGTGCCCCGATCACGCGATTGCGATTGATCGCATCGCATCGGAGATATGTGAATGAATAACTTAAATCCTTTGCGATTGGAGATTTGTGATTGGACTAATCGCATCGGAGATTTTGAACATGTATGTAAAACTTCTCTCAAAGATTTTTCCGATTTCCGATTTCCGATTACTGTTCATGAGACTTTTGCAATTGATTTATTTTCTATAATAAAGTCTTTTGATCGGATCGGAAGTTTTTGAATGTTGTATTTGTTTGTACACACTTGGTAACAAAGATATGCAATGATTCATTCAAAACAATGAATCTTTATTTCTAAGTCTTTTATCCCTATATTAGAAGAATAAAAAAAAGGGACCCTATTTCTAAATGAATTTTATTCTAAAATTTTGGAAAAAGGGAGGGTTGTTGTATAGTACAACACATATCACCGCATAGTGTAATTAACCGGAAAACTCCTCCATCAGTAATTTCCTTTACCATATAGGGACCTAGCCAATGCTGACGAAACTTTCATGGGTGCTTCGTAAACTGGCTATCGTATAGAAAGACCAATTCTCCCTTCGTAAATATTTTCTGTTGAATATGTCGATTATGCCATGCTTTTTCTCAGGCCTTCTAAACTTTTTGATGGAAGTTAGTAATGAATCAATCTTCCCACAAGGCCACGACCTGCACTAACCACTCTTCCATGATATCAGGCTCAGCCATGTTTGTAAAGGTTGTGATACGCAAGCTCAGAACAATATATTCCATGGGCATAATGGCCTCCTTTCCATAAACCATCTGAAATGGTGCTTTTGAGGTCATTTTCTTGCAAGTGGTTTGATAGGCCCAGAGGACCGATGGGATGCGCATGTCCCTGTCACTTTGATCAACATTACAAACCTTGGTCAGTTCTTGTTCCAAGATTTTATTAAAATCTTCTACAATTCCATTTTCCTGTGGGTGATATGGGGTGCTTTTCATGTGGTGGATCCGAAATTATTCACTCAAAAATTTTACCTCTATTGCTCATCAAGATCTTCTTTAGCAACTTCTCCATAAGTGTTGTGATTAGTGCGTATAGTTGAATGAACTTCTTGTAGTAGCCTATATGTCTGAGGATAGAGCACAGTTGTTTCTCAGTTGTAGGGACTGCTAGGTTGATGATAACTGTGACCTTGGTGGGGTCAACCATCAGTCCCTGTCAAGAGACTATGTGGCCTAGAAAGATATCGAAAGGTAGGTACGAGATGCACTTCTTAATATTAAAGTAAATCTAGTGCTTCCTACAAGTGTCTAACATCATACGCAGGTTCGAGACGTGATTCTTTACCAAACCAAATACTATCCAATCATCAAAATACACCTCCAAGAACTTGTGGATGAAATTTTTGAATACTGTGACCACCACCTAAGAAAATATGGCAGGGGCATTCTTGAGCCAAAAAGGCATGAAAATGTACCGGAAGGATCCCCATTCAGTGGCAAACGTATTTTTGCTACAATCTTCACGTGCGATCCTGATCTGATGGTAGCTCGAGAACCGATCAATGAATAAGTATGCTTCTTTCCCTCCCATGCTATCAAGAATTTCATTAGAAAATGGTGCAGGGAAGGCATCGTGAACACAGGCATCGCTTAGTTTGCGCAGGTAAACATAGATTCTATTGGAAATACTAAGAGGGGGGATCAATCAATATTCCTTTCAATTACAACATTAGTTAATCTTCAATTATTATCAGTGTTTGTACAATGATAGCAGTAAACAAAAGGAACATAAATTCACATATTTTTTAAGGTGGAAACCCACTCCTGGACAAAAACTACCTAATGATTTTCTAATAATTCTTCAATATTCAACTCCAATTGAAAATAAAGCTCCAACTTCCTAGAATCTAGAAAAGCATTCTTCTCCAGCTCCCACTTGATGGATGATCCAACACCCGAGATCCTTCAATACTCAACTTAATGAATTCCACAACACCAAAAGAGCTACAACTCACCCTAGCACCACCCTACCACCCTATAGAAGAATAAAAGAAGAATGGACTCCCGTACCAAGGAAAATGATCCACTTTACAATGATATAGAATAATGTAGAAGAAGAAGACACACTAGACCATAACCCCAACAATGACACAAACACCTAATGATGATCCTAGACCTCCCGACACTGCCTCTTCAACTCTTAGCAGATAGACACTAGTACAATTTTTACAATAATGTATTTACAATTACTTAGTACAATGATACCTTTACAGTGACAGTATGTAGTGCTGCCCACTTGAAGACTTCATGTGATGAGCTTCTTGTTGCTATTATACACCTTGGTTTTTGCTCTTGTCATGCTATCCTCTGCTGCACCTTGCTTTGCTTTGCTGCCCTAGAAAATATGGTCCTTTGCAGCCCTTGACAACACATCATCTAGCTTTTTCTTGCCTTCTAGGAGCTTGATATTGAATCTTGTGTATATCTATTATTTCAGATCCCCAATATGTGATTTTTGGTCCTATAGTATTCCTATAAGTCTTCTTTTCAATGCCATAGGTTCGACCAAATTTGGACTCTTCAAGAGAGAGCGATGCCTAATCTCTCACAATGCCCTAATTATGGATTTTTTCGATAGAGCATAATTGTACAGCATGCCACGTATCACTGTTTCTTCATTAGGCTCTAAAATTGATAGGGAGAAAACTACAGTCTGTGCCCTATCTATCACTTTTTACATAATTCCAATCTGATATTCAGAGGGAGAGTTATTACGATTTTCCCAAGGTAACTTCTTTGAGACAAATTTCAGGAGTCTACAAACACATTGACTTCCACATACCATATCTCCAAAAATATTGCACAAATTGATCTAAAATTTTCATAGGAGCTTCCTCAAGATTTCAGATTCACCTTGTACGAATTTCAGCTTCTTAACCTTCGTATAAAAAATGTTAGAGTGAAAATTCCACGATGACCTGTTTCAGATGGCGAAATCCCTTACATAAGGAGTATATGAGGATCACAATTTATATAAATGCTTAGGTTGAGAGGGGTTTCAACAAGTGAACGTGGGAGGGATTTTGGGAGCTTAAAAAATATTAATTATGACTTTTCAATGACCCATGCCACAACCCCATGGAGTTTTAGCCCACTAATTGGGATTACAAACTTCAAATATGAATATCTCTCAAACCGTGAAGAATTACATGGCATGCCATATATCAACAGAAACATCTTGACAAGAAGAAACCATAAAAATCATTTTTGACCTAGAATATAGTAGTTTTATAGGTCAAAATTCCCACTAAATATTGGGGTAACCCCTGGTGCTGCTTGGGTTGACATCAATGACAACAGTTGATCAACAATCTCCCCCTTTGGCATTGATGGCAACACAAGTACTCCCCCTGTGATCATGACACCTCTTCCTACAACATTCTCTCCCCCTTTGACATCAATGGAAAAGGGTAACTCCCCCTGACACACAACCATCCTGTGGACCTGTACACACTTCCACTCCCCCTTTATATTCTGAATAAGGAAATTCTAATGAGAACTTGGGAGAATCCCAAGGTTCTGGCGAAGATATTCCAATGCTTCACGAGTACTCTCATGATCATCAACGCTTCCTGCACAATCTGCAGCTGTAAAGGCATGAATAATGAGATTGTTTCCCTTGGGATACCACAAGCCATATTCTATTGTTCCCTTTAGATATCAAAGAATTCTTTTGATGGAAATAATATGTGATTCTTTTGGTGTTGCTTGGAATCTTGGTACTTGTCCAACTGCTTGCATAACATCTAGCTAGGAGGCTGTTACATATAGAAGACTACCAATCATAGATATTTACAACCTTTGATCCACATCCTTAGATGAGTCATCTATGCTCAATTTGCAACATGTTACCATCAGAGTAAGGATGTGTTTGCAATATTCCATTTTGAATTTATTGAGCATTTCCTTGATGTACTTAGCTTGACATATAAATATTATTTTCTCTTGCTGACATATTTGAAGCCCTAAGAAGTATTTCAACTCACCAAGTAAAGACAATTCGAAATCACTTTGCATATTTGTAGCAAACTTCTAGTTAGTCGATCGTCACTGTTACCAAATATTATATCATCCTATTTAGCTATTAAATTTGCTTTAGTTTCTACATCCAGAACATATATGTCATTTGGAGCTCGAATTGTTGTAGCCACAATTTCACCATACCTGCCTTTCTTGATTTCACATTTTATGGAGTTGAATAGTATTGTGTGTCCTTGATCACACATTTGTCCAACACTGAGCATATTTTGATTCATGTTTTCAACCAATAGAGCATCTTTGCTTCCAAGAGTGAGGGTACCTGATCCTATAACATTTGAAGATCCATCATTCCCAAAGGAAACAATTCCATCCTTCTTCTCTTTCAGAGATACAAATTTCTTTCTATCTCCAGTCATATGCATTGAGCAACTGCTATCAACATACCACACATCTTTGTTGTTTTGAGCCTTGAGAGTGAGAGCACAATTATCAGTCTTCTTCTTCTTCCATGGTCGTTCGTTCCATGGCTTCAAAGATTCGTCTGGAGGATTTTCAAGTCTGAAGTCTCTGGCTATGTGTCCAAAGTTTCGACATTTGTAACATTCAATATTATTTCTTAAATATTCAAATCTGTTGATGTTTCACTGAGCCCTGAGAGGTTCATATTTGACAGATCTCCTGGAATTGTATTCTTTCCTGGGGTACGTGCGACATTCTATAGCTTTATGACCAAATTTTCCACATGAGTAATAGTAGCCATAAAAAATATGTTCGTACCTAGATGGAAATCTTCGTCAAGGAATTGTCTTCCAAGGTTGTGTTGGAAATACTGAGGGGGGGGGGGGGGTGGCGGGGGGGCGGGGTGGATTAGTATTCCTTTCAATTAGACCATTAGTTAATCTTCAATTATTATCAGTGTTTTTACAATGATAGCAGCAAACAAAAGCAACACAAATGCACACAGTTTTTAAGGTGGAAACCCACTCCTGGACAAAAACCACCTAATTCTTTTCTAATAATTCTTTAATATTCAACTCCAATTGAAAATAAAGCTCCAACTTCCTAGAATCTAGAAAATCATTCTTCTCAAGCTCCCACTGGATGGGCGCTCCAACGCCCGATATTGTTCAGTAGTCAAATAAACGGATGCCCCAACACCCAATGAGCTACAACTCACCCTAGCACCACCCTACCACCCTATAGAAGAATAAAAGAAGAATGGACTCTCGTGCCAGGGAAAATGGTCCACTTTACAATGATATAGAATAATGTAGAAGAATAAGATACACTAGACCATAACCCCAAATTTGACACAACCACCTAATGATGATCCTAGACCTCCCAACACTGCCTATCCAACTCTTGGCAGATAGACACTAGTACAATTTTTACAATAATGTATTTACAATGACTTAGTACAATGATACCTTACAGTGACTGTATGCAGTGCTGCCCACTTGAAGACTTTATGTGATGAAATTCTTGTTGTTTTTCTATACCTTGGTTGTTGCTCTTGTCATGCTACCCTCTACTGCACCTTACTTTGCTTTTCTTCCCTAGAAAGTCTGGTCCTTTGCAACCCTTGACAACACATGATATAGGTTTTCTTTGCATTCTAGGAGCTTGATATTGAATATGGTGTACCTATGTTACTTCAAATCCCCAATATTTTATTTTCATTCATCTAGTAGTCCTCTGATTATTCTTTCCAATGCCACAGGTCTGACCAAATTTGGATTCTTCAAGGGAGAGTTATACCCATTCTCTTACAATCCCCTAATTATGGACTATTTCAGCAGAGAAAACTTGTACAGCGTGCCACGTGTCACTGTTTCTTCATTCAGCTCTAAAATTGATAGAGAGAAAATATAGTCTATGCACTATCTACCAATCTTTACGGAATTCAAATCCGATACTCAGAGAGAGAGTTATGATGATTTTCCGAAGGTTACTTCTTTGAGATGAATTTCAAGAGCCAAAAACACTAACTTCCACAGATCATATCTCCGAAAATGTTGTGCACCTTGATCTGAAATTTTCACAGAAGCTTCCTTAAGATTTTAGCTTCACCTCATAAACATTTCAACTTTTTAACCTTCATAGAAAAAGATTTAGAGCGAAAATTCCACGATGACCTGTTTCAGATAGCGAAATCCCTTGCATAAGGAGGAAATGAGGATCACAATTTATATAAATGCTTAGGTTGAAATGGGATTCAACAAGTGAACGTGGGAGGGATTTTAGGAGCTTAAAAAATATTAATTATGACTTTTCAATGACCCATGCCACAACCCCATGGGGTTTTAGCCCACTAATAGGGGTACAAACTTCAAACATTAATATCTCTCAAACCGTGAAGAATTGTGTGGTGTGCCATATATCAACAAAAACATCTCGACATGTAAAAACCATCAAAAGCATTATTGAGCCATAGTATATTAATTTGGTAGCTCAAAATTCCCATGCATTATTGGGGTAACCTCTAGTGCTTCCTGGGTTGACATCAATGACAACCACTGATCAACAGGTTGTTCTTGCGAATCTTGTCCAATGAAGTCTACATGCATGTCAGATCTCATAGGTTCATTGTATTTTGTTGTATAAGCTCTTGCTTCTTCTTCTTTGTAACCAATCCCAGTTCTGTCATTGTAAGATCATTTATTTTTGATGAGTTCTTCCAATGCCCTTGAGCTGTTGGCAAAGTTTTGGATAGTTTTTCCTTTCATCACTTCCTTACGCAGTGAGACTACTTCGGCTTCTAATTCTTCTCTTTATTGGTTGCTTCCTTCCAAATTCTTTTGAGGTGTCTCTTCAATGCATTTGTTTTCTTCAACTTCAATTTTGAGACCTTGAACTTTTTCTTCAAGAGTATTGGAATGGATATTTTCTTCCTTGAGCTCTTTTATAAGCTTGATTGCTTCCTTAGAAAATTCTTCTATGGTTAATCCTTCTTCTTCTTTGTTTGATACCTCTTGTTTGTTGTGCTTGGCCATAAACAATACTCTCTCATTGGCTTCTTCTTCACTATCATTGTCTTCATTGGATGATGAGCTATCTTCTTTAGAGAGAAAGTTCCTTTTGGATCCTTGCTTGTTGAATTTCTTAAAGCCTTTCTTTCCTTTTGAGTTTCCATCACTTCTGTTCAGACATTTTGCTACAAAATGCCCAACCTCACCATAGCCAAAACATATCAATGGAAGTTTACCTTTGAATTTTCCCTTACCAATTTTTAATTTTCTCATAAAGTAAGCATATTCTTCATCTGAAAGACCTTCTTCATCATCTCCCTTTTCTTTACACTTGCAGGTGCATGTCTTTTCAATTGAAGTTTGTTTTTCCTTATTGATTTTCTTAGATGCAACGAACACAGTTTCTAGATGTGAAGTACCCTCTTCTTCGTCAAGTCTCATTTCATATGCTATGATAACTCCATGTAATTCCTCTTTGCTGAGTTTTTCTAGATTTTCACTATATTCTAAGACCGATACCTTTGGGTTGAATCTCCTTGGTAACGTTCTAAGAATATTTTGTATAATAGTCTTCTCATCAACTGGCTCTCCCAATCCTTCCAGAGTATTGATTATTTCATCAACGTATTGGAATTATACAGTAACGTTGCAATCTTCTTTTATTTTGAGTTGCTCAAATTTTGCTCTATATATTTGAAGCTTTGCTTCTTTGACATTTGGGTCACCTACAGATATATTCTCAAGCTTTTCCCATACATTTTTGGTGGTTTTACAACCCAACACCTTATGATAAGAATATTCAATAAGTCCACTGGTAATAGTATTCTTTTCTTTTGCATCATTTACCAAATTCTTCTTACCTTGTTCATCCGCAGTTGATGTAAATCCATTTTGAACAGTGTCCCATACTTTGTAACCTTGCGCCAAGAGATAGACATCCATTATTCCTTTCCAGAGTGCATAATTTTTTTCATTGAACAGAGGTACACCATTCTTGGTATGCTCGATGACCTCCTTCCAGTTGTTAAACTACTATTGAAGGAGCCAAGCTTTGATACCAATTGTTGGAAATACTGAGAGGGGTGGGTGACCCAGTATTCCTTTCAATTAGAGAATTAGTTAATCTTCAATTATTATCAGTGGTTGTACAATGGTAGAAGTAAACAAAAGGAACACAAATGCACACATTTTTTAAGGTGGAAACCCACTTTGGGACAAAAACTACTTAATTCTTTTCTAATAATTCTTCAATATTCAACTCCAATTGAAAATAAAGCTCCAACTTCCTAGAATATAGAAAAGCATTCTTCTCCAGCTCCCACTAGCTAGATGCTCCAATGCCTAAGATTCTTCAGTAGTCAACTGAATGGATGCCCCAACACCCAATGAGGTACAACTCACCCTAGCATCATCCTACCACCCTATAGAAGAATAAAAGAAGAATGGACTCCCATACCTGGGAAAATGATCCACTTTACAATGATATAGAATGATGTCGAAGAAGAAGAAACACTAGACCATAACCCCAACTATGAAAAAAACACCTAATGATGATCCCAGACCTCCCGACACTGCCTCTTCAACTCTTGGAAAATAGACACTAATACAATTTTTACAATAATGTATTTATAATGACTTAGTACAGTGATACCTTTACAGTGACTATATCCAATGCTGCCCACTTGAAGACTTCATCTGATGAACTTCTTATTGCTGTTATACAACTTGGTTATTTCTCTTGTCATGCTACCCTCTGTTGCATCTTGCTTTGATTTTCTACCCTAGAAAGTTTGGTCCTTTGCAGCACTTGACAACTCATGATCTAGCTTTTTCTTTCCTTCTAGGAGCTCGATATTGAATCTGGTGTATCTCTGTTATTTCAGATTTGCAATATGTGATTTTTGGTCTTATAGTAGTCCTCTGAGTCTTCTTTCCAATGCCACAGGTCCGACCCAATTTGGACTTTTCAAGGGAGAGCTATGCCCAATCTCTCACAATGCCCTAATTATGGACTATTTCAGTAGAGAGAATTCTACAACATTTCACGTATCAATGTTTCTTCATTAGGCTCTGAAATTGATAAGGAGAAAACTACAGTCTATGCCCTATCTGCCACGTTTTATATAATTTCAATCCAATACTCAGAGAGAGAGTTATAATGATTTTCCCAAGGTTACTTCTTTGAACAAATTTCAAAAGCCCGAAAAAACACTGACTTCCACAGATCATATCTCCGAAAAAATTGAGCACCGTGATCTAAAATTTTCACAGGAGCTTCCTCGAGATTTCTTCTTAGGCTAATAAAAATTTCTTCTTCTAAAGCTTTGTAAAAAAATAATTAGAGTGAAAATTCCATGATGACCCGTTTCAAATGGCGAAATCCCTTGCATAAGGAGGATATGAGGATCACAATTTATATAAATGATTAGGTTGAGAGGGGATTCAACAAGTGAACATGGGAGGGATTTTAGGAGCTTAAAAAATATTAATTATGACCCATGCCACAACCCCATGGGGTTTTAGCCCAATAACTGGTGTTACAAACTTCAAACATGAATATCTCTCAAACCATGAAGAATTACGTGGTGTGCCATATATCAATGGAAACATCTCGATAAGAATAAACCATCAAGAGCATTATTGACCCAGAATATAGTAATTTGGTAGGTAAAAATTCCCATGTAATATTGGGGTAGCCCCTGGTGCTGCTTGGGTTGACATCAATGACAACCGCTGATCAACATATTCTTATTTCTCCTTTGGTATTTTTCTCGTGGACCACCATAGGGCTTACCCAATCGGACTATTCTACCGGTTCGATGATACCTACGACTATCATTTTTCCATGTTCTTCCCTAACTTTCTACTTATACTTTGGGTTCAATCGATAAGGGTGTTTCTTAACAAGGCGTGCATCTGGATTTAAAGTTGATGCACATGACCCCTAGGTCCCCTGTAATCCCTTTGAGTTCCAAGAATTTCGTAGGAAACATATCCTGGTATTCCGTGAGGAGTTCTGCGACTTTTCCAACAATATCATTATCCCAGGAATCCTAAATTTTAGCTAGCTTAGTTTTTTCCTCCATTCCAATGTTGACTTCCCTTGGCTTAAGAGGTTTAGTCACATCAACAGTCTGCAACAGGGGGTCCAAAAACTACCTGTTCTCCCTTCGATTCTAGGATAGTGATATTTTTCAGGTCTTCATCACATTCCTCCATCGATAGATTGCGGCAGTTGAAAATATATTGCATCTATGTATCCCAATTTGGTGCCCTATACTCCATATGAGGGTGTGATTCATCAAATACCAAGGCATCAATGTCTTGTAAAGCTTCATCCAATGCCTTAGTTCCGCCTATCAACCCAAACTTCCCCACAAAATCATCCTTCATATTTTCTTGGTGGTACGTATGTTGATGTAGTTCTTCGTCCAGATACCATGCAGTAGGAATTGGCCCCAAGGCATGAATAAACAGGTGGACCCATTCTTCCATGGTCCTTTCACTCCATACCTCCATCCATGTGGCCACATGCTTGTGCGAGTCTCCTTGGCGAAGGAAAGTCTCCATGCGTAGGTGAACCAGGGGTTCAAAGTATAGGATCATCATTTCATAGCATTCCTCCCAATCCTGGAACATCCCCTTATGAGTTTCCAACCACCGCGTAGGGGTTGCGCGCATGGCTAGTTTAAGTGCCCACATTTTTCGCTCCCTTGGAACTTCAGCTTTGAATGTTTGCAAAAAATCCTTAATACTACAAGAACCATCAAATTAGGGTAGTTCTCTTGATCTAAGGAGATACATCGGAATCTCTTCATGATCCTAAGGCATCAGGGCGCAGATACATCATGTAACCGATTCTGCCAATTTTCTATCTCTCCATCAGAGTCAGAGAGGCATTCACTATCCTTGTCCCAGCAAATCACACCATCAGATGTAGGATTAATCCAATCCTCGTCCTACGTGGTGAGTTTATAAATATGATCTACATCGTCTCCTTCACATACTAGTTCTGTATACTGCTCTTCTTCTGCAGGGTCTAGAGGGACTATCACTCCCGTACCCTCACTCTCAAAAACCATGCTTCTTTTCTTTAAGTTATTAATACCTCCCATGTCTATTGCCCAATCCATTCCTAAGAGTGCAGGATAAGGGTACATATCTTCCATAATCTGAATTACTTCAAAGTCTTTGCTTACCTTAACTCCTACAATATCTACCATAATCTTTGACAACCTTCCCAATGGTATAATATTTTGTTGGTTAGCCATGCACAACTATATAGTATACCATTACAGCTTAGGTTCTCCCATCCTCTACCATGTATGCTTGGGCAAGACGTTCACATCAAATCCCAAATCAAAAATGCCCTGATCCATTTCATAGTCATCGATCTATGTTGTTAGCCGCGTTTTCTGCCCAGTGCGCTTCTTGTGCTTGTAAAACTTGTGAACATCTTTAACCTCTGTAGGAGGGTCATTTCTTTCTGCACAACTATCTATCAGTGTTTGAAGATTTTCTACTGCCTTCTGGTTGCATATAAGTTTCATACATGCTTATAGGAATGGTTTAACTTCGTCATCTGCTCTTAAGTTTGTTGAAGCCTTGGAGGTAGATGCCCCATCCTTGGTAAATTCCTTGCAGGCTGTGATAAAGGTTTCTTTCTCCTTCTGTAGGTCTAGCTTTCCTATTTGATAGGAGCTTTCTGGATAAGGTGTTTATTCACAGCTTTCTCCTCAACTCCTCCAGTATCCATGCTGCTATGTGTTATGACATTAATACTTGGTCCCTCATCACATGGTTCCACCTTAAGCCTCTACACATTTTGTGTTTGTGTCTGTTGTTTTTCCTGAATTTTTGCTATCAGTACTGGGCAATATTCAATTAGATCCAATTGTCTACAATACTGGTAAGATTGTCATGCAGGTTTTTGACAGTCCCTTGCGAAGTGCCCTATTTCTCCACATTTGTAACAGATCAGTTTCCCTCTTCCCCGACCTACACCTTGACCCCTTCCCCCTCCCTTGCCTCTTACTCGGGAGCCTCCTCTACCTGAGTGAGACAATGGTGAAGAAGGGTCAGCCTCTACCCTGTATAGGTTTCCTATGTCTATTATTAAGTCATAGGTCTGACAGTTATTTTCACCATGTCCCACAATTGAGCAATATCAACACCATTGTTGCTTCAATTATGGAACATACGCACCAAGACGGGGGAAATGGATGGTATCATGTAGTCCATCTACGCGATATTCAACACACCATAATGTCAGACCACTTATTCCCGCAGCCTCTTTAGAACGTAATGGGCTGGGCCCCCCAGCCTACATGTAGTCCGCCAGTAGAGGAAACTGGTCCTTGGTGTGGCCAGACACCTTGCATCGTATGTACCATATTTCTAGGCTAGCTTCCTTTCCTCGATCTTTCTGTAGATTCTGGATTTCAAAGTGCATTGCCTCCAGCTGTCCCTGGATCTGCTGCACCCCAAACTGGGTATCGTCTCTTGGCACCGCTTCTAGCTTCATAGCAATCTCAAAGGATTTCTCTTGCATCTCAATCGCTTGCTGACCCATATGTCCGTGTAGGTGAGGTAGAAGCATAGCGATAAACCACTCCTTGTGTTGCCTATCATCATACTGAAATTCCTCATCTCCGATAACCTCCTTTAATCATTGATCAACCTCCCATACAAACTCAGTGGATCCCTGTATAAAGTATTTCAAGTCAGTTACTAGCTACGAGTGGGACTTAGGCTTCCAGAATTGTTGTTTTAAAGCTTTCTTAATCTCTTGAATAGATGGATCCACATGCTTGCCTACGTATCCCATATACCATTCGAAGGCCCTTCCTAGCTGCGAGTGGGACTTAGGCTTTCAGAATTGTTGTTTTAAAGATTTCTTAATCTCTTGAATAGATGGATCCGCATGATGGCCTACGTATCCCATATACCAGTCGAAGGCCCTTCCTTCAAAGGCGAGGGATAGCTACACTCTCTTTACATAATTGGTAGCCACATTTTGCACAGTCCATACTGATTCTGCTACAAACCATAATCAGTCCATATCTTCATCTCCTACACCCTTGAAGGTGGGTAGCTTCATGTGTGTGGCCATAGCTTCTTTTGGTGGTGGCGGGGGTGTGGGGGAGTTCTTACCCTTATGCTAACTTGAAGGCGGTGTGGCTGGAGGACTGTTTCCTAAGTGTGCAGCCGATTCTCTTAGTGGGTTGTAGATGGATCTATCCCCTTCTTGGTTGGCTCAGTAGTACTTCCTACTTCGTGTAGTACTTTCGCTCTGATTAGAGGTCATTCATTTGGTGTGGCTGCATAGAATTCCCTTTTTGCACAGTAATATTTTAATTAACAATGGAAATGTTTGCAAGAAATTACCCCAGAAACCTTTTAAGAACCTCCGCTCTGCCTCAAAATACGATACGAACTGATTGACTGTGAATTATGTTACAAACCCTCCCAGCACGCTATCTACCCAATGATCTACTTTGTGGGTGATCATATTGTCAGTCTTCTCCAACTGTTGAATACATTCTAGTGTCCACTTCGTAACCTGATCATCCTTCCAACACGCCTGTAATTCTATGATCCTTGCTAACCACTCCTGAAGCTCCTGCGCAATGGTTACAAAGAAAATTTCATAGACTTCGGTGAATATGTACTTATTCTTCCACTTCTCAGATGTTAGATTTGAGCTGCGATTATCCTTTATAGAAAATTCCCAAATCTACCTTTCAACCCAGTCTTGAAGTTCCAACTTCTCAGGTCTCCAACGGCCTAGTGGCCTTACTTGATCTCTCTCACAAAATGCTCCTAGTCCCAGCAATGGAACCATTTCCTGGCTTGAGGGGTCCTTACACAGGTTCGGAGGTTAAGGTTCGCCAACAAACCCCTATACTAGTGGCCCTTTCTGCAATGACCTACTTTCATAGGCCAAGGTCTCACCCAAAGTAGTATGGGAGGGTGCTGGAACATGGTTTCCGCACCCTAGGAGAGAGTAGGTAATTTAAGGTAGATCTGCATTGCAACTTTTCAGGTTCACACATAATGAGTCTATTTGCAAGTTCTTAATAGTATAATCAACATATAACCATAACAAAGCTATTATCACTAACAGATCTAATCAATACATTACCATCCACATGTGCATCAGAAAATATTATCACAGAACATTATAATCGCAGCTAATTCTTAGATCACAGGTACATTCATAGCTTAAATAAATATTGGTAGGAAAGTTTGCAAATTCACTCCACTTCAGAAAACCGAGGGAGAAGCTGACATCTTTCATTATACATTGTTAGAGGCAAGACCTCTATCTCACATTCCTAAACAAGAGGGCATGGGAATCTCTTTTTCACAAGAGAATCCAATGATTGGGAGTTTGCCCATACACATTGATGAAGATGAAGGCAATAGCATTGTCACATCTAGAGCACATCTAGTACCTCATGCATAGGGAGGAGGAGCACATGCTCCAACAGAAGGGATTCTTGTATCCTTGCAATAACTTCCCTAGGATATCATACATGGAGGTCCAATCACAATCAGTGAGCAGCATGATTGTGAAGCATTGTAGATGGAAGGAGGAGGTAGGAAGGGAGAGCAACATCACTTGATGAGAGGCACACACCCTCCTCTATTTCAGAAAGCTAATGCAAGGAAGAGGTAGATTGATTTTCACTATGAGGACAAGGGCAAGGTTGCCCAACCATATGTATAGTCTACTCTTGACATTGATGTCTCACTACATGGGGGCATTCCACCTGGGAGGCCACTAGATCTAGAGTTGATGAAAGAAATCTTGCCTTTGGATTCACCACTCTTGGATTTTGGAGAGGTGAAGAGTTTGGAGGAGAACTTTGGCATGGGGGATGTAAAAGTTGTAGGCAGCAGCATGAGAGCTTCACATGCCATATCACCAGCGTTGTCTCTTGGGAGGATTGATCCATATTGGAGGTCTCAAATCTTCGTAGAGTACTCCAAGGATCTAGGTGCTTGCATGATTCTGGATGACCTTGATGGTGATGATAGATACATGGTGGAGGATATGGTCATCTATTCTCATGGAAGAGTCTTCTTGACTAGAGCTTCTAAGCTCAAGGAGGAGCTGCTACATGCAGCACATGAGGACTTATTTTCCAGGAACTTTGATGCATATCTTTCCTTGGTAGAGGATTTTATTTGAGAGGGAATATAGTATGATATATTTCAGCATATCGAGAGATTCATAGCCTAGATGGTGATAAAGAGGATGCCACAGCCACATTCCTACTCATTGGGAGTGAGGGAGCATTTTCAGTTGGGCCATTTCAGCTCAAGGACCGAAGTACATGGTAGAGGAGGTATACATCATTATGATTTGCCTTTCTTTACTTTATATGAGAAACATTTTGTATTAAGGAGGATCATCCCTTATTATACTTTATATTATGATGTACTTGAGGCTAATTGCAGCATTGAGGTTGGCTATCTTTTTGGTGGTTTTTGGGGGAGGCCACATAATTCTTGGTGTGCACTGGTCCATTGACACCAAATTGTATACTCATGCTTCCATCTAATGAGATGACTGTGGTAGCAAAAAAGTGGTTGGGAAAGAACTTGTTAAATTTTGTTTTGATGCAGGCAAAGGATGCACTACGTTGGTTCCATTGGTGGAACTATGAATCACTCTTCGGTTGTCATATGGAAGCTTGTTTTTATTGCATTTTGCTTCCATCTACTACTGATATTTTTATATTCATGAGAAACATTGTTTGGAGAGTGCTGGAGGTATTAGAGATGCCTATTGGGAGCATGATTCTCCCCACTTTTCATGTTGTATATTTCAAGAGGAACCATGGGCTAACCATGATTTCCACATCACTATTTTTCCATTCTTGTGGTAGGAGCCACTTGAAGAACTTGAGGAGGCACTTCATGGCTAAATTGTTTGATGGGGAAACTTGGGCCATTCTTGGAGGCCATTTCATTCCAGCCCAAGGACAGAAACAACCCCATGTTTACCATAAATGGAGAGAGAAACCATTTGGATGGAAGAATCCAATCTCTCCATGCAGCCCCAATACATTCTATAAAACTGGGGTTGATGATTCTTTTGATGAGCCACCTAGGATGGATCATTTCCTTTGGATGATAGAATGGGTGAGGGAGTCACTCATTCACCATGTTTTTCATCACTCCTAAATTGAGGAGGCCATGGGATAACAAGCAGGTTTCCATTCACACTTTACAGCTTTGATTGTTGTGGGCCATTTGGTTTTGCACACTTGGGAGGAAACATTGGAAGGCAGTTTTATTGCAGATTATATTGACACAGTGATGGAGGCCATTGATGGGAGGACACAAAAGGAGGACGGGAGAAGTTTTTCTCTCCCTATACATTTTCTTGAGGACAAGAAAATATTTTGGAAGGGAGGACTGTAATGTTCCCAAATTTTAGCCTCAAAGCTAAATGGAACATTAGAGTTAGCCGTGTTTTTAGCTGATGAATAAATGGGTAGAAAAACCCATAAGTATCCTAAGAAGGAATAAAAAAAATTCATGTGTGAAATGAGACACTCCTTGCAGCTTAATAAAACACCTCCATGTGTGAACAGGGATAATATTAGGTTGATTCAGTCCACTTTGACTAAGTCAATAGCGCAGATGTGGAGGAGAAAGAATCAAAGAAGGAATAACGCAGTTTTGGAAGGAGATGAATCTTTCGATGGGGATGACCTAATTGAGTGGGGCCAAGGGCAAGAAAAATCACATTTTATTTAAGGAATGGGATGGTAGCATTATTTTTCAAGTCTTAGATTATTATTTTGGCCTGCTCAGACTTTTTCTTCCTCTTGCTATTTAGCAGGGTTGCTGTGTTGTTTAGCAGCGGGTGTTCCCGAGCGCGAATCCCACCTCTTTCCTTGAGAAGCCTCTTGGGAGAGTTTTCATTCATTTTCCACATCAGGTTTTTAGTCCAAGATTTAGCTTACTTCATCAACACAGTTTCTACATGTTATTGTGCTATGTTGCAGGGTGAAGCAGTGGAAGGGATTGGAATCCCACTTTCTAAGCTAGTTTCTCATAGGAGGGAAGTATCCTTCTATCAGGACATCTGTTTGGAGAGATATAGAGCTCATTTCAGATTTTTTTTATCATACCACACATTTCCCCACATTCCCAACACTGTTTCAGCTAGGGAATGTGTTATTTTTTAAGGCAGCTTCAGCAGGAGGTCTTGGGGTTTCTTTGTAGTGTTTCCTTGTGATTGAGGGGTTCAGCCTTTCATGGGAGGAGACCATTGAGGTAATACATATCAGATCTACTATTCTTCAGCCTTATACACTCTTGTATCTCATGTTGCAGTTATTATTCAGTTTATTTCTGAAGATCACCATTTTATTGTGAGTGTATGACAAGAAACCCTTACCGGGTTCTCTTGTATTTTGTATAAGGAGACTAGATCTCAATTCTTGAGCATTATTGATAAATATATGAGTAGATCTACTTGTTATCCTAATTTCTAATTTTAGACCCACATAAGACTATGCTGCCTCTTTTGTGCATAATTTCTGAGTAGCAGTGTTTAGGGTTTTAGTGTTTTTCAGCTACACTAGGTGTGGAAGGTCTGTTTACCTCACCTAGTTTTATTTATTTCTGATCTCCTATTGGACTTATATGCTATATGGATATATATAATGGATCCAAATGACGATTTAAATTTTTATGGCTTATATTTTTGGAAATACGTTTTTCTGTGAATGCATTGCTTAGTAGTCCATTTTTGGAATATTATAAGATATTCCTGTTACTGCTTGTTTTCCCTATTTTGGGATATCACACTTTGTGACACCAAAATTTTTGGTGCCATTGCTGGGGAGAGTGTTAAGAGTGATATAATTTATTCACCTTTCTCCATTTTCTGTGAAGAATTTGGTATTAAAAATGAGAGGTAAGAACCTACGTGCCGGCAAGCAAAATTCTTGCTCTCTAGCCTGCTTCTCAGAAAAATTGTTCAAAGACTAGTAGAATAGGTGCTCTTGTTTTATGACTAGGAATAAAAATATAGAAAAAAATTGAACTAGCTCTCAAAAATCCTCATAATCCCAAGGACTGGTGATCCTTGGAAGGGCAACATATGTAGATGAAATCATTAAGAAAGCTGAATCTCAAGAATCCATAG
Organism: Pinus albicaulis; assembly: GCA_034641835.2. Lineage (NCBI taxonomy): Eukaryota > Viridiplantae > Streptophyta > Pinopsida > Pinales > Pinaceae > Pinus > Pinus albicaulis. Next base: position 158,003,220 of record CM076579.1, on the reverse strand, counting down.
GACCTAGAACTATTTCTATTCAAAACACCATCATGCTCCCTCAAGCTATAGCCTCACCATCTGTAGCCCATGGCGAGATTCACGGTGAAACATAAGGAGTTGAGTGAAGCCCTCAAACTGCCATTCATATAGGAACTGGCCCTTCGAGAGAGGGAGGTTCTTGCAATTTACAAGAAGGGGAAGGAGAGACTAGCGGCATAATTCAAATAGAATCTCCAAAACCTAAATCACCTGAAAGAGTGGTCGAGACAGAGGTACTCAGGATCCCAGAACAAGGAAGCATTGTAAAGCCTCCACCGCATTTGCCTCCTAAAAACCCTCAGATCACTCCTCCATAACAAGAAATCCCTGAATATTTCTAGCACCTTTTCAATCAAATGGAAAATAATCAAAATCAGAATCAGAGGCAGACATCAACATTGGAATACCCCATTGTTGATCATGCTGCAAGTGCCCCTATGAAATCCATTCCCTTCCATAGCATTCCCACCTTCCATGGTTTGAATACGGAAGATACTGATGCATTCCTATTTGAATTTGATGTCTTATGTAGGGGGTATGATTACACCACTGATCCTCAGAAGCTTAAACTATTTCCCTCTACCTTAAAAGTAACTACACTACGCTGGTTCATGGGACTAGGTGGGGGAACCATCAATAATTGGGAAGAAATGAAGAACATTTTCCTTAACAAATATCAAGACTATTGCCGAACCCAAGATCTAAAAGATGAAATATTTAATATGCTTACAAAAGACAATGAAAAATTAGAAGAGTACGTAAAAATATTTCAATACAATTTAAAAAGGTCCACATATACCACGTTATCCAAGGACATTTTAAAAGCCACTATGATTAAAGGAATGAAGGAAGAATGGGTTGAAATGCTTAACATAATGGGGAAAGGAGATATTTACCAGGAAGAATATGACAAGATTATTTCCTTGTGTATTAGATGCTCTTGGGGTAGTGCACACAATAGGAAAATTGGGCGTGATTCTATAAAAAAAGATCTTAGGTAGTCGAATGGCAACGTAACCATAGAAGAATTTGGAAATCTGTTAGAAAATTTCAAAACTGACATCCTGGGTACCTTGACAACACAGCTTGATGTTTTACAAGCCAAGTAGAAACAAGCTATAGCAGAACAAAACCTGGCCATATTTTTCCCATGATGTCGGAAGAAGCATAGCCAAAGGGAATGCCCTTTGGACATGGTTCAGAATTGTGCCATCTGCACTAGGGATCATACCACAGATCAATGTCCTTCACTTCTCAGGCTGAAAGCATTCTACAAGGAAGCAAAGGAAGAAACAGAACCAGTCTACCTAATGAATCAGCGTCGACAATGGCAGGCATGACAAGGAATTCAACGAGACCTACCTTAGCTCTTCTCATCTCCACAGTTTAACTAGAAAAACCCTATAGCAGCTTGGCATAATCAACAACCCTTTTCTACTTGGCCAAACCAGTCATTTCCTATACCACCCTGGCTTACACAACTAGCATCAGGGAAAAATTGGCCAAGCTTTCCTTGTTCTCCCCTTTATTGGAAAAATGTTCCATATCAAACCTAGTGGGCAAACCCTCCTCCTCAAACTAATTCGAATTGGCAGCGACCCCTGGGAATGACCAACCTACAAATGTGAGTGGGAACTCAAAATCAACCTATGATGTCAGCTCCATACCTAGTTTAGCATAACTCACAGCCTGTCATACACCCCCAATTACCAGCCCAACCCAATCCTAATCCCTAAAGCAGACCGGTTCAATTAATCCGAATCATAGAAAATCCAAATTCTGGCATTGAACAGAAATAGTGCAACGAACCAAGGCTGAGATCAGGATGAACTATCTTACCTATATAAGCCATGACTCCACCTTAGTCCCGAATTGAGACTTCAACTGAACCTAACCAGGAAAATATAATAGAGAAAGAGGTAGGTAAAGAAATGATTGACCAACAGGGACTTTAAGAACTTAGGATGTCTCTGCCCCCATTCCCTGAAAGGTTAAATCTGCCCAGACTGATAACCTTTCCAGACTTTGACATCTTGGGGGAATTGAGAAGCCTCTGCATCAAAATTCCTCTCCTCTAGGCCATCCAAGACATTCCCATCTATCCAAGGACAATTAAAGAACTATGTGGAAAAACAAAAGTAAACAAAATAAAGGCTACACCCATTGTTCATGTGATAGGGGTGCCATTTGATTTGTTATTGGGTAAGGAACCACCTGTGAAATATGAAGGCCCAAGAAATCCCATTGTGACTGTAAAAATATCTGGCCACTCATTTCCAAACACATTGGTCGACCTAGGAGCAGCCATTAACATCCTAACTACAGAGGCCTGCGAAAAACTGGGGATATCAGCTTTAGAACCTTTGACTACACTACTAGAACCGGCTGACATGTCTGTTATCAAACCAAAAGGAATAGTGAAAGACATCCTGGTCTCTGTGGACTCATGGGAATATTGAGCTGATTTTTTAGTTATTAATCCAAAGAAAAGGATGGGCGGGCATCCATTTATTCTTGGGTGACCTTGGTTGGCCACAGACGATGCTTACATAGGTTGCCGAATGTGGAGCATGACTATCACTAGAGGGGATTCTATAAAAAATATCATCATTTATCCGCCTGCTAAACCAAGCTTACCCACGGTAAAAATTCACAAACACCCATGTACATACTGGGAGCAAAACATTCGTTCACCCCTGACACTAGTAGAAGCTCTTGAATATAAGGATCAAACTAAAGGCAACATAATCAATAATTTTATGAGTGAGCCACCCACATCTGGAAATTTAAAATGTCAAATGTTGAAAATAGTCCTTGAAAACGAAGATCAAGAGGATCTTGTGACAAACCTTGAGGATCAACATATTCCCACAACCTCTGTACATAACAGCATACCCATTGAGATTGATCTAGGAAAGGTTATGAATATTAATGGCAATTTGGATAATGACCAAAAATATAAGCTCATAAAATTCCTTTGGAAGTATCAAGGGGCATTTTCTTGGGATTACCTAGAAACGAACGGTTTAGACCCTCAGTTATGCACCCATCACATTTATACCGATAAGGAAATTTGTCCCATTAGGCAACCCCAGTGATGACTAAACCTGCACTTAAAAGATATTGTAAAAGAGGAACTACAAAAGATATTAGATGTGAATTTCATTTACCCTATTTCAGGCAGCAAATGGGTCTCCCCTTTGGTAGTCATCCCTAAAAAGAATGGGAAATGGAGAATCTACGTAGATTACAGAGAATTGAATAAAGCAACACAGAAAGACCATTTCCCCCTTCCCTTCATTGACCAAGTCCTTGACACATTGGCACATAAATGGTTCTTTTCCTTCCTTGATAGGTTCAGTGGTTATATTCAAATCCAAATAGCTCCCGAAGATCAGGATAAGACAACCTTTACCTGCCCATGGGGTACTTTTGCTTACAGAGCTCTACCATTTGGTTTATGTAATGTCCCAGCCACATTTCAAAGGGCCATAATTAGCATTTTCTCTGACTTAATAAATGAGGGGCTGGAAAATCATATGGATGACTTCACACCATATGGGGAGGACTTTGATCAAGCTCTAGAAATGCTAGAAAAGGTGTTATAACAATGTATTGCTACTAGGTTATGTCTAAGCAATGGAAAATGTCACATCTTAATGACTGAGGGGGTGATCCTAGGTCACTACATTTCTACAGCTAGAATACAGGTAGATCTGGCTAAGATAGAGGTAGTCCTTCTATTAGCCACACCTTGTACATAGACAAAGGTATGTAGTTTTATGGGATATGTAGGATATTATCGCAGATTTATAAATAATTTCTCACAAATAACTGCACCATTGTATGCATTAACTGGAAATGTTGAATTCCATTAGACTGAAAAATGTGACACCGCTTTTGCAGATTTGAAGAAAATGGTCTTGACAACACCGATTCTGCGAGGACCTAACTAGAAACTGCCTTTTCACATCTCTTTAGATGCATCCGATACAACAATAGGAGCAATCCTTGGCCAAGAAGAAGACATAAAACCTTATGCCATTTATTATATCAGCAAAAACCTCACTCCTGCCGAATTAAATGATACCGTGACTGAAAAGGAGTTCCTAGTTGTCATTTATGCTATTAATAAATTTAGGCACTATATAACTGTTTATCAAGTATTCCTTTATACTGATCACTCTACCATTAGATATTTAGCTAATAAACCAATCACGAATGGGAAAGTAACTCATTGGTTGTTGTTTTTTTATGAATTTGCTATAACAATCAAAGATCATCTAGGAAAAGAAAATGTAGTCACAGACTTCCTGTCCGGGGTTCCAAAGTCGTATGTTGCCCTAGTAATTGATGATCAGTTACTTGATGAACATCTATTTGTTGTAGTGGTAAAAATACCATGGTATGCAGACGTGGTAAATTACCTTGCAGTAGGGAAGCTGCCTAGACCCTTAACATCAAGAGAACGGAAACTAATTGTACAACACAGTGCAAGATTCTCTTGGATTGGTGGATACCTCTTCTATACAGGGGGTGACATGCACATATGCAAATGCATAAGAGAAGATGAAATCTATGAAATCTTATGAGCCTGTCACAATGAACCTTGTGGCAGCCATTTCGCAGAATGCAGAACATGGCATAAAGTGTTACAACTAGGCTATTATTGGCCTAAAATTTTCAAAGATGCAAAAAAATATGTCCAGGCCTGTGATAATTGCCAGAGAATGGGCCGCCCAGGACAAGCTGATGAAATGCCGCTACAACCACAATTGGTGGTAGAACCATTCAAACGATGGGCGCTGGATTTCAATGGACCATTCAACCCGCCATCAAAACAGAAAGTCTACATGTTGGTTGCCACAGATTATGTACCCAAATGGGTAGAAGCAGTGGCCTTGTCAAGAGCCATGGAAGAATTGGTGATTAATTTTCTTTTCAAGATTTTCATGCGATACAATCTACCACGAAAAGTGATAACCAATGGAGGGGAACAATTCATAGGTAATAAAATTACAGCTACCCTAAGAAATCACCATATCATCCACAAAGTTATGTCTCCTTACCACCCGCAGGAAAATGGGCAAGTCGAAAGCACCAGCAAAGTCTTACCAAAATAGTAGCATCACATCGCTAGTAATGGACCACTAGAATACTAGAAGCCTTATGGGCTTATTGTACAACCTGGTGAAATACCACTAGATATTCACCATACCAACTATTATTTGGGAGAGAACATATCTTGCCTATTAAATTCGAAATCAAAACTCTGAGAACATCCTAGGAAGTGAGGTTGGACTTAACAGAAGCTCAAGTTAGAATACTAACAAATAAATGAACTAAATGAAATACGACTACTAGCCCTGCAACGCACAACGATCATCCAAAAACAATAAGCTAAGTGGCATGACAACCTTATCAAGAAGAAGGTATTTCAAAAAGGAGATTGGGCACTCCTCTATGACTCCAGGTTCCAAGATTTTCCATGAAAACTACAAACAAGGTGGCTCGGTCCATATGAGATTCAGGAAGTACAGAGAAATGTCACACTCACCTTGACCACCATAAATGGGTCTGGTTCAACATTTCGAGTTAACAGACACAAAGTGTGCCTCTATCACAAACCTCTCACGAAAGAATCTTTTTTCCAACAGCTACGAAACGATCCCACCATCCAGGTTGTGGCACAAGGGGGTGACAACCCCACAAACTCAAGTACATGAGAGGTTTGCTAGCATCATTTGTAAATAATGATATAAATGTCGTATTTTGCTGTACATTCTTCATACATGTAATTTATTCTCTCATCCTCTTGTGAATTGCGTTCTTATTTTTCTTATTGTTCAATCCTTGAATGATTGTTGTTAAATATTTGAATGGATGTTCTTCAATTGAATTGAACAACCATGTTTTTGCATTCTTATTTTTCTTGTTGTTCAAACCTTAAATGAATATTGTTCAATTTTTGAACGACGTTGTTCCATCGGATTGAATAGCCATGTTTTGGTGTTCTTATTTTTCTTGTTTTTCAAACCTTGAACGATTGCTGTTCAATTCTTGAGTGGCTGCTGTTCCATTGGATTGAACAACTGTGTTTTGGTGTTCTTATTTTTCTTGTTGTTCAAACCTTGAACGACTGTTGTTCCATCGGATTGAACAGCTATGTTTAGGTGTTCTTATTTTTCTTGATGTTCAAACATTAAACAGTTTCTATTCATTTCTTGAACAACTATTGTTCCATCAGATTGAACAATCGTGTTTTGGTGTTCTTATTTTCTTACTGTTCAATCCTTGAACGACTGTTGTTCAATCATTGAACGACTATTGTTCAATCGTTGAACGACTGTTGTTCAATTGGATTGAACAATCAAATTTTTTCATTCTTATTTTTCTCGTTGTTCAAACCTTGAACGGCTACTATTCAATTCTTGAACAACTGCTCTTCCATCGGATTGAACAATCATGTTTTGGTGTTCTTGTTTTTCTTGTTGCTCAATATTTGAACGGTTGCTGTTCAATTGGATTGAACAACTGCATTTTTGCATTCTCATTTTTCTCGTTGTTCAATATCTGAATGACTGTTGTTCAATCGAATTGAACAACCATGATTTTGTGTTTTATTCTTCTCGTTGTTCAAAACCTGAATGGCTACTATTTAATATCTGAATGACTGTTATTCAATCGAATTGAACAACCATGATTTTAAGTTTTTATTCTTCTCGATGTTCAACATCTGAATGACTGTTGTTCAATATCTGAACAGCTGCTATTCCATTGGATTGAATAGCCAAGTTTTGTGTTTTATTTCTCCCTGCTGTTCAAATTGAATAACCTTGTTTTTTTCATCCTATTATCCCCTTTATCCAGCTAAAAGCATCTTTGAGCAGGGAATGGCAGTTGAAGAAGAAAGGGAAATGATGAGATTACCAATATGATGACTCCTTGGCAGTATAATCCTTAAACAAGAAGCTGACTTTGTGCATACATGAAGTGAAAGGCTAAGTCATCCCCAGTTCAAATATGTTATCATACAATACATGACCTTATCATGGTATATCTTTTTGCACTATTCAAGTAATATTTCCCTCCAATATGAAGGAATGGGAATAAAGGGCATTAATTGTATTTCATTCTTTCACTTCCTTCACCATCCCTAGCTCTTACGGAGTTAATGTGCCTCCCTTCATGTATAAAGAGAAACTATTATGTGTTCATGCAAATATTTAAGAGGATAGGGGGCCTCATCATGAGCCAGCCTACCATGATCATAGGGATTTAACAAGTGACATGCCCACAATGGCTACCACACCAGGGTAATGACCTTCTCATCTGGTTGAAGGACAGGAGGTCTCATCACGAGCCGGCCTGATCACTCTGTTACAATCCTAGTGAATGGCACTGTGACTATCTGGCTATCATACCAGCATAATGACCTCCTTATAAATCAAGATGCTATGATTAAAAAAGAAGTACTGTGCTTACATGAAAATTTTCAAGAGAGGATAGGGGGTCTCATCACGAGCCAACATACCATGTTCATAAGAGCTTAGCAAGTGACATGCCCACAATGGCCACCACACTAGGGTAATGACCTTCTTAACTTCTTAAAGGACAGGAGGTCTCATCACGAGCTGACCTAATAACTTTGCTACAACTCTGGTGAGTGGCACTATGGTTATTTGGCTACCATACCAGCATGGTGATCTCTCCACAAAATGGACATAATAACTATTTTTACATAAGGATCCAGACTCATTCTTTTGGGTTAAAATAACAACCCTGTCGAGGCTATGAACGCCTAATGGCAGCAGTGGCTCTGCTTATCGTATGAAATTATGCTTCATCAATAGCCAATTACTTTTATATACACCTTATCTTCCATTCTTCTTCCATAAGGTATTACTCGAATTAGTGATAATTATAACCTACCACAGGAATAACTAACAGAGATATGCTTACATAATTGAACCCCAGGATGATAGCACCAATCATTACTTGACTCATTCTTGCTTCCGTCATAACTTTTCGTTACAGAAGGAAATCATATCGTAATAATGGTTATAATATTCCCTTTCCCTTTCCGATCACTCCCACACAAGATGCAATTATGAAAAAATTTCTAAAACTGACCTTTACACTACATATGCTAGTAATTACTCAACCACCTAAAGCTCGAAATCCATGACCTGCTCCTTCACATACATGTCATTATTACCAAATGCTATCATTTTTTATAACATCATTTTCCACCTTCATATGCTTGATGATTGAAACTTTGGCCTTGGGCACCCTTTCCCATCAAACTTGCAATCTTCACAAAAAACAGTATCTTAAAACCCATACACGACTTTGCCTAGAATTTTCCGTGTATATATGCGAGTCCATTGATATATATCCTCGTATACCATTTTAATCATTAAAAACATATATATTGTTCCCTATTTTCGAGGCAGGGTTGATGGTTATTCCTGTAATTCAACCACCCCAGCCATTGGCCTAACTGTTTCCAACTGCAGAAACTAATTTGAGGGAGTATAAAAGCACCTCATGTACATTGCCTAAGGGAGAGAGAAAAATATAGATATTATACTATGTTGCAGCCCTATTTCAAGTCTGATATTCCTGTGCCTCCTACACTTCCCAGGTATATTCAGGAAACCCTTGTTTCCTTGAGATTCTCATCATCCTATATGACATCTAGTGTGCACAAAACTTGGAATAATTCTTGTGAGGCTAGGGCTGGATGGATCCAGAGGACGGTATGCTCGAAGGCCATGGAAGGATTCAAGTGATCTCTCCACATTTCTATTACTGTACGTGCTAGTTATAATAAGAAGAACCATCTTGCTCCCGATATTCACGTGTTTATATCTCTTTATATATGTGTAATGATCATTAATTGAATATTGAATATTGTTCTTATGATATTATGCATGAGTTACACTAACATCTAGGAACTATATATGTTGTACAACTAGAGTTTCGTGTTCGTTCTTTCTTATTTTTCAGGTCACGAAGCACGAAGGGTTGCTGGGGGTTTGCACCCCACGGGATGTACATCAAATATGGGACTTTCGGGTAAGTTCCACAGCTTGTTATATCTAGTTTTTAGTATAAAAGATAGGTTAGGTGAGTCCTTATTTAAGGTATGCCCCTGATCTGTGAAGGTTGCTGACCCAAAAACCTTTATGTTATTATATCCCGAAACAGAAATGGTGACTCCACTGGGGATCACATTTTTGTGATTTCCCATTTGGGTTTTTTTATCTATCTTATAGGTTCCCAACTGTTTTTATCACTTTTTCCAGTTCAGTAAATCTTTTTCCAGTCAGACTGAAGACCTGGTCTCTTGATCAGGCTTGACCTTTTTTGTTTTTCTTTATTTACCTTTCCATACTTAGTTTTTATCCTGCACAGTCGCGTATACATGTTGTTTTTTCCAAAGGGACCCACGTATACGCGAGTTTCCTTTGTCAAAGTTGTGTATCCACGCTTGTTGCTAAACTACAAAAGCGCATATGCTTGGGTAAAATTTGAAATTTTTGGTTTTAAGCCTTTATGATCTTGTCTGCCTATGGTGAACTATTCCTGCAGTATCTTTGAGGTCTTTGGACTGTGTCTAAAGTGGTTTTATGTCTATTTCTCTCTTATTTGTGTGAAGACCCACTCATTTGGTGAAATATTTGTTTGTTGCATTTTAAATTCTGGCTTTAGCACCAAGGTCTTCTCCAGAAGATTCTTGGTTGTTCCGAGTATTTAGGACAGAGAGATTCTGCTCATTTACTCTTTCCTAACCTTATGAGTAGCATCACATTTTGGATTTTTTCCTTTGGTGTGTTTGGTTTTCTTGATTTCATAGACTGGTTTTATTGCAATTTTTGAAGGGTCTCTTATTGATTCTTTGGAGTTTTTGTTCATTATGCTATTGTGATGAGATGACTCGTTGAGTTTCTTGCCTTCCTTTTTCTCATATAAGTCCCGCTGCAAGAGTATTATGGTTGGATTTAGGCATTTTGTTGAGGCTTTTGCTGGAAATTCAAGTTGTTTGACTTAGTTACTAGATAGTTCGTTTGACCTTCTTGAAATCTCTTTTTCCTATAAACTCAAAAGCCCAAAAAACATTTTGTTTTCTGTTGCTTTTGTTTTCATTTTGTTTGATGGTTTCTTTTCATCTTTCAAAAGCTTTGTTGAGTGTCTAGTCTTCGGTTCTTGACTTGATGAGAAGGGAGTCTTCTTTTGATTTATTTCTCTTATGTCAAGTATGTTTTGGAATTTTTATACATAGGAGTTTTGATTTGGAGCTAGCTCTGTTGACTGCCAAAAAGTGATTGAACCTTGGTGATTTTAGAAACTTCTCTTTTCTTTTTCAGATTTAGCATCTTAGGATTTGCATGTTATTGGTAGTTTGCATTAGATTCACATAATCATTTTCAGTATTTTTCATAACTTTTTGAGTTATGTGAAGTGTGAGCATTTGAAAAGAAAATAAAGTGTAGTCTCGTATAACTTGTGTAGAAATCACTCTTCATCGAAAGGAAATCAGTGCATTTTCATGTAGTTTGGTTCTCATTGGTTTCTTCTGTGTCTTAAAAACAACATCAGTTTCAATTCCGCACTCCCTTGATATAAAATAATAGCCAATTAAAATAAGCGCTATAAATAAAAACAACTAGCAATTTTTGGTATTATTGTCATACACCAACTAGCTAGGTTATAGGGCCTTGGATTAGGTGAGTGGAGAGTTAACGCTCCAAGGTTGCTCAAATTTTGAAACATAGAAGTTTATTAATGAGCGAAATCCAACAGCATTATGTGGACAGGGAAAGCTCTCCTCCACAGAGTCAAGCACGAGGGAAAGTGCAGGAAGAGAAGATAGCTACCCCCTCTCTTATCTGCTGAATCTTGCCCTAGGACCATTCTGCCCGGCTGTCGATACAGATTGTTTCCCATAGTTACCTACCATAGGGACCACACAGGTGATTGTGGGGGGGAATACCCGTGGTACCTGAGGCAGATGTTGTATCACTTTCATCAGTGCTTATGGAGGGCGCCATTGCGAACCTTGGGGACTTGCACCGATAAAGGTTGTTGTTCAGAGGTTAGCGTAAATATTTCTATTACCTTCACTAGTAGGCCTGGGTCATAATTACCCCAGACTACTTTCGAGAGGTCCTATTTTTCGCTTTGTTGTATTTTGGTGTCTGGTCCTCATCACCCGGAGCAGAAATACCTGAGAGCTGCTTGTCTGGCTGTATCTTAGGGACTTTGTAGAGTGTGAAATTTGCTCCTATATTTCTTAGCTTCATATAGTTTTTGAGTCTAACAAATCTCTTAAAGTGGTTGATCGATCGCCTCGTCGATGGAGGAGGCTCTGTGGGTTGTCTCCCACGAGTGTTGAGCCTTCTTCAAGAAGGCATAGGAGTAATTTGGAGGGTGAATTTCACCCGATGTTTTCAGACGCAACAGAGAAAGATACTCCATTAGGGCCAATTCTTTCTATAGTTGGTTTTGGTGCTGGTGTGAATGCTGAGAGGAGTGCTCCACTCATCTCGAGAATCTTATTTATGGCAGAAGAAGTAGAAGTAGAGGAAGTCCCTCAGCCTCCTGAGTCTCTTCGATCTCCTCTTCCTGCTAGTTATCCATTTATCATCGAGTACATCATACCTGAGTCTTAGAGACCAGAAAGTCCTTATCCATCATATTCTCACCATTCAATGGCCACGACTAGGAATGAAACTTCGGCTGTGAGTGCTGCAAGTATCCCTACTCCTTCTTTAGTTGAAGGGGGAGGAACTATTGCTATATCTACAATTACTTCTAGTACTACTGTGTTTGGCTCTGGTCACACCCAAGCACGGGCTTCTCAATTTGGTCCCTTTTGTTTCAGAATTCCCACTAGTGGGATTCCTTATTTTTCCTTTTTTGCTATGGTGGCTGTTTCGACACCCATATCCTCCATGGCTAGTGGATCAACTTCTTTTCATGGGTTCCCCTTTGGAAGTGGGCATACCCCTAATTCAACCCATTCCCTAAGATCTTTTCCTTTCACTTCCTAGACTCAAAGTTTAAATCCATGGTCTGGAGGTCAAAGTTATACTACCTTTATAGGTTGGAACCCTATTTTTATAGCATCAGGTGCAGGGAATCAGTTTCTCGCTAGTCACCTAGGGAATTTTCCTTTCCGTTTGTCGAGTGCTTATCAGGATTTTTCTCCTTTTTAAAATTCTTGGAACCCCTACCAGGGGGTTTCTTCTTCATTCACTACCTCAGTTGGGGGAACTAGTCTGGTTTATAGTAACTCCATTTTGGGAGGGGGTCCTTCTCCGAATGCTGGGTCACAAGGATTTTCCTATGGCCCAACATTTTCTAAGAACATTTTCTGGCAACCTGGTCCCTCATCAAATCTAGGTTATTCTTTTCAGAATGTGGGGAGTCCACCCCATGGGGAATGGAATTCCTAGGCTCCTCCTCGATTACCATTTCTAGCAACGTTAAATTTTCCATATTTGTCGAAATATAATAATGACCCTATCCGATATAGTCCAGGGTGGCCTCCGGTTCCCACCAAACTACCCTCAGACATCGCAGAGTTTGAAGGGAAGAATGGATAGGATCCGATAGATCATATCACCACTTTTCGTTTATGGTGTTCATCAAACTCCCTGATTGATGATTCGATTAGGTTGAGGTTATTTCAATGCACCTTAACTAGAAATGCAGCCAAGTGGTATATTGAGTTAACTCGGGGTAGTTTCGCCACTTTTAGAGATTTGGCTACCATGTTTCTAAATCATTTTCAGTTTCCTATCCGTTACAATGCTGGGACTAAATTCTTGGCTAATTTTAAGCAGGATAGGGCAACTCACATTTTTTATCATATTCAGGAATGGCGAAGAAGGAAGAGGCTCATTAAAGCCTATATTCCTAATGAATTCCTTTTGGAATGGTTTTTGAAATCCTTGCAACTACATATTTCTAAGGACGTATCCCTATCAGGGGTATTTTTTGAAGAGCAGGCTATTTTTAGGGCTCAACAATTAGAGCTAATTTATTCTCAGTCTGGAGTCCTCAATAAAAGTTTGCCTGATGCTCCTCACTCCAAATTGGACTTGTCAAAAACTAAACCTAGTCCTCATGGTGATGGACTTATTGGTTCGGTCGATAGCGGTGAAGCTAACTTGCTTAGTAAATTACAATAGTTTTCTATACAATCTACTTCAACTAGTCAGGCTCTACCTTGAGTGCCAAGTCCTTCCCCGTCTTTTTCAATAAATGTTTTCCAGGCTTCTAATCCCAAAGGAAATCAACAATCCAAAGGGGATAGTAATGGATGGAATAATAAAAATAAGGGTAAAGATGCAAAGGGGAATGCAAATAAAACCAACGAGCATGTTGGTGAGGATCAAAAGGATAAAAATAAAGTGAATTTTCCATGCAAGTTATGTACTGGAGACCATCTTACTCACCTTTGCCCTAAAATTCAGGATGCGCAGTGCTTGTCAGCTCAGCAGGGTTCTTCTTGTTCCTAGGCTGTGTTAACAAACCCTTTTCCCCAAGGGCAATAATTAGTTGTTGGCGTGAATCAAAATATTGGGGCTCCCTCTGGGGGCACCCAGGAAGGGGAAAACACATAAAAAAATATATATGATGAGTGCTCACGCAGATATCGCAACGAGATCTCGTGATTATGGCGAAGCTGAGTCTTCCAAAGCCAAGGGTGTCCCTGATAGTGCTGAGCCGCTTCACATTACAAGGCCTACTATTGAGTCTATACCTCAGATGCCAAAGGCATCTACAAAGCGTATGATGATTAATCCAAATGCCAAGGCCGCCCAGAACTACTCTATTGTAGAATATCTGGTGCAGATTCCTTCTGCCATGTCTGCTCCCGAGGAGCTCCAGTCCTGTCTAGCTCATTGAAGTGCTCTCCTCACTGCTATTGGGGCTGTTGATCCGAAGAATTCTCTTATGATTACATTTGATATGTCTAATTTTAAAAAGAGACTCCCTCATTAGATGGCTTCCATATTAGATCTCTTTATCGAAAATTCAATATATTTCGGACGGTCATAGACGAGGGTGCTTCAACATGTGTGATTTCTCTCACATGCTGGAAAGGGATCGGATCTCCCGCAATTGTTCCTTCAGCCATTCTTCTGACTGCGTGTGATGGTCATTCTCACAGGCCACATCGTATTGTCTCGACTTTGCCCATCTGTGTTGGGGGAAAAACTGTTAACATCAAGGTTGAGATAGTTGATGCAAGCTTAGACTATAACCTTCTATTGCGGTGAAACTAGATTTATGAGATGGATGCTATTGCATCCTCATTATTTCGCATTATTTGTTTCCCTCATGAAGGGAGGATTGTCACAGTTGACCAACTGGATTTTTCTCCTATAGACCCGAATGCATCTGCTGAATCAACTATTCCTTTGGTGGATAATACCAAACCGCCTGTTGAGAATTTAGGGGTTGGAATGTATTCTTCTTTGATGCCCATATCCTTGACACAATAAGGGCACCTAGATAACTAATTCACATATTTTCTGCCATAATTTTTTAATGTAGTTGTGATATTCATTCCATGATTTTTATGTACTTGTGCAACTATTTTTTATATATATATTAAAAAATTATTATATGATATCATTAATAGAAAGTTTGATATAACCCCCCTCTATATATATATTATATAATTGTACTGAAGTTCAAAGTACTAATCAGTATAGGCATTTCAAAGTTATTGAGTTGTTTAACATACGCTATACGAGATGGCTTAGTCTTTCAATTTTATTGGACTATTTTAGCATATTAATTGAAATGTGATAATTTTTGGGGAGATATCAAAGTTATATTTGTGACCGTGTGGAATGAACCTCCGTGTAGCCCTTTCATTTTTGAAAAAAATAAATCTCCGTTAAAAAAGCTGAAGCGGACCTTCGTAAGGAATGAGTCACACAATACCCAAGGTGAGTGGGCTCAGAACCTTCCATATCCACCAACCAATACGAATTTTGACTATGTGTCTGCGATGATTGAAGTTGGGGTTATTTTCTTTGCCAACTAGACGATTACACCAACCCCTTCACTATTTGAAAGACCATGATCTGAGTCACGTCGGAAATGGAAATATGGGCCAACTTCCGTCTTCACATTGAAATTGACATTTTTTTGTTTTGTTTTGTTTTGTTTTTTTTAAATGAAAACTGTATCAATTTTGTATTAGTTCTATCAATTTTTTCCACTTGTATTTAAATTGCATTTAGGGTTGATTTCTTCCAAAATAGTATATTATAAGTTTGAGGTTATTAGCACTATCTTATGGTTATTCAAAAACACTTTGTTAGTCCATTCATATATGTTTTAATTATTTTTTATTCCAATTGAACTATACTTTAATATCTTTTATTCCAATTTAGCTATACTACTTTATTTTATATTAAATTTTTAAATATTTTTTTTTTTTTTTTTTAATTTAAAACCTATTAGAATATTCACATTTATTTAAAATTATTTTAAAATAATCTTTAATAGTGATATGGAAAATGTAGAAAACAATGTGCACATTATTCGATAATGTTGTGTAAGCTAGAAGAGGTTTGTATGAATTGCTTATCTATTAATAAATCATGTGTTTAAAATGAATTTAATTTTGTTTAAAAATAGAAAAATTAACATTAAATATGAAAAGCTATTTTAAAAAATTATATAAACAGAGTTTAAAAAAATCGTCAAACAAAAATATAAAATAAACATTAATTTTTTTTTTAAATATTTATTTATGCTCGTTATTTGAAATTTGAAATTTTAAAAAATAAAAAATAATTATAAAGGTTATTTTTATTCTATTTTTTTTTAAAATAAAAAGTTATTGGAATAAATGTATTTATATTTAAATATTAAATTATATTGATATATAAAGAATTTCTTTTTATCTAGGTTGAGCTAATGGTATTACAATTTGTAACATACACTGATATCTCATATCTAGGTACTTTTGATTTTTCGGCTCCTTCTGTTCATATAAATGAAATTTCATCTTCCAAGGCTCCTATTCGAAGAGAGTTATTTAGAACTCATTATTTTTCGGACCCTTGGACCTTACCTTCCCGTACCTCTACATTAGCGGAAGGTCAAATAGGTGGAATGGCATTTCCTATGTCTGCAGCTGAGATTGCTTATAGCTCTATTGTTGACTCTGCAGAATCCACTCCAGTTTCTCATTCATCAGATGAATTGGATGGAGATGTGGCCTCGGCTTGGACTCTTAGTTCTTCTTCTGCCCAGGATTGCTTTGATATGACTCTTCCATTTTAAGAGGCTATCCTAGAAGCTAGGACTGGTATCGACAAACCGTGGGATGATTTGCATCATCAATCTTACTTTTTACCAGATTTGAGCGAAGTTGAATCGAGTTTTCCTAGTCCTCAGTATTCTGGTCCTGTTCACCCGAACATGAACCCTTTAGCACCAGCACAGGTATTTGCTGAAGCGAACATGGCTGTGATTTTTCCTACTATCCCGGTGAATATTTCCAGAAATCCAAACACTATTGAGAATGTTTTCATCGGAGCTAAATATTCCCCTGAAGAGATTCAAATTTACATTGATATCTTTCGAGAGTTTAGGGATGTGTTCGCTTGGTCTTATGAGGAAATTCCTAGTATAGATCCATCTATTGTCCAACATGAGATCAATTTATATGAAAATGTGAAGCCTGTTAGGAAAAAGCTTCGTCCGGTCAACCCTAGGAAGGCAGCAGCTATCAAAGATGAGGTAGAGAAGTTGCTCAAGGTAGGATTCATGTTCCCTGTTCCTTTGACAGAGTGGCTTTCGAATCTAGTCCCGGTGGACAAGAAACAAGTAACAATTCAAGTTTGCATTGATTTAAGAGACCTAAATAAAGCATGTCCTAAGGATAATTACCCTACACCATTCATAGATCAGATTATCGATGAGTGTGTAGGCAATGAGATTTTCTCCTTCATTGATGGTTTTTCTAGATATAATCAAATCACTATCCATCCTAAAGGTCAGCAAAAGACTGCATTTATTTGTCCCTGGGGTACCTTTGCTTATAAGAAGATGCATTTTGGCCTTAAAAATGCTGGAGCTACCTTTCAGCAAGCCATGTCATATGCCTTCCATGACATCAAACATATTATCGAGGCATACTTGGACGATTTAGCTTCTCATTCTCGCAAGAGAATTGATCATCCTTCTCACCTCTGTCAAGTATTTGAAAGATGTTGATATTACAAGATCTGGTTGAATCCGAACAAGTTTGTTTTCATGGTCACATCCGGTGGGTTGTTGGGATTTATTGTGTCTATGGAAGGGATTCGGGTAGATCCCTTCAAGGTTGAGGCGATACTTCTGTTTCCTCCCCCATCTTCTATTTGTGAACTTGAAAGTCTACAAGGAAAAGCTAATTTTCTGCAGAGATTTATCATAAATTATGCCCAGATTACGAAAGGATTTATGAGATTATTGAAGAAGGGAGTTCCATTTTTATGGGATGACTTTGCTCAATGCTCATTTGATGCTTTGAAGAAAGCATTGAACTCTGTTCCTATACTGAGTCCACCTGATTATAGTAGGGATTTCCTCTTATATCTCGCAGCAACAGAATCTATCATTGGTATGGTTCTGGTTCAGGGGGATGATGCTCTTTCAGAGCATGTTATATACTACCTTAGTCGAGGCTTGGTAGGACCTGAACTCTAGGATTATCCGATATAGAAGCTTGCTTTAGCAGCTATTCATGCTATACATTGGCTCAGACATTATATTCTTCTTCGAAAAACTTATGTTTTGGAAGCAGTCAATCCATTTCAGTTTATTCTCAGTAGGCGAGTGATTGGGGTCAAATACAATAGATGGATTGTGATTTTCTAGGAATTTGATCTTGAGCTTATGTCTACCAAATCTAAGAAATATTTATTTTTCGTGGAATTAATTTCTGAGTTTCCCTGTGGAGAAGAAATAGTTTATGATGAATCCTTTCTAGATGAACATCTTTTTCTCATTTCTTCACAAGATATTTGGTACGAGGATCTCATAGTATATCTTTAGACTGCGCAGTTTTCCTCGACTTTTTCAAAAGATGAGCCCCGTAAGTTACATCACCTAGCTAAAAATTACTTAATCGTTGGTGACACTTTATACCGTCATGGGGTTGATTCGATCCTTAGACGATGCTGAAATCTCAAGGAAGCTGAGGTTGTGTTGAATGATTGCCATAGTGGAGCTTGTGGTGGTAGTTTATCTGGGCTTGCTACAACGCAAAAAATATTGCGTGCAGGATACTTTTGGCCTTCAATATTCAAAGATTGCATGGAGTCGGTCAAACGGTGTCATCCGTGTCAAGTGTATACTCAAAATATGCATGCTCATCTAGCTCTGCTCTTCCCAGTCATCATTGTCGGTCCCTTTACAAGGTGGGGTACTGATTATACTACTTGTAACCCGCCTTTGGCTAAAGGTCATAAGTACATTATTGTAGTATTATACTACTTCACGAAGTCGGTCGAGGCTATGCCCACTTTTGGGAATGACACTGAGACAACAACTCTTTTTCTCTTCAATCAGGTCACTTCTCATTTTGGTATTCCAAAAGAGATTGTCACTGATCATGTCAGTCACTTTCAGAACAACATGATCGTTGAATTGGCTCTAGAATTAGGTTTCCAACAGGAGAATTCATCTCCATATTATCCTCAGGCCAATGGGCAAGGTGAAGCCATGAACAAATCCTTAAAGACAGTTCTTCAATAGACAATTGATAAATCTCGATCCAATTGGCACATCATGCTGTATCCTGCACTTTGGGCTAACCAGATGTCAGTGAAAATTGCAACTGGTTTTACTCCGTTTCAACTAAATTATGGGTTGGAATCCATATTTCTCATCGAGTGTGAAATTAATTCTCTTAATTTAGCTGTATAGCTTCTTCCTGACACCTCTAGTCTCAAGGAATGTCTCCTTCATCTGGAACATCTCAATTAGTAGCGTCGAAATGCCACCATGATGAATGAGGCACATAAGAAGTGGTTAAAAGTTCAGTACGATAAAGCGATCAAACCTAGGGTTTTCTCCGAAGGAGACCTTGTCTTGGTTTATGCCCAGGAGAAGGATGCCCTAGGGGTAGATAAATTTAAGTCTATGTGGTATGGCCCCTTCATCGTTAAAAAATTCCTCAAGAAAGGAGCTGATGCCTTGGTTGATTTTGAAGGAAATGAGTTGGCAGAGCCCAGAAATGGGCTCTATCTGAAAAATTATTATGCCTAGGCCTCGACCTGTCATCTTTATTTTTGTATATATTTTTGTTTTTTTTTTTACATATCTGAGTTTTCAGTCTTTGATGTGACGGTGATGTTTTTGATCTGCTTTGGCAAGTTGTGTTTGATTTCATGAGTCATTTTGGTTTCATCGATGGTGCTAGTAGACACACCTGGAACTTGGCTTTCACGACTTGGGTTCTTCATTGTCCATCCAATCAGTTGTTAGTTTCAAGAGGTGTTTGCATTGGTCCTGCTTCAAAGAATGTAGCAGAATAAACTACAATAATTTATCTATTCTCGGAGGAAATATCTTTTGGTGTTGATTCGTTGGTAGTTTTCTTGGACTCCCAGCTAGTGGTGTCACAGTTGAACAATACATATCATGTTTGGGATCCATTTTTGCTCTGATTTTTTTTTAGGGTACGTTTGTTAAAAAGATCATTTCAATTTATAATATTTATTCATATTCCTTAAGCTGACAATTGGATGGCAGACTTATTGGCTAATCAAGAAATTGATTGGCATATTCATCATTAAATACTTTAATCAAGTCATCAAATTCATCATACATTTTCATACATTTGATTCATCACATCATATAGATAGTTTTATATATATACACAGTCAGAATGTTCAATTATTATACAAAAATATGGACCCATATGTCCTACAAAATTAGGGCTTATGCCCGATCATGTTCAGTATAAAAAATATAATACAGTCATCTAGTAAAATCTATATATCTAATCCTGTGGTCCCTGCCCGACATTTGTGTTCCTATAGAACACGATATCAGTAGCTACACGACGGAATAACTACACCTATTCCCATGGTACTCCAACTACCCGTCTCTAGATAGCCTTTGGTAGGTCCTCTACTACAGGCATATGCACTTGGTGAGTTAAACTCTCCAATTTTATCTGAATGACATGGAGGGTTTTGCCAGGGTCTTCAGCATCTGCTTTGCCTCTGTGGCGCTTATTCCTTGGGTATCCCTCTGGACGGACTGGTCCCATATCCGTGTCATGGTCATCACATAATTTTGTTAGTCATTTGAATCCATTCAAAAACATTTTTCTTTTTTTTCATATATTGAAGAAATAAACCAAAAAATCATATAATAAAAAATTGTAGTCTCACCAATTGCACCCCATGCTGCACTAAGTGGAAGGACTAAGTCTGGATCACCACAAAAATCCATTCCAACATAGGGATAATCCTCCATGGCGATAACTTGTTCCTCCCACCATTGGAAGAACTTGTCATCCCAAGTGGTCCGGGGAACTTCACTTCCCCCCAATCTCTTCATCAAGTCAGCCCACGGGGCTATTCTTGGATCCCTGGGGCTGTTGATGGATGAGATCACTTTGGGTCGAAGCTCTGGAATTATCTCAAAGAAGAATGTCAGTAAGATTGTTCCATACTCAAAATGCTTTGCTTTTGTTTTTCAGATAGAGGTTAACTGTTTCTTCATGTTATTCAGTAGTGTTGTACACAATTCAAAGAGGTGAATCAAACATTCAACCACGATACTCATCTGTGTCCTCGAAGCCTAATGTAAGGAAGCAGATCCTGCTACCCTGCTAATGGTGAAGAGGAGAATTTTCATGTGTAGTTCCTTCAAATATTTAATTGCAATCTGAGTTCCTACTTTCTGAGACCCCTCTGTGCAATAGACATGGACATAGTCTTCCACTGTAAGCCCTCCTGAAGGATTTCCATGTAAATCTACTGGATCTCCTCTCCGAGAGAGTCCGGTAATGAAATAAATGTCTTCCACTTCTATATGTATGGGCATTTGATTAATCATGAAGTAGTCTTCTTCTGGTTTTGAAGCAACCGGACATTACTTTTCATATTTGGCATTTTAAAAAATTAGAGCAAACCAGAATTTCAAAGGATATCGAGAGAAGTTTGATCCTCCATTACTCCATTATCGATGGCACTATTTTCACGCTCCCTCCAAGAGATTGAAATCCTAAAAAAATCCATTAAATTCTTCATTAGGTTCATCTTTTGCATTCACAGTCTTCACATACGCAACTTCCTTTGTGTATAGTCACGTATCATATGCAGGTTCCTCCACACGAACCCACATATGCGCGGAAGTTTTAATCAAAACTAATCTTTCCTACAGTCAAAAATCAAAATTTTTATCCTGAATATGAACGAAATTGATGGTGAAGATGGATTTAGAGCCTACCTGGCTGATTTGGCACAATTTGACGGCTGATTGCTCTTGTTTTGAGGAAAGGGGTTTTTTCTCTAGAGCTCCTTTTTCCACTTCTGCAATGTTACAATGAACCAAATATGAGGTAGAAATGACTATTTATGTCCAGAAATTGAATTTTTTTTTGCAAAAATCCATTATGCTTATTTTTCAAATCTGTCTCAAGCTATATAACCGTGTTTCTTGTAACTGTTGGGAAAGGTATGTTTTCAGGTACATTTACTGGAGTTGAGATTTTTTTTTTCTAGTTTTTCTAATCCATGACTGCTGACCTGTCATGGCAGGTATATGATTTCAAACTGACATATAGGTTAGAGAATCCACTTTCCATTGCATTATGCATTCTAGCCTCGATTTTTTCATCACTTGCCATAGGGTCGATCCCATCATTTCATGAGTACTTAACCCATTTCACTCACCGATCTTTAGTCATGACTTGATGGTAGAGCCTTACTTTACATGGGATTCCTAGTTAGTTCCTCTCTATCACTTGTCGCCCATGCTACACTTTACATAGGCTCGGGAGTCATCTTTAGTCCCACCATGACTTATGTGTTGAAGCTTCATTCTTCTTCTTCTTCACTATGATTTTTCTGGCTATTAACTTAGAGGCTCCCTCCTATTGTCAAGTTGTATCACTGCATTGCATATTGGCTACTTGTTTATCTTGGCCTTCAGCCAGCTTCATTTGGACTCGATGTTTAAGCCATATGTTTACCATGAATCTCTGTACAAGTTGACCATGCAAGCACTAAGCTATCGCGACTTGACACCTTTTTACCCATGGATGGAACACTCCTTTGAGTATCACTTACCAGTTTCTGCCACCTTGCATTGAGCATAGGATTGTTTGGGATGGTTTTGGTTTTGACATAGGAGAAGCCATAACCTTGTTTGATAAGTCAGTTCTCCCCCGATTTGTTATCTCTTCCAATCATATGGAGACTTTCTTTTTTCCTCCTGCATAAAAAACTTATACAGAGTTATCATTTGCTACCATATCCAACATGAGTTGTGTTTTTTTCAAGGGAAGTTAAACCTGAGTCGACCTTTCTGTGATGTCTCTTGACTTATTTTTCAGTCGGCCTTCTCGATCTTGTCAGTATCTTCTTCTATCACGTCAAATGTCTAGTCCTATGCTTGTGCTAGTTTGAGAAGGTCTTCATTGACTTCTTACCGGTGGGTTTGTCTCTTATCGACTATGACATATTTCTTTGAGAGAAAACCTAGAGCCACACCCTAGCCCTATTTACATCACTGATAGGTGACCTTGTGCTCAGCATTTGATCATCATTATGGGTCTTTCACTGAGTGGTTTCCCTTGTGTTCAAGGTCAAATTACATTACCATACTTGGGATTTGTGCAGTACCTTGATTTCCATTTGACCCTATCGGTGGATATCTCGCCTCTTTGTCAGCTCTTATTATTGGTTGATTCAGACGGTTTCTGCCGTGCGCTAGCTTCATCTTGTGCATGTCGGAAATTTACTTCGGGACGGTTACTTCACTCTACTTCCTTAATTTACTTCCAAATCTTCGCTTGCGGGTTACACTCGTGCTGGACTGATGTGGGATGCCTTAATGCCTTCCTTCCAGGAGATCTTTTCCCATCGACTCTGACTCATTTCTCTAGGAATAAAGTCTAGAGTCTTTTGTCAGTACCTTAGGATTTTCAGTCATTAGTGGCAGAGTCTTCGTTGTCAATAGTGAGGATACATTATTGCCTCCCGATTGATAGATTCTTATAGGTGTTCGACTTCAAACCATTCATTCACACTTGTTAGATTGTAGTGGGGCACCTTGACACTCATTATCATTTTTGGTGGGTTGTCTTGCATTTGTTAATGGTATACATTAATGATCGGTAATCAAACGATTTCTCACATGGTTGACTTCAGCTCATTTATTCCCATAGTGTAGAATTGTACCATAGTGATCGGTCAAGACCTCGTGTTTGCATTAGCATGATTTAGTTCACTTTGACAGTTCATCTAATTTTCTGCCAGTGGTGTCATCCACCCTTATATGTCGTAGTTTCAACACAACAACATCTTATATGTTGGCTCTCGAGTTGCGTGATCATACCATTTGTTCCACCCCTTATGATTTGGTATCTAGAGATTTAGTTCTTACTTGTGTGATCAGATATCTATTACAACATCATTGATCAGTCTTCTATATGTGATACTTGGACTTGATTTTGACTTGTACTTTTGAGCAGTGATTAGATGATTCACTATGTACTTTACAGTTCAGCTATACTTGTATACATTTTGGATCTTCTCTGTACTTCATATGCAGACATACTTTTCTTTCACTAAGCATGGGTATGTCCACTTCATACATGAGTTATCTCTCTGATCTCTTCCATTGACTTTTTGGTAGGCTGAAATCTGGGGAAGTCCTCTCTCATCCTTGCAAGGTTCTTTCTACGCACATAATATATTTCGGCCATCATGTACCACTTCTGACCTCATATATCAAGGGGCATATGTTATAGCATCATTTTCCACCTTCATATTCTTGATGATTGACACTTTGGCCTTGGGCACCCTTTCCCATCAGAGTTGACAATATTCACAAAAAATAGTATCTTAAAACACATACGCGACTTTGCCCAGACTTTTCCATGTACACAAGCAATTCCATTCATATATATCCGCGTAAACCTTTTTAATCATTAAAATATATATATTATTCCCTATTTTTGAGGTAGGGTTGCTGGTTATTCCCGTAATTCAACCACCCCAGCCCATGGCCTAACTATTTCCAACTGCAGAAACTAATTTAATGGAGTATAAAATCCCCTCATGTACATGGCCTAAGGGAGAGAAAAAAATATAGATATTATACTCTGTTGGAGCCCTATTTCAAGTCTGATATTCCCATGCCTCTTGCACTTCCCAAGTATATTCAGGAAACCCTTATTTCCTTGACATGCTCATCATCCTATATGACATATAGTGTGCACACAACTTGGAATATTTCTTGTGAGGCTAGGGCTGGATGGATCTAGAGGACGGTATGCTCAAAGGCCGTGGAAGGATTCAGGTGATCTCTCCACATTTATATTATTGTACGTGCCATTTATAATAAGAATAACCATCTTGTTCCTGATATTCACATGTTTATATCTCTTTATATATGTGTAATGATCATTAATTGAATATTAAATATTGTTCTTATGATATTCTTCATGAGTTACACTAACATCTAGGAACTATATATGATGTACAACTAGAGTTTCATGTTCTTTCTTTCTTGATTTTCAGGTCACGAAGCATGAAGGGTTGCTGGGGGTTTGCGCCCCGTGGGATCTAGATCAAATGTGGGACTTTAGGGTAATTTCTGCAACTTGTTATATCTAATTTTCAGTATAAAAGATAGGTTAGGTGAGTCCTTATTGAATGGTATGCCCCTGATCTGTGAACGTTTCCGACCCAAAAACCTTTAGGGTGTTATATCCCAAAACAACATTCCCCTATCTGCATTCATGATTGGCCAAATCTCTCCTCTACTTGAGCGTGTGGGTTCCCTTTCTTGGATGGAGGTGGTGTAATTGATCTTAAATTGGCAAGCATGCAAAATCTCGACACAAATCCCATTAGACACATCGATAAGACCAGAGGAACGCTGAAATTAAGACATGAAGTTACCTTCGCAGAACCATAGTTTCTCTTTTTCTTGCATAAAACATTCAATCGAAACAATAGAGCCGAGGAAGAATACAATCAGAGGGAGAAACCATATCAGCTATGGGAGGAAATTCCTTTCGAAACAAGCCGTAAAATTTCCAATTTCGGATACAGCTAATTCCATCCTCCAGCAAACTAGTTGGCTGACATATGTACATTGATTACAGGGATTTCATACGGAAATTGAAATTAAGTTTTTGCAAAATCTACAAGAAGGTCAAACCAGAATCAAGGGTCGAATTATACCAGTCATAGAGGAAATTATTACTGGAGTCTCCGAAATACCAGCAGAAGGAGAAATATGGACAGAGAAACATCTCCTCCTCCGAGAGGCAATAGTAGCATATTAGGATCCGGAGGAGATGTTGGAGCGAAAAGGGAGAGGGATTAACCCTACCTCTCCACACCAACCATGGCAGGAACAAACAAAATTCATCCAAATGTTCATTACATGTGACGAACGTTGGGTTGTAGTAAAACCTCATCAGCTCAAACTATTAGTTGCACTTAAGAAAAAGATCTTAGTTAATTTTCCTGCTTTCTTAAATTCCATATTTCATGATATTGCTGTTCGATTAAGAAGAGGTAAAAATGCCCAAGCAATAGTCAGTCACCATAGGTTAATTAAACTAGAAATCATTCATGAGCTGGATAAGCAGCAGATAGCCTGGGACAATTATTTCAACCCTGATGCATAGGAACCAGAAATAAATCCCGATGAACCCGAAATTGAGCCCCCCATGGTAAATACACCAAGAAGAAAAATGAATGGAACTGCAACCTCAAAACCAAGCAGACAAAAATGCTGCAAGGAACCTCAAACCTCATAGAAGAGGCAGGGCCATCCCACCCTCAAAACACACCCTTATAATACTTTAAGGAAGAAATGGCTTGAGTCCTAGAAAAATTGAGGATAGACTACGAATCTAGAAACCCATAGGGATCAGAAGAACAAGAGGAACTTATAGATAATTCTGCCACTGCCAGCAGTTCTAGTCACATTGAAGTCCTACTCGACCAAGGGGAACTACAGGATGACAGGACTTTGTCCCCTCTTTGGAATTATGAGGTGTATAGTGAAGGACATGTAGAGGAAAGAATGGAATCAGAAAATTAGTCAGGTGACACTATCCCTGTAGAGCAAAGCACAAGCACAGAAACAGTCCCTTTAACACCAGGAGGTAGCACTGCTCCACCCAGTCGGGACCCTCATATAGAAGTAAACTCTAAAGACCAAATAAGAAATACCATCACAGGTAACCCTAAGGTTGGTAACACCATTCTTGAAAATGGGAATATCGCTCCTCCACCACCTGCTGAAATCAGGACAGGTGGAAATTCAGATGAATAGAAAATTAGGAAACTGAGCAGGGCTTGCAGAAGATTAAAGAAAATGGTGATGCTGGGTATGTGTTATATTATTTCCACGACTAAGAACACGTGGGGGGGTAAGAGGGGGGGCGATAGCCCCCTCCTTTATGTTGGGCGCAACGAGGGGTTCACAGGGGGGACGGTAGCCCCCCCTGTTGGGGTTCGAGGTAGCACCCCGGCAAAAATTTTTGGTCATTAATTTCTGGAGGGTAGTCCGCACCCATGGTTTTGTGCATTGTTTTGCACATGGTTTTGGGGTACGATGGTTTTCGGCCCCTAGTATTTTTTGTAGATCTGGTCAAGGGAACTATAGTTATGTTCTAATCTAGGGTTAATGGATTGGGGTGTATGTATGCTTCGACATGTATATATATGTGTGTTGTAACACTAAAAGGAATATAATGAAAAATCAAGCTGGTGGTCCAGATTTGGGATCCAGGGGAAAATATCTGTGTTTATCTGTTTTATGTTTTATGCTCTCGCTATTGTTTATTTTCTATTATAAGATTCATGTGTAGATAATTTTTGTTCAGGGTTAAAACCTACATTTGGTATCAGAGTTGTTTCGGCTTCAACGGGATGCCTTTGCTGCTGAGGGTTTTTTGCTTGGGCCTGAGGTAGACCCTGTTCGGTGGGAGATCTACGGGATCGATTCTTGTGGTGAAAGAAGATGGCGAGCAGTGGAAAGATAGAGATTGAGAAATTTAATGGTCAGAGTTTTGAGTTGTGGAAGCTCAAGATGGAGGATCTACTTGTGGATAAAGATCAGTGGATCGCGGTAGATCCAGGTACTAAACCAACGACAATGTCAGATGAAGACTGGAAAAAGCTGGATCGGAAGGCAAAGAACACAATACGATTGTGTGTCTTAGATTTAGTATTTTTGAATGTATCTGGGGAAGCTAAGGTGAAGAATTTGTGGGAAAAACTTTGGACTTTGTACCAATCTAAGTCTCTGGTGAATAATTAGTTCCTGCAGAAAAAACTGTATAACCTGAGGATGAAGGATGGAGACTTGGTGACAGAGCATCTAAATGCCTTCAAAACTGTGGTAGGTTAGCTATCATCTGTTGATATTAAAATCTCAGATGAAGATAAGTGCATCAGTTTGTTGTGTTCTCTACCAGATTCATGGGACAATCTGGTTATTGCAATAGGTAGCAATACAACTACCTTGAATTTTGATGCCATTGTCTCAGCCTTGCTTTTGGAGGAAATAAGACGGAGAAATATGGAGGGTCAGAATGGAGATGCCTTATCTGTACGAGGAAGGTCCCACAACAGAAAAAAGAATATGGCTTTGAGTGGGAGATCTAAATCTCCTGGAAAGTTTGTAAAGGTGTGCTGGAAATGCAGAAAGGAAGGGCACTACAAAAAGGACTGCAGATCTAAAGCTCTTGAGAAAGGAAAGGGATCTGATGATTCTCCTTCTGTAGAGGAAAAAACCACCTCAGATGAAGGTGGGGATGTGTATTTGGCTTCTTCTTCAAATACACATGTAGATCATGAGTCATGGTTGATTGACTTAGGTGCATCCTTTCACTTCACTCCCCATAGGGAGTGGTTCTGTGAGTATGAAAAATATGATGGTGATGTCTTCCTAGGGGATGATAGGAAGACCAAAATTGTCAAACGTGGAAAGGTCAAGCTGAAGCTGCAAGGTGGAAGGATTAAAACACTTCGTGGTGTTCTAGATATTCCTCCATTGGCTAGAAATATGATTTCTATAAGCAAGATGGATGATGCAGGTGTAAAAATAGTGTTCAAGAAAGATGCCTGCAAGATGGTTCGGGGAGCACTGGTATTAATGCAGGGAGTTTGGATTGGAACTCTATACAAGCTACAAGGTAGCACTGTTATTGATGGGTGTAATAGTTCTGTGGTTCCTGAAAGTGGAGTGGAAAGCATAGCTATCTTTGGAGAAAAGACCATGTTATGGCATCAAAGGCTTGGACATGTTGGAGAGAAGGGCCTTCAGATACTGCATAGAAATGGTATGGTAGAAGATATGTCTAATTAATCTCTGGATTTCGATTTTTGTGAACATTGTGTATATGGGAAGCAAAATCAGGTGAGTTTTCCTTCTGGTGCTAAGAGGGCGAACAAGATATTAGAACTTGTGCACAGTGATGTGTTTGGACCTGTGTCAGTTCCATCATTGGGAAATTCTGTGTACTATGTTTCATTCATATATGACTTCTCAAGGAATACATGGATATATTTCTTGATGAAGAAATCTGAATATTTTGACAGATTTAAAGAATTTAAGGCTCTGGTGGAAAACCAGATAGAGAAGAAGATAAAGGCGTTGAGGACAGATAATGGTGGGGAGTTCTACAAGAAGGAATTTGAAGAGTTTTGTAAGAAGTGTGGTATAGCATGACAGAAGACTACTCCATACACACCTCAGAAAAATGGAGTTGTAGAAAGAATGAATAGAACACTGATGGAAAAGGAAAGAAGCATTCTTAGTGGTACCGGGTTAGGACAAGAATTCTAGGCAGAGGTAGTGGAGACTGCATGCTATCTGGCTAACATATCACCTTCATCAGTGTTGGAGGATAAGACTCCACATGAGGTATGGAATGGTAATAAAACCTCTCTTTCACATCTAAGGGTGTTTGGATGTGATGCATATGTACATGTTCCAAAGGAGAAAAGGACCAAGTTGGATAATAAATCTGAAATATGCATCTTTATTAGGTATAAGGATGGTTTAAAAGGTTACAAGCTTTGGAACCCGGACACAAGGAAGGTTGTGTACAACTGAGATGTGGTGTTTAGAGAGGTGAAAGATGTTGTTAAACATGAAATCATACCAAAGGAACCTGAGAAGATAGAGTTTGAGCTAAAGGAGTATGAATCAGACTCTACAGCAGAAGAAGATTCAGAAGAGGAAGAGCCACAAACTCCAGCTTTGAGAAGATCAGTTCGAGAAAGAAGGAAACCAGAAAGGTATAGTCCATCTGCTTTCTGTTCAGTTTTTGCCTTAACTATAACTGATGATGATCCCAGAATTGTCAGGGAAGCAGTAGATTCAGAGGATGGAAAACTCTGGAAGGAGGCCATGGTTGATGAAATGGCATCCTTACACAAAAATGAGGCATGGGATCTGGTGGAGTTGCCAGTTGGAAGGAAGCCCATCAGGAGAAAATTGGTGTTTAAGAAGAAGATGAATGTAGAAGGCAAGGTGGAGAAATACAAAGCTCGGTTGGTAGCAAAAGGTTATTCCTAGGTGCCGGGAATTGATTTTGGTGATATATTTTTCTCCTGTTGCCAAGGTTACTTCTATTAGATTAATTTT
Source organism: Pinus albicaulis (assembly GCA_034641835.2). NCBI lineage: Eukaryota > Viridiplantae > Streptophyta > Pinopsida > Pinales > Pinaceae > Pinus > Pinus albicaulis. Next base: position 157,973,310 of record CM076579.1, on the reverse strand, counting down.
ATCTGTTGCTGCTGCATTTGATTTTGAGATAAAATAGATGGATGTGAAGACAACATTTCTTCATGGGGATCAAGAAGAAGAGATCTACATGAAGCAACCTAAAGGCTTTATGGTGAAGGGTAAGAAAGAACTGGTATGCAGGTTGAAGAAGTTTCTGTATGGGTTAAAACAGTCACCAAGGATGTGGTATCAGAAATTTGATACCTATATATGAGGACTTGGCTTCACCAGAAGAAAGGAGGATCACTGTGTTTATTTTAAATTAATTGGTGACCGTGTTATTTATTTGATGTTGTATGTGGATGATATGTTGTTGATTGGAAATGAAAAAGAAATTATCCAAGATTTGAAGACCCAACTGTTCTCCAAATTCGACATGAAGGATCTTGGTGCTGCAAACTATATTTTGGGCATGGAAATTAAGAGAGATCTGGCAAAGAGGATGCTCTGGTTAAACCAGAGGAAGTATGTCGAAACTATATTGCAGAGGTTCAATATGAAGGATAGTAAACCAGTGAATGTTCCTATTCCTGTAGGTGCAAAGCTGTATGCTGAACAGTGTCCCAAGACACAAGAAGAAAAGGAGTATATGTCTCGTGTTCCATATGCAAGTGCACTGGGTAGCCTGATGTATGAAATGGTATATACTAGACCATACATTGCACATTTAGTGGGATTATTGAGCAGGTTTATGTCAAACCCAAGAAAGGAGCATTGGACAGTAGTGAAGCGGGTTTTCAGATATTTACGTGGCACTATTGATTATGGCTTGTGCTACCAAGGAAGACCAGGATTGGAAAGAATGTTGGACATTTGTGGTTTTGTTGATGCAGACTAGGCTAGAGATCTAGACCAAAGAAGATCTACAAGTGGGTATGTGTTTAGCCTATTTGGAGGTGCAGTCAGTTGGATGAGTAAAAGACAGTTCGTAGTGGCTCTTTCAACTACAGAGCCAAAATACATAGCAGTCACTCATGCAAGCAAGGAAGAAATTTGGTTGCAGAGATTGTGTTCAAGTATGGGGTTGGTATAGAGAGTTATAAGGATAGACTGTGATAGCCAAAGTGCAATTTTCTTGGCTAAGAACCCCGCTTATCATTCAAAGACAAAGCACATTGATGTTCAATATCACTTTGTTAGAGATATGGTTGAGGTTAAAAGGGTGTTGCTGGTAAAGGTGGACACTTTGAAGAATGTTGCAGATGCATTGAAAAAGTCTGTGAACACTCAAAAGTTCTCTTGGTGTAGAGAAACAATGGGTGTTGAAGAATTGGGCCAATGACTAAGCTCTCCCATGGCCCCCTGTGAAAATAAAACAACAAGTGGGAGAATGTTGGGTCTATGTTATATTATTTCCATGACTAAGCACATGCGGGGTGGTAAAAGGGAGGGTGATAGTCCCCCTTGTCGGGGTCCGGGGTAGCACCTCGGCGAAAATTTTTGATCCTTAATTTCAGGTGGGTATTCCGCGCCCATGGTTTTGTGCATGGTTTTGCACATGGTGTTGGGGTATGATGGTTTTCGGCCCGTGGTATTTTTTGTAGATCCGGTCAAGGGAACTATGGCTATGTTCTAATCCAGGGTTAATGGATTGGGGTTTATGTATGCTTTAGCATGTATATATATGTGTTGTAACACTAAAAGGAATATAATGAAAAATCAAGCTGGTCATCCTGATTTGGGATCTGGGGAAAATCTCTGTGTTTATTTGTTTTATGTTTTATGCTCTTGCTATTGTTTATTTTCTATTATAAGATTCATGTGTAGATAATTTTTGTTCAGGGTTAAAACCTACAGGTGAAATATCTGAGGAAACAACTAAAGAAGGAGAGAAGGGTCCGAAAGCCAAAGAAAGAAACCACCACTGCAATAGCTTAAATAGAATTAGTCACCAACATAATAAACATTATTGAAGCTGAGCTTTAGACTGACTTGGCTGACATTATTAAGGCTGAGGTACAAACTGACTTGGTAGCCACTACAGAGGCTGAGGTATAGACCAATTTAATCGATAAAGCTGAAACTGGGATACAGACTGACCAAGAAGGTACTACTAAGGCCGAAATTCAGACAGAACTAGGAAATACCATTGAAGCTTGTACACAAACTGAGCAGAAAAATATAGAAGATAAGGAGACCCAAACAAAGGAAGCCCGTGCTTATACCCGCCTGGTACAGAAAGCTGTTTATCATAAATTACACAATGAACTGGTGCAAGCACAACATGAGCTAGCATAATGTAGGAAGGAGGTGGTGCCAGGACAAGAATACCAAGCACTACTAAAGAAATTCACAGACCTCTCCTCTACAGAAGACGAAACATTTTCCCAGCTCAGAGAAGGAAAAGCAAATCTAGAAAGGGCACAAGAGAAGATGGAGCAAGCCAAGAAAAAAATCACCACGATTTTTTCTCTGTATAATGATGCACTATATTGGAGGACACCGGCCACCAACTATGCCCTATTCTTAACAGAACAATATCTACTGCTAAAAGTCAAGTCCATCAGTGCAGGAAAGTCTACAAATTTTAGGACTATAGAAAAATTTGTCCACTACTATAATGAGCAAGATGAACAAGTCCAATGCCTCCTACGTGAACTTTACATGCACAATTTATTTCTAGAAGAGGACATGGACAACAATCCTAGTCCCTTTATAGGAGATGTCCAAATCCAAGCCTTCCTCTCATTCGCCAAGAACCATATTAAGTGGGCCAAGGCCTATAACATCTTCCAAAACAGAGAGCATGGCCTAGACTTGTGGGCTATAGGGGAACCCACAAAACCCCTACAACTATTTAGCCAACACAAGAACTTCATGTGAAAGCAAGGTGTAAGGACTCGGTTGGGGCCCATCGAGAAGGACATCATATAAAATGGACAATAGTAATCTAAAGACATTCGAGAAGCAACCTTGGCAGCAACTAAACAAAGGTGGATGGCCTCCATGAACAATGTAAAGAATCGGGCACCATTTGGCTACAGGAATTTCAAGGCTGCTGCCTCCAGATTCCTCTCATACAGTAACTTGGTCTTTAGCATGGGGCCTGCATGACTAGGATGTTGGCATAGAAGCCCTCTCCTATGGTATCCTTCTGAGGACTATAATCATAATTATGAGTTACCGGAGGGGCACACAAGTGTTTCCTTCACAATAATAAGACAAAAACAGGGTGTCAGAGGTCTACCCTGCCTACTCCTTAACACAGTTGCACCTCAACCATCCGTTTTCATGAGGACATGCAATTAGGTAAGAACGGGTGTATGTTGGGCCTGAATCGAGGTATGTTTTCACCCTATAATTACTTCAAGTTATGTCACAATTCTGGGAATTCTTCCTCATCTTAACAATAAAGAAACAAAAGAATTATGAAAACTAGAGCAATAGGGCTAATGACAAAAGGAATGTTTCTATCACATAAAATTGACTTATTGTATCTCCGTATGCAGGAAGCCAGAGTAGCTGAACCAATGATAAATAAAAGACAACCGATAGACGCAAACGTAAGGGATATCAGTAACTCCCAGAAGTTGGCAGAAGGTAGACAGATGGATTCCAGCCCAAGAACTCAAACGACAGCCACGCGCAGCAGGCTGTCATTTGGAAAATACTTCCTCATTGTGTGAAATTTCCTTTAAAAGGAACAGGGATGAACTAGATAGGAAGTCAGAGTTGAATAGGAATTTTTCCTCTGTAATTAGTGCATCAAGACAAAGCTGTCATATTGTATTCCTGTATTATCTTTTGAGTTTTGATATTTTGAAAAATTACCTTTTGAGGTTTTCATCGCGTTTGAACTTCTAGTGGTTTGTGCCCAACCCCTAGGAGTTTCTGTGCCAATTCTGTGCTGTGCGTTAGTTACAAAATCCATGTTCAATTTTCTGATGTGGTTGTAACATACTTTTCTACTCGATAAAGTTACAATTTTTCTTCCTTCAAAATAGTTTAGCATTTGTATTTCTTGATTCAGAAAAATTGAATTTCGTATTTTCTGGTTTATAATAATACTTCATCACCGGTAGATGTTTTCAGTTTCTTCCAATGCCTTTGGAACTGATTTATAAATCGTAAGACAGTTATTGCTTGATGTTATCTTTAAGGATTACATTTTTCTCTCAGCACAGTAAAGCGGCCAACTATTGATTAATGTCAATAAGTTAGTTTGCCAAGAGAATTCCATTTCAAAATTATATAAGCGAGTGTTTTACACTTCATTTAGATTGTTGTTCAATTCATTCAGATTGTTGTTCAATTCATTTAGATTTCTTCATTTAGATTGATGTACAATTCATTCAGAGTGTTGTTCAATTCATTCAGATTACTGTTCAACTCATTAAGTTTGCTATTCAAATCATCATCCTGTTGTTCAATCACAGGCTTGACAGAATAATTAGCCATAACCTACCAAACCATTCTTTGTTAAGTTGATTGAATTCAAAAGGCTAGATAATCCTTTCTCATAAACAATAGAGTATCTATCAGTCGATCTCATTTGCATATATTGTGCCGACACCCTTGAAATAAGAAGACTTACCTCGGGTTGATAATTAAATGAGAAGCACTAAGGCTGCCTATAATAATCCACCTTTGTGACACCAACATTTGTAAAATTACAACAAAAAAAACCTTAAAATTCTAGTTATTCTTTTCCATCAAAGATCAAAGAGTGCAAAAAATGCATCTTATCTTGTAGCCTTTTTCACTATGTTCATTCAGAATAGAAAAAACAAAAAAAAACATGCTTAAATAAGAAATAATAATAGAGTTACCAAGCATCCTAGAGGTGACAGGAAAGAAGGGCCAGATTTCACATGATGCTTGAAATGAATGAGGACGAGGTACCTTCCTTCTCCCTTAAACCATCGAAACCATAATTTAGTGGAGGAGATAAACAACTAGCATGAAAAAAGGGTGCCAGAGGGAATGAACCTTTTGTTGTAAGTCAAACTATAATAATAGAAGATTCCAATTAAAACCTTCACATAGTATATCTACCTGATATATAAAATCTGAAATGAGAAAAAGAATTGAGGGTAAAAAATTACCTTGTGAATTTTCTAGCAAGCGTGGCCTCGAAAGCTTGTGAATGACACATAAATAAATGAAAACTCAGCAAATGCTGTCAAATTTGTAAGATTTTATAAAAAAAATAAGATTCATTATATATATATATATATATATATATATATTCGGTTTCTACACTTGCATTCTAACGGATCAGAAATTCCTCTTTGTCCAAATAGCATATTGGGGGTAATAAAGCTTCTTAAAATGTCTAAGCTGCAGTTATAATGAAAGGCAACAATGCATAAGCACAACATAATCACCCTCAAAAGTCTTATTCAACTATATTTTTCAAATAATAGTAACTCAAAAACTACAAATATTGTAGAATTTTTCTTCATGAACACAAAATATTTTCTAGATAAAATATATCTACCTTGTTTTCCTGTCTAAATTTTAAATTTGAAAAGGCCACAGTAAATGTTGGGAAAAATACTGAGACGGGGGGGAGGTGAATCAGTATTTAGAGCTTACTAAAATCTTGCACTCTTTTTTTTCTAAATTCCATACGCGTCTTTTATGAACCCAAATCACGTATACACGCGCATATACCAAAAGAAACTAGCGTATACAGATATAAATTTATTGTTTAGAAACACTTTTTTGAAACTCAGTTTATAAGTCATGAAACTCTTAGATAGTCAATAAATATGTGCAGTAATAGCAGAGTAAAACATCACACAATAGAAACACACTTGAACACCAATATTTAAGGTGGAAACCCAATTCAAGAGAAAACCACCGTTGTTGTCGTCTCTGTCTTCTATATTTATTATATGGAAAACTGATTACAATTTTGTACTAATGCAGACTCATATCAGTATGTAGGAAACTACCTGCAGAATGCTGCAACCTTCTCTCATTTTCCAATTATAACTGGAAGGGAGCCACAACCCCCTGAACTCATTTACCAGCCACTACTGGAAGGGAGCTTCAACCCCCTGATCAGAATAGCAGCTTCTACTAGCAAGAAGCTTCTACTTCCCTAAGACTCACTGCAGACAATGTTTCATCAATTTTCATACTGGATCCCACAGTTTCAACTCAACTCATCATAAAGATAATCAATAATAAACTTAACCCAAACTTCAATCAGTACGGTGAGAACACTCTAACCAGAACACAGAAGTAACCCAGACTTCAGAATAAGTATGCAGAATCAAACTCAACCTTGAACATTCATCATCTTAAAATGCACACCCTACTTTGCTTCACTGAACCTACATGTATATGGACTTTCCATCACACCAACCTGTGTATATATCTGTGAATACTATTTTCAAAATATGATCTGTCTCAAATCTAGATCTGAGGCTTTCATTCAAACATCTTTTTAGAAATAGAGAACCTTTAAACAGTCAGTCATCATTAACCATGTTTACCCACTTATTGATCAGATTTGGACATATTCAACTTAGCAGCATGTACAGTATTCAAGCAACCCAAATCTTCATGAAGACTTCATTGACATACAACATAAATAATAACAGCAATAACAGTAAAACCTCTGCAATAAGCTTTAGAAAACACTAACTTCCATACGTGCCTTTTTTTAAGAAAACTCGCGTATATACACACTTTTACTGAGACAAACTAGCATATAGATCTGTAAATATTAATTCAGAAGAATGTTTTCAGATCTATAGAACTTACCCAGATTTCTTCACTCCACTTCAAAAAACATGCACCAGGTCTCAGATCTAATCATTCTCTTCAATAGATCATGCAAGCGTATAGTCATTTTAGATCTAGAGATCTTGATCAACCAAACTATCCAAGCGTGCATCATAACTTCAGATTTATCAATAAAACAGAGTTCATCCTATGCAGATAGACTTCATAGAGAAATATTAGTGATAGCCCTTACACATGCACTCCTTTGCACTATGATCTTCTTCTACTTATATAAATTTAGCCTTTACCAATACCATCAGTCAAAACCACACAACTGATGATGGTATTCTTGGACATAATCAATAAAATGCTCAATACTTAAGCTAGGACTAGTATCGACAGACTGTGGGATGATTTGAATCATCGATCTTAACTTTTGCCAGATTTGAGCGAAGTTGAATCGAGTTTTCCTAGTCCTCAGTCTTCTGGTCCTGTTCACCCAAACATGAACCCTTTAGCACCAACATAGGTATTTGCTGAAGGGAAAATGGTTGTGATTTATCCTAATATCACAGTGAACACTTCTAGAAATCCCAACACTATTGAGAATGTTTTCATCGGAGCTGAATGTTCCCCTGAAGAGATTCAAATTTACACCAATATCTTTCGAGAGATTAGGGATGTGTTCACTTGGTCTTATGAGGGAATGTCTGGTATAGATCCATCTATTGTCCAGAATGAGATCAAGTTATATGAAAATGAGAAGCCTGTTAGGAAAAAGCTTCATCCGGTCAACCCTAGGAAGGCAGTAGCTATCAAAGCTGAGGTGGACAAGTTGCTCAAGGAAGGATTCATTTTCCCTATTCCTTTGACAGAGTAGCTTTCGAATCTAGTCCTGGTGGACAAGAAGCAAGGAACAATTCGATTTTTCATTGATTTCAGAGACCTAAATAAAGCATGTCCTAAGGATGATTACCCCACACCATTCATAGATCAGATTATCGATGAGTGTGCGGGCAATGAGATTTTCTCCTTCATGGATGGTTTTTCTAGATATAATCAAATCACTATCCATCCTGAAGGTCAGCATAAGACTGCATTTATTTATCCCTGGGGTACCTTTTCTTATAAGAAGATGCCTTTTGGCCTTAAAAATGTTGGAGCTACTTTTTAGCGAGCCATGTCATATGCCTTCCATGAAATCAAACATATTATCGAGGCATACTTGGATGATTTAGCTTCTCGTTCTCACAACAGAATCAATCTTCCTTCTCACCTCTATCAAGTATTTGAAAGATGTCAATATTACAAGATCTGGTTGAATCTGAACAAGTGTGTTTTCATGGTCACATCTGGTCTGTTGTTGGGATTTATTGTGACTATGGAAGGGATTCGGGTAGATCCCTTCAAGGTTGAGGTGATACTTCTGTTGCCTCCCCCATCTTCTATTTGTCAACTTCAAATTCTACAAGGAAAAACTAGTTTTCTACGGAGATTTATCGTAAATTATGCCGAGATTACAAAAGGATTTATGAGATTATTGAAGAAGGGAGTTCCATTTTTAGGGGATGACTTTTCTCAATGCTCATTTGATGCTTTTAAAGAAGCATTGACCTCTGCTCCTATACTAAGTCCACTTGATTATAGCAGGGATTTCCTCTTATATCTCGCAGCAGCAGAATCTACCATTGGTATGGTTTTGGTTCAGGAGGATGATGCTCTTTCAGAGCATGTTATATACTACCTTAGTTGAGGCTTGGTAGGACCTGAACTCCAGTATTCTCTGGTAGAGAAGCTTGCTTTAGCAGCCTTTCATGCTATACATTGGCTTAGACATTATATTCTTCTTCGAAAAACTTATGTTTTGGAAGCAGTCAATCCATTTTAGTTTATTCTCAGTAGGCGAGTGATTGGGGGCAAATAAAATAGATGGATTGTGATTTTCCAGCAATTTGATCTTGAGCTTATGTCTACCAAATCCAAGAAATAATTAGTTTTTGTGGAATTAATTTCTGAGTTTCCCTATGGAGAAGAAATATTTTATGTTGAATCCTTTCCGGATGAACATATTTTTCTCATTCCTTCATAGGATCTTTGGTATGGGGATCTCATAGTATATCTTCAGACTGCAAAGTTTTCCTCGACTTTTTCGAAAGATGAGCCCAGTAAGTTACGTCACCTAGCTAAAAATTACTTAATCGTTGGTAAAAATTTATATCGTCGTGGGGTTGATTTGATCCTTAGACGATGCTTAAATCTCGACGAAGCTGAGGTTGTGTTGAATGATTGCCATAGTGGAGCTTGTGTTGGTAATTTATCTAGGCTTGCTACAAGCCAAAAAATCTTGCGTGCAGGATACTTTTGGCCTTCAATTTTCAAATATTGCATGGAGTTGGTCAAATGGTGTCATCCGTGTCAAGTGTATACTCAAAAGATGCATGCTCATCTAGCTCTTCTCTTCCCTGTCATCACTGTCGGTCCCTTTACAAAGTGGGCTATTGATTATACTACTTGTAACCCACCTTCGGCTAAAGGTCATAAGTACATTATTGTAGCAGTAGACTACTTCATGAAGTCGGTTGAGGCTATGCCCACTTTTTGGAATGACGATGAGACAACTCTTTTTCTCTTCAATCAGGTCATTTCTCATTTTGATATTCCAAAAGAGATTGTCACTGATCATGGCAGTCACTTTTAAAACAACATGATGGCTAAATTGGCTCGAAAATTAGGTTTCTGTCAGGAGAATTCATCTCCATACTATCCTCAGGCCAATGGGCAAGTGGAAGCCATGAGAAAATCCTTAAAGACAGTTCCTCAATAGACAATTGATAAAGCTCAATCCAATTGGCACATCATGTTGTATCCTACACTTTGGGCTTACCAGATGTCAATGAAAACTACAACTGGTTTTACTCCGTTTCAAGTAACTTTTGGGTTGTAATCCATATTTCCCATCGAGTGTGAAATTCCTTCTCTTAAGTTAGCTATAGAGCTTCTTCCTGACACCTCTAGTCTCGAGGAACGTCTCCTTCATCTGGAACATCTCGATGAGCAGCGTCGAAATGCTGCCATGATGAATGGGGCACATAAAAAGTGGGTAAAATTTTAGCATGATAAAGTAGTCAAACCTAGGGTTTTCTCCGAAGGAGACCTTGTCTTGGTTTATGCCCAGGAGAAGGATGCCTTGAGGGCAGGTAAATTTAAGTCTATGTGGTATGGTCCCTTCATTGTTAAAAAATTCCTCAAGAAAGGAGCTTATGTGTTGGTTGATTTTGAGGGAAATGAGTTGGTAGAGCCCAGAAATGGGCTCTATCTGAAAAATTATTATGCCTAGGCCTCAGCCTAGCATCTTGCTTTTTGTATATATTTTTGTTTTTTTTTTACATATCTGAGTTTTCGGTCTTTGATGTGATGGTGATGTTTTTGATCTGCTTTGGCAGGTTGTGTTGGATATCAAGAGTCATTTTGGTTTCAACGATGGTGCTAGTAGACACACTCGGAATTTGGCTTTCACGACTTGGGTACTTCATTATCCATCTAGTCAGTTGTTAGTTTCAAGAGGTGTCTGCATTGGTCCTGCTTCAAACAATGTAGCAGAATACACTGTAGTAATTTATCTATTCTTGGAGGCAATATCTTTGGGTGTTGATTCGTTGGTAGTTTTCTTGGACTCCCAGCTAGTGGTGTCACAATTGAACAATACATATCAGGTTCGAAATCCATTTTTTCTCCGATTGTTTTTTAGGGTACATCTCTTACAAAGATAATTTCAATTTATAACATTTATTCATATTCCTCGAGCTGACAATTGGATGGTAGACTTATTGGCTAATCCAGAAACTGATTGGCATATTCATCATTAAATAATTTAATCAAGTCATCAAATTCATCATACATTTTCATACATTTGATTCATCACATCATATAAATAGTTGTATATATATATATATATATATAGTTAGAATGTTCAAATATTATACAAATATATGGATGCATATGTCCTAAAAAATTACGGCTTATGCCCAATCATGTTCAGTATAAAAAATATAATACAGTCATCCAGTAAAGTCTATATATCTAATCCTGTGGTCCCTACCAAAATTCGTGTTCCTATAGAACATGATAGCAGTAGCTACATGGCGGAATAACCACACCCAGTCTCTGTATAGCCTCTGGTAGGTCCTCTACTACAGACATATGCACTTGGTGAGTTAAACTCACCAAGTTTCTTTGAATGACATGGAGGGTTCTGCCATGGTCTTCAGCATCTGCTTTGCCTCTGCGGCACTTATGCCTTGGGTATCCCTCGGGACGGACTAGTCCCATATCTGTATCATGGTCATCACATAATTTTGTAAGTCATTTGAATCCAATCAGAAAAAAATTTCTTTTTTGCATATATTGCAGAAATAAACCAAAAAATCATATAATAAAAAATTTTAGTCTCACCAATTGCACCCCATGCTGCACCAGGTGGAAGGACTAAGTCTGGATCACCATGAAAGTCCATCCCAACATAGGGATAATCCTCCACGGCGATAACTTGTTCCTCCCACCATTGGAAGAACTCATCATCCCAAGTGGTCCGGGGAACTTCACTGCCCCCCAATCTCTTCATCAAGTCAGCCCACTGGGCTATTCTTGGATCCCTGGGGCTGTTGATGGATGAGATCACTTTGGGTCGAAGCTATGGAATCCTCTCAAAGAAGAATTCCAATAAGATGGTTCCATACCAAAAATGCTTTGTTTTTGTTTTTCAGATAGAGGTTAACTGTTTCGTCATGTTAGTTAGTAGTGTTGTACACAAGTCAAAGAGGTGAATCAAACATTCGACCGCGATACTCATCTGTGTCCTTGAAGCCTAGTGTAAGGAAGTGGATCTTGCTACCCTACCAATGGTGAAGAGAATAATTTTCATGTGTAGTTCTTTCAAATCTTTAATTGCAATCTGAGTTCCTACTTTTTGAGACCCCTCTACGCAATAGACATGGACATAGTCTTCCATTGTAAGCCCTCTTAAAGGCTTTCCATGTAAATCTACTAGATCTCCTCTCCGAGAGAGTCTGGTAATGAAATAAATGTTTTCCACTTGTATGGGCATTTGATTAATCATGAAGTAGTCTTCTTCTGGTTCCTAGTGATCCACCAACATTTGAAGCAACCAGACATTACTTTTCATATTTGGCATTTTAAAAAATTAGAGCAAACCACAATTTCAAAGGATATCGAGCGAAGCTTGATCCTCCATCACTCCACTATCGATGGCACTATTTTCACACTCCCTCCAACAGATTGACATCCTGAAAAAATCCACTAAATTCTTCATTAGGTTCATCTTTTGCATTCATAGACTTCGCATACGCGACTTCCTTTGTGTACAGTCATGTATCATACGCATGTTCGTCCACAAGAACCTGCATATGCGCAGAAGGTTTAAGCAAAACTAATCTTTCCTACAGTAAAAAATCAAAAATTTTTTCCTAAATATGAATGGAATTGATGGCAAAGATGGATTTAGAGCCTACATGGCTGATTCGGCGCAATTTGACAGTTGATTGCTCTTGTTTTGAGGAAAGGGGGTTTTTCTCCAGATCTCCTTTTTCCACTTCTGCAATGTTACAATGAACCAAATATGAGGTAGAAATGACTATTTATGCCCAGAAATTGATTTTTTTTGCAAAAATCCGTTATGCTTATTTTTCAAATCTGTCAAAAGCTATATAACCGTGTTGCTTGTAACTGTTGGGAAAGGTATGTTTTCAGGTACATATACTGGAGTTGGGATTTTTTTTTCCAGTTTTTCGAATCCATGACCGCTGACCTGTCATGGCAGGTATATGATTTCAAACTGACATATAGGTTAGAGAATCCACTTTCCATTTCATTATGCATTCTAGCCTCCATTTTTTCATAACTTGCCATAGGGTCGATCCCATTATTTCATGAGTACTTAACCCATTTCACTCACCGATATTTAGTCATGACTTGGTGGTAGAGCCTTCCTTTACATGGGCTTCCTAGTTAGTTCCTCACTAGCATTTGTCACCCATGCTGCACTTTACATAGGCTCGGAAGTCCTCTTTAGTCCCGCCATGACTTATGCCTTGAAGCTTCATTCTTATTCTTCTTCACTATGATTTTTCTGGCTATTACCCTAGAGGCTCCCTCATGTTGTCAAGTTGTATCACTGCATTGCATATTGGCTACTTGTTTATCTTGGCCTTCAACCGGCTTCATTTCGACTTGATGTTTAAGCCATATTTTGACCATGACTCTCTGTACAAGTTGACCATGAAAGCACTAAGCTATTGCGACTTGACACCTTTTTACCCATGGATGGAACGCTCCTTTGAGTATCACTTACTAGTTTATGCCACCTTGCATTGAGCATAGGATTGATCCTATCCTAGGAACTAGTACATATGTTATCTGATACTCATTCTATCCATTGTACTATAGCATTATTTTATTCTTTTTTAGGCTTGCTATATGAAAAAGAAAAAAAAATCAAATATATCAAAAAGAGTAGGAATGGGATATTACTTCATATTTGATGGTAGTTACAGTGTCAGTTTTTGTCACCCTTGAACAAAGCACACAGAGCTACGTCTTTCCTTCATTTTGGATGGTTTTACTTTTGACATAGGAGAAGCCATAATCTTGTTTCATAGGTCAGTTCTCCCCCGATTTGTTATCTCTTCCAATCATATGGAGAGTTTGTTTTAGCCTCCTGCATAACAAACTTATACATAGTTATCATTTGCTGCCATATCCAACATGAGTCGTGTTTTTGTTCAAGGGAAGTTAAACCTGAGTCGGCCTTTCTGTAGTGTCTCTTGACTTATTTTTCAGTCGGCCTTCCCGGTCTTGTCAGTATCTTCTTCTATCACGTCAGATGTCTGGTCCTATGCTCGTGCGGGTTTGAGAAGGTCTCCATTGACTTCTTACTGGTGGGTTTATCTCTTATCGACTATGACATATTTCTTTGAGAGAAAACCTAGAGCTGCACCCTGCCCTATTTACATCATTCATAGGTGACCTTGTGCTCAATATTTGATCATCATTATGGGTCTTTGACTGAGTGGTTTCCCTTGTGTTCGAAATCAACTTACATTACCATACTTGGGATTCGTGCAGTACCTTGATTTCCATTTGACCCTATCGGTGGATATCTTGCCTCTTTGTCAGCTCTTATTATTGGTTGATTCATAAGGTTACTGTCGTACGCTAGCTTCATCTTGTGCATGTCGGAAATGTACTTCAGGTTGGTTCCTTTACTTTACTTCATTCGATTCCTTCCAAATCTTAGCTTGCAGGTTACACTCGTGCTGGACTAATGTGGGATGCTTTAATGCCTTCCTTCCAATAGATCTTTTCCCATCGACTCCAACTCATTTCTCTAGGAATAAGGTATGGAGTATTTTTTCCGTACCTTAGGGTTTTCTGTCATTAGTGGCAGACTCTTCACTGTCGACAGTGAGGATACATTATTGCATCATGATTGATAGATTCTTATAGGTGTTCGACTTAAAACCATTCATTCACACTTGTTAGATTGTAGTGGGGCACCTTGACACTCATTATCATTATTGGTGGGTTGATTCGCGTTTGTTAATGGTATACATTAATGACTGGTAATCAAACAATTTCTCACATGGTCGACTTCAGCTCATTTATTCCCCTTCTGTATAATTGTTCCATAGTGATCGGTGAAGACCTCAGGTTTGCATTAGCATGATTCGATTCACTTTGAAAGTTCATCCAGTTTTCTTCCAGCGGTGTTGTCCACCCTTATATGTTGCAGTTTCAGTATAGAAACATCTTATATGTTGGATCTCGAGTTGTGTGATCGTACCATTTGTTCCACCCCTTATGATTTGGTATCTGGATATTTAGTTCTTACTTGTGTGATCAGATATATATTGCAACATCATTGATCAGTCTTCTATATGTGATACTTGGACTTGATTTTGACTTGGACTTCCGAGCAATGATCAGATGATTCACTATGTACTTTACAGTTCAGCTATACTTGTATACATTTTGGATCTGCTCTGTACTTCATATGTGGACATACTTTTCTTTCACTAAGAATGGGTATGCCCACTTTAGACATGAGTTATCTCTCTGATCTCTTCCATTGACTTTTTGGCAGGCTGAAATCTGGTGAAGTGCTCTCTCATCCTTGCAAGGTTCTTTCTACGCACATAATATATTTCGGCCATAATGTACCCCTTCTAACCTCATATATTAGGGGGCAGCTATTATAGCATCATTTTCCACCTTCATATTCTTGATGATTGACACTTTGGCCTTCGGCACCCTTTCCCATCAGACTTGACCATCTTCACAAAAAACAGTATCTTAAAACCCATACGCGACTTTGCCCAGAATTTTTCACGTATATACATGAGTCCATTCATATATATCTGTGTATACCTTTTTAATCATTAAAAAATATATATTATTCCCTATTTTCGAGGTAGGGTTGATGGTTATTCCCATAATTCAACCACCTTAGCCCATGGCCTAACTGTTTCCAACTGCAGAAACTAATTTGATGGAGTATAAAATCCCCTCATGTACATGGCCTAAGGGCGAGAAAAAACTATAGATATTATACCCTGCTGGAGCCCTATTTCAAGTCTGATATTCCCATGCCTCTTGCACTTCCTAGGTATATTCAGGAAACCCTTATTTCCCTGAGATGCTCATCATCCTATATGACATATAGTGTGCACACAACTTGGAAGATTTCTTGTGAGGCTAGGGCTAGATGGATCTAGAGGACGGTATGCTCAAAGGCTGTGGAAGGATTCAGGTGATCTCTCCACATTTATATTACTGTACGTGCCATTTATAATAAGAAGAACCATCATGTTCCCGATATTCACGTGTTTATATCTCTTTATATATGTGTAAAGATAATTAATTGAATATTGAATACTTTTCTTATGATATTATGCATGAGTTACACTAACATCTAGGAACTATATATGCTGTATGATTAGAGTTTCATGTTTATTCTTTCTTTATTTTTAGGTCACGAAGCACGAAGGGTTGCTGGGGGTTTGCACCCTGCGGGATCTACATCAAACGTGGGACTTTCGAGTAAGTTCCGCAATTTGTTATATCTAATTTTTACTATAAAAGATAGGTTAGGTGAGTTCTTCTTGAATGGTATGCCCTTGATCTGTGAAGGTTGCTGACCCAAATATTTTTAGGGTATTATATCCCGAAACAACATTCCCCTATATGCATTAATGATTGACCAAATATCTCATTTACTTGAGGGTGTGGGTGCCCTTTCTTCGATGGAGGGGGTGTAATTGATCTTAAATTTTTAAGCATGCAAAATCTCAGCACAAATCCCATTAGACACATAGATAAGACAAGAGGAAAATTGCAATTAAGGCATGAAGTTACCTGCGCAGAACCACAATTTCTCTTTCGCTTGCATAGAACATTCAGTCAAAACAATAGAGACGAGGAAGAATACAATCAGAGGAAGAAAGCATATCAACTATGAGAGGAAATTCCCTTCGAAATGAGCCTGTAAACTTTCCAATTTTGGATATAGCTAGTTCCATCTACCAGCAAACCAGTTGGCTGACATATGTACATTGATTATAGGGATTTCATACGGAAATTGCAATTAAGTTTCTGCAAAATCTACAATAAGGTCAAACTAGAATCAAGGGTCGAATTATACCAGTCATAGAGGAAATTATTACTGGAGTCTCTGGAATACCAGCAGAAGGAGAAACATGGACAGAGAAACATCTCCTCCTCCAAGAGGCAGTAGTAGCATATTAGGATCCGGACGAGCTATTGGAGCGAAAAGGGAGAGGGATTAACCCTACCTCTCTACACCAGCCATGGCAGGAATAGACAAAATTCATCCAAAAGTTCATTACATGTGATGGACATTGGGTTGTAGTAAAATCTCGTCAGCTCAAACTCTTATTTGTACTTAAGAAAAATATTTCAGTTAATATGCCTGCTTTCTTAAATTCCATATTTCATGATACTGTTGTTCGATTAAGAAGAGCCAAAAATCCCAAAGAAGTAGTCAGTCACCATAGGTTAGTTAAACTAGTCATCATTCATGAGCTGGATAAGCAAAAGATAGCCTGGGACAATTATTTCAACCCTGATGCACAGGAACCAGAAATAAATCCCAATGAACCCGAAATTGAGCCCCCCATGGAAAATACACCAAGAAGAAAAAGGACCTGAACTACAACCTCAAAACCAAGCAAACAAAAATTATGCAAGGAACATCGGACCTCATAGAAGAGGCAGGGCCATCCCACCCTCAAAACACACCCTTACAAGAATTTGAGGAAGAAATGGCTCAAGTCCTAGAACAATTGAGGACAGACTACAAATCTAGAAAACCATCGGGATCCGAAGAACAAGAGGAACCTATAGATAAGTCTGCCACCGCCAGCAATTCTAGTCACTAAATTCCTACTCGACCAAGGGGAACTATAAGACGACGGTACTCTGTCCCCTCTTTGGAATTATGAGGTGTATAGTGAAGGACATGCAAAGGAAAGAATGGAATTAGAAAATCAGTCTAGTGATGTTGTCCCTATAGAGAAAAGAACAAGCACAAATACAGTCCCTTTAAGACCAGGAGGTAGCACTGCTCCACCCAGTCGGGACCCTCATATAGAAGTAATCTCTGAATATCAAATAAGAAATACCATCACAGGAAACCCTGAGGTTGGCAACACCATTCCTGAAAATGGCAATATCGCTCCTCCACCACCTGCTGAAATCAGGACAGGTGGAAATTTAGATGAAAATAAAATTAGGAAACTGAGCAGGGCCTACAAAATATTAAATAAAATGGTGAAATATCTGAGGAAACAACTGAAGGAGGAGAGAAGGGCCCGAAAGCCAAAGAAAGAAACCACCACCGTAGTAACTCAAACAAAATTAGTCACCAACATGATAAACATTATTGAAGCTGAGATTCAAACTGACTTGGCTGACATTATTGAGGCTGAGGTACAAACCGACTTGGTAGCCACTACAGAGGCTGAGGTACATACCAGTTTAATCGATACAGCTGAAACTGGGATACAGACTGACCAAGCAGGTACTACTAAGGCCAAAATTTAGACAGAACTAGCAAATACCATTGAGTATTCTACACAAACTGAGAAAAAAACTACAGAAGATAAGGAGACCCAAACAAACGAAGCCCCTACCTATACCCCCCTGGTAGAGAAAGTTGTTGATCAGAAAGTACACAATGAACTGGTGCAAGCACAACATGAGCTAGCAGAATGTAGGAAGGAGGTGGTGCCAGGACAAGAATACTAAGAACCATTAAAGAAATTCACATACCTCTTTTCTAAAGATGACGAAAAATTTGCCCAGCTCGGAGAAGAACAGGAAAAGCTAAAAAGGGCTCAAGAGAAGATGGAGCAAACCTAGAAACAAATCACCACAATTTGTTCTCTGTATAATGATGCACTATCTTGCAGGGCACCTGCCACCAACTATGCCCTATTCTTAACAGAAAAATATCTACTGATAAAATTCAAGGCCACCAATGCAAGAAATTCTACAAATTTTAGGACTATAGAAGAATTTGTCCACTGCTGTAATGAGCAAGATGAACAAGTCCAATGCCTCTTACGTGGACTTTACATGCACAATTTCCTTCTAGAAGAGGAAATGGACAAGAATCCTAGTCCCTTTATAGGAGATTTCCAGCTCGAAGCCTTCCTCTCATTCATCAAGAACCATATTAAGTGGGCCAAGGCCTATAACATCTTCCAAAAGAGAGAGCATAGCCTAGACTTGTGGGTTAGAGGGGAACTCACAAAACCCCTACAACTGTTTATTCAACATTAGAACTTCATGTGAAGGCAAGGTGTAAGGACTCGGTTGGGGCCTATCCATAAGGACATCATATAAAATGGATAATAGTACTCTGAAGACATTCAAGAAGCAACCTTGGCAGCAACTAAACAAAGGTCGATGGCCTCCATGAACAACGTAAAGAATAGGGAACCATTTGGCTACAGGAATTTCAAGGTTGTTGCCTCCAGATTCCTCCCATACAGTAACTTGGTCTTTAGCATGGGGCCTTAATGGCTAGGATTTCAGTATAGAAGCCATCTCCTATGGTATCCTCCTAAGGACTATAATCATAATTATGAGTTACCGTAGGGGCATGCAAGCACTGCCTTCACAATAATAAGACAAAAAAAAGGTGTCAGAGCATACAAACAAAAGGTCTACCCTGCCTACTCCTTAACACAGTTGCATCTCAACCATCCATTTTCATGAGGATATGCAATTAGGTAAGAACAGAAGTATGTTGGGCCCGAATTGAGGTATGTTTTCACCCTATAATTACTTCAAGTTATGTCACAATTATAGGAATTCTTCCTCATCTTAACAATAAAGAAAGAAAATATTTATGAAAACTGGAGAAATAGGGCTAATGACAAAAGGAATGTTTCTATAACATAAAATTGACTTATTGTATCTCCGTATGTAGGAAGGCAGAATAGTTGAATCAATTATAAATGGAAGACAACCGACAGACATAAACCTATGGCATATCAGTAACTCCCAGAGGCTAGCAGAAGGTAGACAAATGGATTCCAGCCCAAGAACTCAAACGACAGCCACGCGCAACTGGCTGTGATTTGGAAAATACTTCCTCATTGCGTGAAATTTCCTTTAAAAGGACTGGGGATGAACTAGATATGGAGTCAAAGTCGAATAGGAATTTTCCATCTGTAATCAGTGCATTAAGACAGAGCTGTCATGTTTTATTCCTGTATTATCTTTTGAGTTTTGATGTTTTGAAGAATTACCTTTTGAGGTTTTCATCGCGTTTGAACTTCTAGTGGTTTGGGCCGAACCCCTGGGAGTTTCTACGCCAATTTTGTGCTGTGTGTTAGTTACAGAATCCATGCTCACTTATCTAATGCGGTTGTAACATACTTTTCTACTCAATAAAGTTACAATTTTTCTTCCTTCAGAATAGTTTAGCATTTGTATTTCTTGATTCAGAAAAATTGCATTTAGATTGTTGTTCAATTCATTTAGATTTCTTCATTTAGATTGATGTAAAATTAATTTAGATTGTTGTTCAATTCATTCATATTGATGTTCAACTCATTAAGTTTGCTATTCAAACCGTCATCTTGCTGTTCAATCATAGGCTCAACAGAATAATTAGCCATAACCTACCAAACCATTCCTCGTTAAGTTGATTGAATTCAGAAAGCTAGATAATCCTTTCTCATAAACAATAGAGTATCTGTCAGTCAATCTCATTTGCATATATTGTGTCGACACCCTTGAAATAAGAAGACTTACCTTGTATGATGACCCAATATAGCTACTAATACCTATGATAAGCCACCTAGGATACCAACATTTGTAAAATTACAAGGAATAAAACAAAAACTTTAAAATTTAAAGGGGTTATTATTTTTTCATCAAGATCAAAGAGGTAAAAAAATGCATCTTATCTTGTAGCTTTTTCAGCTCAAGGTTTCATTCAGAATTAAAAACCAAAAAAAACTACGTTAAATAAGAAAGAATAAGAGAGTGCTACTGGCATCCTAGGGGTGACAGAAAGAAGGCCAGAGATTTCACATGATGCTTGAAATGAATGAGACGAGGTACCCATCCCTTTCCTTAAACCATCGAAACCATAATTTAGTGGAGGAGATAAAAAAACTAGCATGAAAAAAGGGTGCTAGAGGGAATGAACCTTTTGTTGTAAGTCAAACTATAATAATAGAAGATTCTAGTTGAAACCTTCACATAGTATATCTACCTGATATATAAAATCTGAAATGAGAAAAAGAATTGAGGGTAAAAAATTACCTTGTGAATTTTCTGGCAAGCGTGGCCATGAAAGCTTGTGAATGACACATAAATAAATGAAAACTCAGCGAATGCTCTAAAATTTGTAAGATTTTATAAAAAAATAAGATTCATTATATATATATATATATATATATTCGGTTTCTACATTTGCATTCTAACGGATTAGAAATTCCTCTTTGTCCAAATAACATATTTGGGGCAATAAAGCTTCTTAAAATGTCTAAGTTGCAGTTATAATGAAAGGAAACAATGCATAAGGACAACATAGTCACCCTCAAAAGTCTTATTCAAATATCTTTTTCAAACAATAGAAACTCAAAAGCAACGAATATTGTAGAATTTTTCTTCATGAACACAAAATATTTTCCAGATAAAATATATCTACCTTGTTTTCCTATCTAAATTTTAAATTTGGAAAGGCCACAATAAATGTTGGGAAAAATAGTGAGACGGGGGGGGGCAGTGAATCAGTATTTAGAGCTTATTGAAATCTTTTACTCTTTCTTTGCTAAATTCCATATGTGGATTTTATGAACCCAAATCATGTATACACGTGCATATACCAAAAAAAACTAGCGTATACTGACATAAATTTACTGTTTAGAAACACTTTTTTGAAACTCAGTTTATCAGTCATGAATCTATTAGATAGTCAGTAAATATGTGCAGTAATAGCAGAGTAAAACATCACACAATAGCAACACACTTGAACACCAATATTTAAGGTGGAAACCCAATTCAAGAGAAAACCACCGTTGTTGTCGTCTCTGTCTTCAATATTTATTATATGGAAAACTGATTACAATTTTGTACTGATGCAGACTCATATCAGTACGCAGGCAACTACCTGCAGAAGGCTGCAACTTTCTCTCGTTTTCCAATTATAACTGGAAGGGAGCTACAACCCCCTGAACTCGTTTACCAGCCACTACTCGTCAGACATATTTTTAGAAATACAAAACCTTTAAACAGTCAGTCATCATTAACCATGTTTACCCACTTATTGAGAAGATTTGGACATATTCAACTTAGCAGCATGTACAGTATTTAAGCAACCTATATCTTCATGAAGACTTCATTGACATATAACATAAATAATAACAGCAATAATAGTAAAACCTATGCAATAAGCTTCAGAAAACCCTAACTTCCATACGCGCCTTTTTTGAAGCAAACCCGCATATATACACACTTTTACTGAAACAAACTAGCGTATAGGTCTATAAATATTAATTCAGAAGAATGTTTTCAGATCTATAGAACTTACCCAGATTTATTCACTCCACTTCAAAAAACATGCCCCAGGTCTCAGATCTAATCATTCTCTTCAATGGATCATGCAAGAGTATAGTCATTTTATATCTAGATATCTTGATCCATCAAACTATCCAAGGGTGCATCATAACTTCAGATTTATCAATAAAACAGAGTTCATCTTATGCAGATAGACTTCAGAGAGAAATATTAGTGATAGCCCTTACACATGCACTCCTTTGCACTACGATCTTCTTCTACTTATGTAAATTTAGCCTTTACCAATACCATGAGTCAAAACCACACAACTGATGATGGTATTCTTGGACGGAATCAATACAATGCTCAATATGGTGGGCTAATACCATGGTAATGCCCCTTCATATCATAATTTTAGATCACAAAAGGCATACACGACTTGGAGAGTTCTTATCTGTGTGCATATGGGAATTTTATTCATAAAAAATGTGTATATACTAATTTTGAATGTATACGCGGGTTGCCTTCATAAAATTAGCGTATAAATTACATCCATATGTGGGTTTCCTTCATCAAACCTGCGTATACATTGAGAAATATTTCCTGTTTCATTTCTTTGGCACTTACTGGAATTCCTTTCTTTGTCACATCCGAACTGACCCGTAGAAACATCATTTTTACATCTTTAACACATATGTTGCTTATCATAGGAAACTCATCAAGTAGGTTTCCATCAAGGACAACTTCATCAAGTAGGTTGCCATCAAGGACAAGATATTGCATCATATTGCCAAAAATATTCCCCTTTGGACTTGATGGAAACCATGATGGTGTTTGATCACCACAATAGATAAATACATTAATCATAACCATTATCCAAACACCAAAATAATCTTCGTATACATTTCATCCATACACGGGTTTCCTTCATCAAACATGCGCATACATTGAGAAATATTTCTTGTTTCATTTCTCTGGCACTTGCTGGAATTCCTTTCTTTGTCACATCTGAACTAACCTATAGAAACATCACTTTTACATCTTTAACACATATGTTTCTTATCATAGGCAACTCATCAAGTAGGTTTCCATCAAGGACAACTTCATCAAGTAGGTTGCCATCAAGGACAACATATTGCATCATATTGCCAACAATATCCCCCTTTGGACTTGATGAAAACCATGATGGTGTTTGATCACCACAACAGATAAATACATTAATCATAACCAATATTCAAACACCAAAATACTCCCCCCCTTTGTCATCAAGGGTAAAGGGTGGATTAACACCAAAACAATGTTTCTCTTTCCTTGTATAAAGAAGAGCTCTGTAGATCTGATGTGCACAGTATTGACCATGCTCCCCCTGAGTTCATGTTGAATCTTCAGGTAGATTTTTAAATGAAGTACATGTCTCTACAACTCAACCCAATATGACCTTTCCTATCACCAAGGACTCATACTTATATCAATGATCCAACCAAGTGGAATTACATATTTTACTCAACTACCCAACCAAGTGCGTTTACAATTTGACAAAGTCTTTACATGACTGAATATAAAAATTTACATCATGAGTATCAACATTTCCTTTTGCCTCAAATTACAGAAATGGCTTTCCATAACCAGGACCAAAAGATCTCAAGAGAGAAATCATAAACTAGAAACCAAATAAAATGCCAACAATGCATCCTCTTCAACAAGGCAGGTGCTCCCCCTAAGCTTGTGCATCTTGAACACTTTCAACAACCAATTCATGAAAACATATATATCAAGGAGATAAATATCAGAGAATGATACAAAAATATTAGTACTGGATAAAAATATAGATTACCCAACAACACCACATCTTCTCTAAATGCTGACCCAAAGAATATCTGTCAGCAAAACCCATAGATGGTTTATTGCACAAAAACTCATGTATATACACGATTCGCCTTCATGAAAACAACTTATCTAATTTAATCTTCTGAAATTAGGCATATTTTATCAGAGAGGCAGAGACAAATCCCATCTTTTGACTAAGATATTCAAATGCTTCCCTGGGAAGAGGTTTAGTAAATATATCAGCAACTTGTTCTTTGGAGGGAACATACTCCAATTTAACCTTTTGATCAAGCACTTGTTCACATAGGAAGTGATACTTGATAGGAATGTGCTTGGTATTGGAATGCATAACATGATTCTTTAAGATATTAGTGGCACTTTTATTATCACATAAAATTGAGATGGGAGGTGAACATTTGATTTGAATGTCTTGTAGAGTTTGCATCATCCAAAGTAGTTGTGTGCAACATCATGCAGCAGCCAAATTTTCTACTTTTGTTGTAGATAAGGCAATAGAACTTTATTTCTTACTGAACCAAGATACTAATTAGGGCCCCATATAGAATGCACCACCACTAGTACTTTTTTGATAACCAACATTTCCAACCCAATCCGCATTTCTGTAAGCATGAAGAGTGAGATCAACATTCTTTGGATACCATAGACCAAAGTCTTGAGTCCCTTTTAGATATTTGAATATTATTTTTACAACCTGAAGGTGTGACTCTTTTGGATTAGCTTCGAATCATCCAACAATCCCAACTGCATGCATAATGTCAGGTCTTGTCCCGGTTAGATAAAGAAGACTTCCAATCATGGATCTATATTCTGGTTGATTCACCATGGGATAATCATCACAAGAACTAAGGTTACACCCAGTTACCATTGGTGTACTTACAGGTTTGCAGTCTTCCATCCCCTACTTCTTTAGAATTTGCTTAAGGTATTTTTCTTGTGATAAAAATATGCCATCTGTTGTTTTTCGCACTTGTAAGCCAAGAAAAAATGTTAGTTCCCCAAGTAAAGACATTTCAAATTCTTGCTACATAACTGAAGCAAATTTTTGACTCATGGACTCTTCATTACTTCCAAAATGATGTCATCAACATATACAACTACAATCAATAGTTTATCATTTTCAACTTTTGTGTATAAGTTGCTATCAGCAGATCCTTTTGAAATACCTTGTTGATGAAGATATTTGTCAAGATGATAGTACCATGCGCTCGAAGCTTGTTTGAGACCATATAAATCATTTTTAAGTTTGCAAACAAATTTTTCATCATTTCCTAGATGAATCCTTTTGGTTGTTCTATATAAACTTCTTCTTCGAGATCACCATTGAGGAAATCAGATTTAACATCCATTTGATAAACTTTGAATTGTTGAAAGCTTGAAAAGGCAAGAAACATTCTTATGGCTTCAAGTCTAGTACAGGAGAAAATGTTTCTTCAAATTCTATACCTTCTTGTTGAGCATACCCTTTACAAACAAGTCTAGCTTCATTTTTAATAACATATCCATTTTCATTTAAATTATTTTTGAATATCCATTTTGTTCCAATAACATTTTTATCCTGATGTCTTGGAACTAATTCCCAAGTGTGATTCTTTTCAATCAGATCAATTTCTTCATTCATGGCTTGAATACAACATTCATATTTGCTAGCTTGATTGACATTTTGAGGTTCAATAGTGGATAGAAATTCCAGATAACTAGGAGATCCTACAAGAGTTATTCTTGTTTGGACACCTGATCCCTTTCTTCCAGAATTTGAGATTCTAGATGATTCTTTTAAACATACCTGGATAGAGATTTTTCAGATAGAATATCTTCAGTTGTTTCATGGGATTCTCCTTCCATGTTGTTTGTATTTGATGTAGGAAGATATACATCATCATCATCATCTTCATTTGTTGTTGGTATTTCCCTTTTAGGATCTGAGAGAGACTCATCAATTACAACATCAATGCATTCAAAAATATTTCGAAGTCTTTTATTGTAATATTTATATGCTTTACTTCTAGAATAATAGCCAAGAAATATTCCTTCATCTGCTCTAGGTTCAAACTTACCAAGTTTTTCATCATTTTTGTTGATAAAACATTTTCTTCCAAAAACTCTAAAATGCTTTAAAATTGGAAGATTACCATACCCGAGCTCATAAGGAGTTTTATCACCGTTCACACGAACATAAATATTGTTAGGAATATTTACTGCGGTATGTGTTGCTTCTCCCCAAAAGGTATCAGGTATTCCAGAATCATCAAGTATAGCACGAGCCATTTGTTGAGCTATTCTATTCATTATTTTTTCCATGCCATTTTGTTGTGGGGTTCCAGCTACAGAAAAATGTCTTTTATGCCATGTTGTTCACAAAAATCAAAGATTTCATCTGATATATATTCCCCTCCATGGTTAGATCTAAGAAATTTGATTTTAGATATAATTCTTCAACCAGGGCTTTGAAGATCTAAAAATTTTCAAATGCTTCATCTTTGTGTTTTAGTAACCCAATCCAACACATTCTAGAGAAGTCATCAATAAATAGAATATAGTATTGTTATCCACGTAGTGTATTTTTCCTCATAGGTCTACTAAGTCAGTATGTATGAGTTCAAGAGGCTTACTTGATAGCTTGTATGTAGACTGGCTTTAGCTGCATTTAAATAGCTTGGTGCTGAAGACTGAGAGGATTCTCCAATATATCTAACACCTGTCTTTACAAGAGGAGAGCGTTGAACCTTGATAATTTCATCTAAGGTTTCAGTTCCTTTAGCAAATATAAGATTTACAGTTTTCTCTTTCTCAATTTCCTTTCTTAGAATTATTATTTCACATTCTAATTTCTCATTGTGCTTCTCCTTTTCTATAATATGATTCTTTAGAGTATCTATGGAAATTTTGTTTTCTTCCAAACATATTTTTAGCTAATTAATTTCTTCAAGAAAATCATTTTCTTCTAGTGCATCTGTAAAGGTATCTTTAGCGTTAGTAGAGTCTTTTTAAAAAGCCATGAGTAGTATAACATCTTGATAAGATTCTCCTTCTTCAATATTTGATAGCCAATCACTATCTTCATGAGTATAATAACTTTTTCTGTTGATAAACTGATTTTTATTTCCTTTTTCCACTTCCTTTCCTTTTTCACGTTTTTCTTTATGGGGACACTTAGCAACATAATGAAAAACTCTTCCACAAGCAAAACATTTAAAAGTAAGCTTACCTCTGAACCTTCTAGTCCCAAGTTGTAGCTTCTTTACAAAATTTATGTCATCTTCTTTTGAAACATATCCTGATCCTTCTTGTTCTTCTACTTCTTTTCCTTTTGTAGCAGCTCTAAACACAACTTCTTTGACTTCATATGGACCTCCTTTTCTCATTTCACAAGCAGTCAAAATACCATGAATTTGAACAAAAGTAAGAGTTTGTAGATCCTGCTTCTCTTCAATAGTAGACACTTTTGACTCGAATTTGGGAGTTAGAGATCTTAAAACTTTTTCTACCAGAGTAGTGTCAGTTATGGTTTCACCCATATTTCTCATACGATTTACAATATCATCTAGATGTAAAAAGAAACTGGCAATGCTTTCCCCATTATGCATCTTGATATTTTCATATTGAATTCTGAGATTTTGGAGTTTAGCACCTTTTACCTTGGTATGACCTTCATAGCTTAGAATTATTTTGTCCCATATCTCCTTTGCTGTGTTCAACTGCATGACTTTGACATATTTTGATTGAGTCAGACTTCCCAATAATGCATTGATCGCCTTTACATTGGTTTCATATTTCCTTCTTTCTACTGCATCTGTTGGAACTGATGTTGGATATTGATAACCTCCTTCAACTATAGCCCATACATCTACTCCAAGAGATTGAAGATAGGATCTTGTCCTTGTCTTCTAGAAGATTAAATTGTTTCCATTGAAGAGAGTAGGCCTGATAGATGTTGTCCCACCTTGATTTCTCATCTTAGTTGATCTTCCTTATAGCGATTAAGCTTCTTTAGAAGGACCTGCTCTGATACCAATTGTTGGGAGAAGTACTGGGGGGGGTTGAATCAATATTTAAAGCTTACTGAAATATTTGTTCTTTATTTGCTAAATTCCATACGTGGATTTTATGAACCCAAATCCTGTACACATGTGCATATACTAAAAGAAAATAGGGTATACTGATATAAATTTATTGTTTAGAAACAATTTTTAGAAACTCAGTTTATCAGTCATGCATCTGTTTGATAGTCAGTAAATATGTGTAGTAATAACAGAATGAAACATCACACAATAGAAACACACGTGAACACCAATATTTAAGTTGGAAACCCAATTAGAGAGAAAACCACTGCTGTTGTCGTCTCTGTCTTCAATATTTACTATATGGAAAAATAATTACAATTTTTTACTAATGTAGACTCATATCAGTACGCAAGCAACTTCCTGCAGAAGGATGCAACCTTCTCTCATTTTCCAGTTATCACTGGAAGGGAGCTACAACCCCTTGAACTTGTTTACCAGCTACTACTGGAAGGGAGCTTCAACCCCCTGATCAGAATACTAGCTTCTACTGGCAGGAAGCTTCTACTTCCCTCAGAATCAATGCAGACCACGTTTCATCAATTTTCATACTGGATCACACAGCTTCAACTCAACTCATCATAAAGATAATCAATAATAAACTTCACCCAAACTTCATTTAGTATAGTGAGAACACTCTAACTGGAACACAGAAATAACCAAGACTTTAGAATAAGTATGAAAAATCAAAATCAACCCTGAACATTCATCATCTTAAAATGCATACGCTACTTCACTTCACTGAACCCGCATGTATACGCCCTTTCCATCACACCAACCGACGTATAGATCTGTGAATACTGTTTTCAGAATATGATCTATGTCAAATCCAGATCTAAGGCTTTCAATCAGACATCTTTTTAGAAATACGAAACCTTTAAACAATTAGTCATCATTAACCATGTTTACTCACTTATTGATCAGATTTGGACATATTCAAATTAGCAACATGTACAGTATTCAAGCAACCCAGATCTTCATGAAGACTTCATTGATAGACAACATAAATAATAATGGAAATAATAGTAAAAACTCTGTAATAAGCTTCAGAAAACCCTAACTTCCATATAAGCATTTTCTGAAGCAAACCCACATATATACATGCTTTTACTGAGACGAACTAGCGTATAGATTTGTAAATATTAATTCAACAAAATGTTTTCAGATCTATAGAACTTACCTAGATTTATTCACACCACTTCAGCAAACACGTGCCAAGTCTAAGATCTAATAATATATTCAATGGATCATGCAAGAGTATAGTCATTTTAGATCTAGAGATCTTGATCCATCAATCTACCCAACGGTGCATCATAACTTCAGATTTATCAATAAAACATAGTTCATCCTATGCAGATATACTTCAGAGAGAAATATTAGTGATAGCCCTTGCACATGAACTCCTTTGCACTATGATCTTCTTCTACTTATATATATTTAGCCTTTACCAATGCCATGAGTCAAAACCACACAACTGTTGATGGTATTCTTGGACGGAATCAATACAGCGCTTAATACTATGGGCTAATACCATGGTAATGTCCCTTGGTATCATAATTTTAGAGTGAAAAAGGCATTCGCGACTTGGAGCATTCTTATCTGCATGTATACGTGAGTTTTCTTCATAAAAAATGCGTATATACTAATTCTGAATGTATATGTGGGTTGCCTTAATAAAATTAGTGTATACATTGCATCCATACGTGGGTTTCCTTCATCAAACCTGCGTATACATTGAGAAATATTTCTTGTTTCATTTGTCAGGAACTTACTGGAATTCATTTCTTTGTCACATCTGAACTAACCTGTATAAACATCATTTTTACATATTTAACACATAGGTTTCTTAACATAGGCAACTCATCAAGTAGGTTTCCATCAAGTACAAATTCATCAAGTAGATTGCCATCAAGGACAACATATTGCATCATATTGCCAACAATATCCACCTTTGGACTTGATGGAAACCATGATGGTGTTTGAACACCACAACAGATAAATACATTAATCATAATCATTATTCAAACACCAGAATACTCTACGTACACATTGCATCCATATGCGGGTTTCCTTCATCAAACCTACGTATACATTGAGAAATATTTCTTGTTTCATTTCTCTAGCACTTATTGGAATTCCTTTCTTTGTCACATCTAAAATGACCAGTAGAAACATCAATTTTACATATTTAATACATAGGTTTCTTATCATAGGCAACTCATCAAGTAGGTTTCCATCTGAACCTTCATCAAGTAGGTTGCCTTGGACAACATATTGCATCATATTGCCAACAATAAATCACATCCAAAGAAGCACTGTCTAAAATATA
This sequence comes from Pinus albicaulis, assembly GCA_034641835.2. Classification (NCBI taxonomy): domain Eukaryota; kingdom Viridiplantae; phylum Streptophyta; class Pinopsida; order Pinales; family Pinaceae; genus Pinus; species Pinus albicaulis. Next base: position 157,943,286 of record CM076579.1, on the reverse strand, counting down.
TTAAATATAGAATCCAAAAATGCACAATAGAATATATATCCACAGTCCAAATTCTCCACAAAATTCATTTCCATGCTAAGAAAAAATAAAGGCGTGGAATGGGAAATGGAAATTCCCTGGCAGAAAACTACATTTTGGTGCTAAGGAAAAAGAATAGTGTTAAGTCACTATACAGACAGAAGAGAATAAATATCCACCTTTGGACTTGATGGAAACCATGATGGTGTTTGAACACCACAACAGATAAATACATTAATCATAATCATTATTCAAACACCAGAATACTCTACGTACACATTGCATCCATATGCGGGTTTCCTTCATCAAACCTACGTATACATTGAGAAATATTTCTTGTTTCATTTCTCTAGCACTTATTGGAATTCCTTTCTTTGTCACATCTAAAATGACCAGTAGAAACATCAATTTTACATATTTAATACATAGGTTTCTTATCATAGGCAACTCATCAAGTAGGTTTCCATCAAGGAAAACTTCATCAAGTAGGTTGCCTTCAAGGACAACATATTGCATCATATTGCCAACAATAAATCACATCCAAAGAAGCACTGTCTAAAATATATTAAATATAGAATCCAAAAATGCACAATAGAATATATATCCACAGTCCAAATTCTCCACAAAATTCATTTCCATGCTAAGAAAAAATAAAGGCGTGGAATGGGAAATGGAAATTCCCTGGCAGAAAACTACATTTTGGTGCTAAGAAAAAAGAATAGTGTTAAGTCACTATACAGATAGAAGAGAATAAATAAAGCATTATGTCACTATAGAGACCAAAGAAAATAATTATTTATTAATTACAATAAATAGAAATATAAAGTCTCTGCTACTCTTCGATGTTACAAGCAATTTCTTGAATGGTTCTGTTCCGAGAACATTGATGCCCAAAGTGAAAATCTCAAGGAATTTTTCTCACTTTGTTCAGGAGAAACACATGGAAAGATCATGTGTATTCTACAGAGAGACTCATATGCCATGGTGTCCCTCTCGAGTCTTGTCATAATAATAATATAGTAGGAAAAATGAATGAGAAGAAAGAGGTACAAAATTTTGCAGCCATTATTGGTGGTTTAGTGGGAGGAGTACTCCTTTCTCTTGTACCAGGAGTAGAAATCCTCTGTGTTCAAAGAAAAAAAATAAGAAATTCAAAGATAAATGAGTTAATAAAATGTACACAGCAGATTGGAGGAGGATTTCCCAACATGAGCAGGCTTGGAGAAAAATTTTCATATGCCTAGTTTCTTGAAGCAAACAACAAATTGGATCCTACTTCCATGATCAGTGTTGGCCACTTGGGAGCCTTTTACAATGGGGTGCTCATGAAAAGTAGTGTGGCAAATGTGTTGGTGAAAAGGATTGACTTTAATAGAGTGAAGAAGTATCTCTATGTTCAGGAGCTTGAGGTTTTCGGCAAGGCATCAATACAAGACTGGTTCTTCTGTTGTGACAATGCTTAGAAATTAAAGATGAGAAGTTTCTTGGGTACAAGTATATGCCTAATGGCGACCTTGAATTCGTTATGCTCAAGAAAACTTGGCCATATAATTCTAAGGATTTTCTTTTCAATCCTCTAGATTGGATAGGCAGGATCAATATTGATATAGGAATTGTCGAAGCTTTGGCTTATTTTCATCCTGAGCATTCTCCTCCAATCATACACTGATACTTATCATTTCTCCTATTTAACATTAATGTCTTCCTAGTTTCACAAAAAAGTTAAAATTATATAATATAATTAAAGTATATTTAAGGAGTAGGAAGACCTAGTAGAATGTATGGCACTGAGTAGAAATTTATCATAGAGATTGTGCTAAAAAGCTTTGCAAGTTTGATATCAATAAACATGTTTTGAAATTGTAAAAAGCCATTAATTGACTACTTGTTTAGAGTGAATAATAAATAAACCATGTGAAGTATGGAATCTTAATGTCTTATGAATTGATGATACCTTTTTTTTATAAAATACATCACATGCATTTCATCCCGGACTTATCTTTTCTTGAAAAGGAAGAATAGATGCCTATCTTGATTTATATATATTTTTTTCTTTTCCCTGTTTTCACTATTAGATGAGAAAATTTGAGCCTCAATTGATATATTATGTCTTTTTCATGCATGGAGCTTAACCTATAGACATACAAATGGATACATGTTCATGCGTGTGCATGGCACAAAGTTTAAACAGCTAAACACACCTGTGACAATTGATTGCAGGCATAATATTTTGCAATTCTAATTGCATGTGTTGCACAAGTGAAATTCAATACTATTTCTTTGGTGATTGATGGTTTTTACTTTTTTGCAGAAACAAGTGACAAATGAAATAAAAAAATATTGATGAAAATTATCTCATAAATATGTTTATGTAGGCAGATGTAAGTAGGTCAAGTTATTTTCAAGTTTCATGATCCTAGACTGTAATCAATGGTATTGAGTCCTTGCCTTGATATCCCATGAGTGCATTAAGGCTAAAACAATGTTAGGCCAGATAGTGGAGGGACAATAGATCGAAGCTAAAACATTTTGTTCAAAAAAATCTTCTTAAAAACAACATATTATTTGAATCTGAGAGAAATTAAGTGCATTCTGTCGTTGTTTATTAGGGACATTAATGAAAGAAACATTTTATTGGATGATAAATTTGATGTATGAATTAGAAGCATAATTTTTGTCTGGGAAGTAAATATGGAGACTCTCAACTTTTCTTGGTTGCACAACTCTTGGTCATTTCCCAGTATGTATCCGATGGATTTTGTTATGATATATTTAGAATTTTCATGTGCTCTTTCTTCCTTTTCAAATCCATTCAAAAAAATGTTATTTATGGCTCAGCATCCCCTATGTGCCAAACTCGAAATGCTAGCATCATCTTTTATCCATCTCCAATCATTGCTTGACTTGTTCTGTAATATTTGGCTAAATTTACTTGATATTTATGAAGAATTCAAGATATATAAGCTCTATTATTTCCATAATATTGGTTTGTAATCATAGAATACACTAATTTCATTGTGTTGTAGATATAGTAATTGGGGTTTTAATAATTATATAATGTTTTTGAGGTGCACAAATGTAGTTCATGAGACCAAGGAGACTTAGGTTCATCACCCACTACAAGTGCACATGATGTTTACTATTTTGGAAAATTCCTACTGCGGATCATTTCAGGGGGCATTACCAACATTGAATGCAATGACATGTGAGATAGTGAGTCTTCGTGGCTAGACCATGCCTTGCCACTGATCGACGTTTATGAAAAGGATAATCGTCCCTGAATCATTGATTCTTATTTCGTTGTAGATGATGATCTGCTAGAGGAAGTCTGGGTTGTGGTTTTAATGGCCAAGGTTTGTCTCAATCCTCGACCGTCCAAGAGGCCAACCATGCCCCATGTCTTGAAAGCTCTTGAAAATCCACACAATATTGTCTATGTTGATATGCTACATGACAATTCTACATTTACAACATCATCACATAGCTCATGGAATGAAGCTTTTGGAAGTTGGAGAAGTTCCAATGCATCCTAGCAGCAACAATATCCAAGGATAATTCCAGGAACTTTGAGGAAAAGTACTTGTTTAATGGAAATTCCAGGGGCAGAAGCTATAGGATTAAGGTCAAACATGGTCCTAGTGACATTGTTTCTGACCATACACAGGAAGGGGCTCCCTGAAATAGTAGTTGCAGAGTAATTAATTGGAAAAAATTTGTACGAGAAACACCTCGTTGCACTTTAATGTGCCATGTCATTCAATTAATGCAGAAGCCCATGCAAGAAGCATGTATTTTGTTGTTGTCTATAAAAGTGAATCAATGCTTGAAAATTAGCCTACAATTTGAGGGGATAGCCTAAGGAATATATAGTATAATGCCAAGTATGATAAATGACATAAAAAGAGGTGCTAAAAAAACATCATAAGAACCTATCATTGTAAGAGAAATGATTTTAAAAGGAGGCCTAAAATAACTACCCCATATTTCTCAACATGGTGTCAGACTTAAGTTCAATATATATGGTAGTTTGAAGATGACTTTTCTTCAAAGGGTTTCAAGTCTAGTTCTAAAAGACAAAATATATATAAGTTGTGTCAAGTTTTGAAATAAATTTTGGCCACATCCACAAGTCAATATCTTTGTGGTTAGGGCCACATACCTAAGAAAAAGGGCCGAAGGATTTAAGGAGCATTGAAGAATCACCTTTTAAATCCGAGATGGCTAAATATGAACCTAAACCAGGCTCTCTGATTGATAGAGCGAAATTATGTGCATTGAGTAAGGTTTGAATTTACCTCAGAAATTTGAAATCTAATTTACTAGATTATGTGGATAACACAAATTAAAAATTATAAGGACCGAACTGTATAAATGATTTTTAGATAAAGGACCTACTTTAGAACTACAGTTACCAAAATATTTTATAAACACATAGATCCTTATAGAAAATAAAAATATGATTCATGCATATACATAAAATAAAACAAAATATACAATAGGTAATCTGCCTCTGAAATTGCAAATACATAATCCGAAATTGAAGATGACTTTTGTGCAAAGGGTTTCAAGTCTAGTACTAAAAGATGAACTATATAAAAGTTGTGTCAAGTTCTGAAATAAAATTCCGGTCACATCCGCAAGGCAATATCTCTATGGTTAGGGCCACATTCCTAAGAAAAAGGAGCGAAGGATTTAAGGAGCATAGAAGCATCACCTTTTAAATTCAAGAAGGCTAAATATGAACCAAAACCAGGCTCTTTGATTGATAGAGTGAAATTATTTGCATGGATTAGGATCTGAATTGACCTCAGAAATCTGAAATCCATACCAGATTCTTGGGATAACAAAAATTAACAATTCTAAGGAATGAACTGTATAAATGAATTTTAGATAAAGGAGCTACTTTAGAACTATAGTTACCATAATATTTTATAAACACATAGATCCTTGTAAAAAATATAAAGATGACTCATGCAAATACATGAAAGAAGAAAAAAGATACAATAGGTAATATTCCTATACAAAATTTCAAATCCATCATTCGAATTTGAAGATGACTTTTGTGTAAAGGGTTTCAAGTCTATTCCTAAAAGACAAACTATATAAAGGTTGTGTCAAGTTTTGAAATAAAATTCTAGTCGCATCCCAAAGTCAATATCTCTATGGTTAGGGCCACAGACATGAGCAAAAGGAGTGAAGGATTTAAGGAGCATAGAAGCATCACCTTGTAAATCCGAGAATGCTAAATATGAACCTAAACCAGGATCTTTGACTGATAGAGTGAAATTATGTGCATGGAGTAGGGTATGAATTGAAATCAAATATTTGAAATCCAATTTACCAGATTCTGTGGATACCAAAGATTAACAATTCTAAGGACCGAAATGTATAAATGATTTTTAGATAAAAGACCTACTTTAGAACTACAGTTACCATAATCTTTTATAAACACGTAGATACTTATAGAAAATAAAAATATGAATCATGCATATACATGAAGAAGACAAAAGATACAATAGGTAATATTCCTATCCGAATTTGCAAATCCATCATCCAAAATTGAAGATGACTTTCATGCAAAGGGTGTCAATTGTAGTCCTAAAAGACGAACTATATAAAAGTTGTGTCAAATTTTGAAATAAAATTGTGGTCACATCCATAAGTCAATATCTTTGTGGTTAGGGCCACATTCCTGAGAAAAAGGAGCAAAGGATGTAAGGAGCATAGAAGCATCACCTTGTAAATCCGAGAAGGCTAAATATGAACCTAAACCAGACTCTTTGATTGATAGAGAAAAATTGTGTGCATGTAGTAGGGTCTGAATTGACCTCAAAAGTCTGAAATATAATTTACCAGATACTGTGGATAACAAATATTAACAATTCTAAGGGCCAAACTGTATAAATTATTTTTAGATAAACGACCTACTTTAGAACTATAGTTACCATAATATTTTATAAACACATATATCCTTGTAGAAAATAAAAATATGACTCATGCATATACATGAAAGAAGACCAAGGACACAATAGGTAATCTGCCTTCGAAATTGCAAATACATCATCTGAAATTGAAGATGAATTTTGTGAAAAGGGTTTCCAGGGTAGTCCTAAAAGACAAACTATTTAAAAGTTGTGTCAATTTTTGAAATAAAATTCTCATCACATCCACAAGGCAATATCTCTATGGTTAGGGCCACATACATGAGCAAAAGGAGCGAAGGATTTAAGGAGAATATAAGCATGACCTTTTAAATCAGAGAAGGCTAAATATGAACCTAAACCAGGCTCTTTCATTGATAGAGAGAAATTCTATGCATGGAGTAGGGTCTGAATTGACCTCAGAAATCCGAAATCCAATTTACCAGATGTTTTGGACAACAAAAATTAACAATTCTAAGGACCGAACTGTATAAATGATTTTTAGATAAAGGACCTACTTTAGAACTACATTTACCATAATTTTTTATAAACACATAGATCCTTGTAGAAAATAAAAAAATGACTCATGGATATACATGAAATAAGGCCAAAGATACAATAGGTAATCATCCTATCTAAACTTGCAAATCCATCATTCGAAATTGAAAATGACTTTTGTGCAAAATTTGTCCATGCTCATTTACCTTTGTGTACAAAGTAGGCTCGATGTTTCTTCTACAAAATCCATTCTTAATCATGTAGCTGTCGATTCTTCTATACCATGCTCTAGGTGCTTGCTTAAGTCCATAGAGCGCTTTCAATAGTTACCGATCAAATGGGAACTATTACCTCGAAATGGGAACTCTAACAAAAAAAAAAAAAAACCATGAAAAAACAACCCGAAAAAAAAAAGTTGTATTCTGGAACAACCTTCTTTTTTTTCAAGGTAAAATTTCAACATCTTTAAAAAAAGTTGTATTATGGAATAACCTTTCTTTTTTTAGGGTAAATTTTCAACATTTTTTAAAAATCGAAGTAAAAGACAGTTTTTTTTGGTGAAACAAAAAACCGCAAATGGAAAGTGTCGAAACAAAAATTTTAGAATAATAAAAAATTATATTAAATAAAAAAATAAGAATGAAAAACTGATTTTAAAAAAACTGGAAAAAAAATAACAAAATTCATTATATTTTTTTAAAGTAAAAGTAATAAAAAAAACAAAAAACAAAAAAAAACAAAATTTAAGAAAATAAATAAATAAATTAAAACTATTATTAAAAAATATACTAAAAATTAAAAAAAAGAAATTAAAAAAAAGAAATTAAATATAAAAAATAAAAGAGAAAAATTATACTTAATTAATATATATATATATATATATATATATATATATATATATATATATTTAAATAAAATATTTAAATAAAAAACGAAATTAAAAAAAAAAGTATTAATTTTTATTCAATTAAAGAAATTAAAATTAAAACTAAAAATTAACCCAAAAAAAAAAACACTACTTAAATTATTATTATTTTTTTAAATTGATTAAAAATTAAAAATGAAAAAAAAAATTAATTAAAAAACAAATAAATTTTAAATATAAAAAATAATTAAAATAATATATACTAAACTTTATTAAATAAATAAATAATTAAATTAATATTAACATAAAAAATTAAATTAAAAAAAAATATTAAATTTTAATACATAAATAAATTGATAAATAAATTTTAAAATAAAAAAGAAAAGAAAATAAAAAAAAATAAAACTAAAAAACATTTTTAAAATTAAAATTAAAAATAAAACAAAAAATTAATTAAAACTAAAAATGGGCAAAAATAAATAAATTAAAACTATTAAATTAAAAAAAAAAAAAAATTTAAAAACAAAAATTAATTTAAAATATTAAAATGAAAATTAAATAAACAATATTAGATTTTAAATTTTAATGTTATACTTTATGTAATTAAAAAAAACATCAAAAAAATAAAATAAAATTAAAATTAAAAAAATAAAATTAAAATTAAAAGAATAAAATAAAAAAGCACATATTAAATTTAAATTAATTAAAAAAAATTAATTAATGAAATATCAAAATTGATTAAATAAAAATTAAATTCAAATTTGATTAAATAAAAAAAAATGTCTAAAAAAAAGTGTCTTTCCCACCTAGGTGGCGGTGAAGGCCCACCACCGGGTGGGCGGGGGGCTACACTCAGCCAACCCTCCTGCCCAGTGGTCGACCCCCGCCGGCACCTCGGCGGCGCGATTATCATTAATTTGTTTTTAATTTTTTTTAATTAAATTTTAAATTTTTTTATTTCATTTTTTTTAATTTATGAAATTTAATATTTGATTTTTTAATTTAATTTTAAATTTTTGAAATTTTGATTTTAAAATTGTTTTTTTTATTTTTATTTTTACTTTTATTTTTTAATTTTAAAATTGTTTAATTTAAAAAAAAATAGATTTTTGTTTTTTAAAGTTATTTTAAAATGTTTTTTTTTTGTTTTTTTAATATTATTTTTTTTTATTTTCGAACTTTTATTTTAATTTTTTTTTTTTTAATTTAATTTTTTATTATTTTAATTTTTTTTTCCTATTAATTTTTTGTTTATTTAAATTTAAATTTTTAAGTTTTAGTTATTTTTTATTTTTATATTTTCATTTTTTAATTTTGATTATTTTTAAATTTTCTCTTTAATTTTTTTTATCATTTGTGTTTTAATTATGTGGTTTTTTTTTAATAACTAAAAAAATTGTTTTTGATATATATATATATATTTTTTTTTCAATTTTTTTTCTTCTTTAAACTGTGTGTTTTTTTTTTTATTTTTTCCTCATCTTTTAATTTAAAGTTCGAAATTTTTAGTTTTCTTTTGTGTTTTATTTATTTACTTTTGTTTAATTTTTTTTATTTTTACAAGTTAATTTTTTTCTCTTTTTATATTTTTGTTGGTTTTTTCATTATTATTTTTTTTTATATTTGATTGTTTTTTGTCACGTTTTTTAATTTTAATTTTATGTTTTATTACCAACATGAAAATCACCACTGTAAAAAAAAGTGGTTGATGTTGCATCACTACCTTTCAAAAATCACTAACATTTGAAAACAAATATTCATACTTCATAAATAAAAAATTTAAAGTTTCAAAAATATGCTAAAAAGAAAAAAAGGGTGATTTTGCATCACCACTTTTCAAAATCGGGTGCTTTTTTTGCTACCTTGAAAAAGTAGGTACAAGTTCAGTTACCTATTTGATTGGTAACTATGTTTTTCTTCAACCTGTAAAATTTATCTTCATTACCTTCAACTTGATAACCCGGAGGTTTTTGCACATAAATGTCTTCTTCTAGAATTCCATTCATGAAGGCTGATTTCACATCCGTTTGATATACTTTCCATTTGTTCTGAGTTGTTGGGGCTAGAACTTCTCTTACAGTATCCAATCTGGCTACCGGAGCAAATTTTTCTCCAAAGTCTATTCCCGGTTGCTGTGAGAATCCTTTTGCTACAAGTCTTGCTTTAAATATGTCAATTTTACCTTTCTCATTCAACTTAGTCTTGTACACCCACTTCACACCAATGAGGTTGTTATCCTTTGGAAAATTAACCAAATATCATGTATCGTTATTTTCAATAGCTTCAATTTCTTCATCCATGCCTTGCACCCAATTTCATCTCTGATTGCTTCTTCAAACGAAAAAGGTTGGAATGAAAACAATGCAAAATATGAACTAATATCCAAATCATCATAAATATATTTCAAACTTCTTATCTTTCTCTTACCATTGCTTGATTAATCACTTGATTGGTTGCTTAGAGAATTTTGGTATGTTATCTCCTTGAGGATCCATGCTGCTTTGAAAATCTTGGAGTCCTTGATGGTGTGACTATGTTTGGTGTATGCTCTTTTGATTCTTGCTACTCCTTTTCTGCTACGTCATCCTCTTCTATCAATGGTGCTTGTGCATCAACTGTTTTGTCTACAACCCCATTCCCTAAAACTTATTCTTTGTACACAACATCTCTGCTAATTATGATTTCCTTGGTGACGGGGTTATATAATTTGTAAGCTTTTAACTACTCATTATAACCAGTAAATATGCATTTTTCACTTTTATCATCCATTTTTCCACTTATCTGCTTAGGCACATGTGCATGGGCTACACATATTATTCCTATATTAGGTCCTTGCTTGGGTGCTTTTCATAAATAACACACTCTTTTTCCTCAAAGATAACTTTGTATCATTTCTACGTCGATTGACCAACAATTATCAAATTGTGTTTGAAACTAGGAACATAATATACCTCTGATATTGTCTTTGGCTCCCATTGCTAAGTCAGAATTTTGACCACTCCTTTGCCATCTACATCCACAATCTTGTCAGTCCCCAACTTTACCTCTTTCTTTATAGATTGATCTAAATTTGAAACCAAGTTCTCGTTTCATGTCTTGTGGTTACTACAACCACTGTCTAATAGCCACACATTATGAGACGATTTATGAATGTTATGGCAAGATAGGAACATAGAGTTAGTATTCTCTGTACTAACATTAGCTCTCTCGTTTCCTTGATCAACTATCATCTTCTCTCAATCATGGGCATACTGACCAAATTTATTGAAATAATAACATCTCTCCTTTGATTTTTCAAACCTTTGATTATTATTGAAGATTCTGTTGTTGTTGCTTCAACTTTCATGTTCAAGCTCTTCTTGGCCATTTCTTTGACCACCATATCTTCCGCCTCATCATCTGCCTCTCGATATACCTCTGCCTCGACCTCTTGAAATAGAAACTTGACTTTTGAAAGAAGTTTCTAAACTGGAATCCTGCTTTCTGTCTATCCTTGCCTCATACATAGAAGTGATCCCATATGGCCACTACCACAACATCAAACTTTGTAGACAAAGATCTAAGGACCTTCTCAATTAATATTAAATATTTAATTTCTTCACCATAAATTTTTAACTGATTTACAATAGACATTACCCGATTCATGAAAGAGTCGTTGTCCTCTGTCTCCTTCATCTGTAGACTTTCAAAATCTCCCCTAGTATTCTACAATTTATCAATATTGACTTTGGCCATACCTTGATAGCTTGTCACCAAAGTTTCCCATGCTTCCTTTGCTGAATATGTGATCATAATATTTTGGAACACTGCTCAGTCCACTCCCTATTGGATAAGAAGAAACACATGTGCATTCTTCCTTTTGTCTTTCTTTCACTGTTCCCTCTTTGCATTACTGAGAGCCCGTTCTTCTTCTTAATTCTAAGGTTTTGGAAACCCAAACTTGACATGGTCCCAAACATCATATGCTTTTAACATAGTCTCAATATTAATGGCCCACACATCATAATCGTTCCTTGTGAAAGAAGGAACTTGTAGCTGGAAAGTGCATGTTGCCACATTTCTTCCAAAATTTCACTTATGAAACCCTAAATTTCTTCTTTTTAAAACTTTGCAAAATCTCCCAAAAATAATCCTTATAATAAAACTTTAAGTTCCTATTTTTATATAAGAATTATTTTATAAAAAAACTTTAGATAAAAAAATTACTTTTATAATATCCAATTTTCAAAAATCATTAAAAAAATGACTATATTAAAAATATTACAAAAGCCCTTTCAAAATCCTTTAATACACCAAAGAAATCACTTTTAAAAAATCTTACGTATTCATAAAATCCTTTTGATATGGCTCTAAAAAACAGTTCGTTGACTTTTTTGTTCACTAACACGATGAAAGGGTTGTTGACCTACATGATAAAGCTCCTCATGGTGGTGAGACCATCTTTAGTTCTCTAGCACACCAAGTAATGTGAAGAACCTATAACACAACTCTGTGTTGAAGTAACCTACATTATAATGCCCTGTATATAACGTATGAGGTGTGTTATTTCTTTAAACAAGAGAAAAAAAAATCTCTTCTCACACACGGATTATTGTTGATCTGTCCTCCCTGGCTCTTTGTAACCTCGCTTTGATACCAATTTGTTATAAAGGTAAAAAAGTAAAGGCACAAATAACACGAATAATTCACACACAATAACACACGAGCTATGGCTCTTCTATTGATCACACAAACTTCAATATTCAATCTCTTTGAATACAATGAAACTGGTGAAGGGTATTTATCCTTTTCGACTAACGACTCGCTTGACATTCCCACACTTACCAAATTCATCTATAACATAACTCGAATTTACCATCACATAAATTGACTTGAATCAATGCTCACTTAACTGAACCTCTAAATATAGTTAAATCTTCGCGCGAGAGTTAATAACATATTTTAACAAAAATAATTTGTATAATAAAATGTCATGTATAGTAATAAAAATTATAAGTTTTTTTAATAATATTTCACATTAAAATATTTGGTATTGAAATATAAGAATTTTTTTAATAATATTAAGATAATTTAAAATATTTCCTTGGGGTAACTTTAGCATTAAATGCTAAAATGTTGCAATATTTCAGTGAAATGATTACTCTATTCACAACCATTTACCTTTTCAATTTCTCCTGGGAACCTATTCTCTTTTCTAGGTAAATTTTAAGCACTTTCACCACTTTTAATTTCATCAAATAATTAGCGAACAACCTATAATTTCTCATTTCTACTCCAATTCTCACCCAATCAAGTCCAATGCTAACACCTTGTAACATCGACAATCTCCCGTTAGACAACAATACCACCACAACGACACTTAAATATACATGACATATCTATGAATTCAAAAACCCTAACCCTACTATGAGTGTCTACATGCATGAAAACACTCGTTTATACCAACCTAGATCCATCTTAGCTACGGATATATCAAGCACTGAGAGGGATCAAATCTCTTGAGGTGCAAACCTCTTTTTTGAGTGAAAAAATTGAGGAAAAGTTTGGACCTTGACAAATTTGATCCTTCTCAGAGTTTAATAGATCCAGAGTTAAGATGGATTTAGGTTGGTTTACTATATGGCTCTCTCTCTCATATTCTCCCCCCTTCTCTCCAACTTTCCTTCTTTGTCCCTTAATCTCACCCCCAAACATACACACTCTCTCTCCATCTCTACCTTGGCACTCCCTCTCTCTCTCCACTTCTCACTGTCTATGCCTTTCTTCTTCCCTCCCTCCTTCCCCTTCCAACTCTCTCTCTCTATCCCTCCCTCTCTCCTTGTACCTCTCAATTTCTCTCTCTTGTCCTTCCTCTCTCTCCCTTTCTCTCCTACCTCCCTCTGTCTTCCCCCAACACACATACACACACTCTCTCTCCTAAAATCCTCTCTCTTCCCCCATCACTCTCATCCTCTCTCTCTAAATTCCTCTTTCTCTCTCTCTCTGTCTTTTCCATTCAATCCACTCTCTCTCTCACTCTCTCTCCTTCTTTATCTATTAATATCACCGCCATACATACAAACTATCTCTCCATCTCTACCTTGTAACTCCCTGTCTCTCTCCACTTCTCACTCTCTATGTCCTTCTTCTTCACTCCCTCTCTACCCTTCCAAATCCATCTCTCTATCCCTCCCTCTCTCCTTGTATCTCTCAATTCCTCTCTCTCCCTTTCTCTCCTACCTCCCTCTGTCTTCCCCCATCACACACACACACACACTCTATCCCTCTCTCTTCCCCCATCACTCTCTTCCTCTCTAAAGTCCTCTCTCTCTCCCTATCTCTCTCCTTTCCATCCAATCCTCTCCCCCCCTTTGTCTCTCTCTCTCTCTCTCTATTCCCTCATCACTCTATCTCTCGAAATATGTTACTATATCCCTACCTTCATCCTTATCTCTCCTTATATCCCCCCTTATCTCCATCTCTCCTTCTATGTCTCTTTATCTCACCCCTAAACATACACATTCTCTCTCCATCTCTCCCTTGTCACTCACTCTCTATGTATTATTCCCTCCCTCTTTCCCTCTCCAACTCCATCTCTCTATCCCTCCCTCTCTCATCCTCCTCTCTCTCCCTTTCTCTCCTACCTCCCTCTCTCCTCTCTCTCCCACCTCCATCTTTATATCTCCCTCTCTTACCTTTCTCTAACTCTCTCACTCCTCTCAATATCTCTCTCTTCATCCCTCCTCTCCCTTGTCACCCCCCCTATTTCTCCACCTCTATCATATGTTTGTGTTCTTCCCTCCCATATATATCTTGAGTTAATATATATATATATATATATATATTATAATATAACAAATTTTGTATTGTATTAATCCAAAGCTACCACATTTAATAATATTAATATTACAATATATTAATTAGATGTTTATTTCTAATCCTATTTGATATATTTTTATTTATTTAACTTACCACTTTTATATTTATTTATTTACCATAGCTCTTTTATAAATAGTGTATTTGGCCCATGGTATTTGGCACATAGGCTTCACCTCACTAAAACCCTTTTTTTTTTTTTTGTAAATATAAAGAGGTAATTTGGCCAATGGCATTTATCCCACGGTATTTATCACATAGTCTTCACCTAAATAAAAACACCTTTTTCTTTTTTTTTGTAAATATAAAGAGGTTTATGGTGTAAATATAAAAATATGTTTTATTTATTTACCATACCTCTAGTTTATTTACATTTTTATTTATATACCATGCCTCTGGTTTATTTATATTTTGATTTATTTACCATATATATTTTTTGAGTGTTTGTAAACTTCTTGATATTTTAAATCTATATTGTTTATTTATATGATTATGTAAGTTATTATTTAAGCAGACATTATTTATATTTTAATTTTTAATTTTTTTTTGGTTTTTATCTTGGCTGACATTAGTGAAATTTCATTCGGACAGACAAACTTACACATCTCGGTGCAATGAATGCAATTGCAGAATGCTCATAATACTAATATTAACATATATAAATAATAATTACAACATGAACAATCGAAATGACAATTCATGGAATTTAATTAACCACAATTATACTCATAAAATAGCATAGGAAACATTTAACACCACATTAACCAATAACTACAAATATATGTAAGCGCACAAAAATACAAGAGAATTATAAACAATTGTACACAAAACATTGAAACTTATATTTCAACATTAAATCATTTAAACAACATGACACATAAAATTAGACACATCTATTTCTAAGGAAATCCGATTGGGTATAATATCTCCACACTCCATGCTACATTGGCCACATGGTTCATGAATTTCAACCACAAGTCACTCTCACGCTAGGGATACAACTCCAATAGAAAAAGGAAAACCAAAAACAACCGTACATCCACGAACAAGGTACGAACCCAAGAGTCATGGATCCAACAATAGGCTTTTCTTCCTTCAACCTTTTCCCAAGTAGTGCCTTACACCCAGTTAGGAATATCTCAACTCTTCAATTTTAGGAGGTCATATTTCTCCTGGGATTCCAGATGCTCTTTAGGTTCTAAACTAAAAAAACTCCTAGATGGTTCAGAACCCAAGATCAAGGCTCACCGAGTAGTTTCCATGGACTGAAATCCATCCATAATCCTCATAATATAATAATAACAGTGATATGATCAATAAAATCCATCACTTCTCCAAGAAAATATATACTTTATGTCAGTACGTGGCCTCTCTCTAAATTGTGGCACACATTGAAGCCATGTGAGCCCCAATATTCTCATTGGCAACACCCTTTTACCAAAACCCCCCTTGTCTATCATTAGGGAGTTGCACAACCCCCCGTACTCTTTATAATGGAGTGGGATCCATAGCCAACCTATTTCATATTATATAATCATAGAAATATGTACATCATATACATCATATTTACAATATTGTTCCTCTCGCCACTTAACCAAAACCAACATATATGCTTGGGAACGCTAGCCCCAAGATAAATAACAAAAGTGCATAGACACACAAAGTTGCAAAATGACTCCAGGTCATTCCCTAATATCAACATACACATATTTATATTATAAATTGGCAGCGATATTATAAGTGAGTTGCCTTTGTGCCACCTAGATAAAGAACTAGGGGACATGGTAGCACACCCCCGAGATAGTTTTAATAGCCCAGTATTGAGGCATCCCATCCATCACTTAACACACCATGAAACCTCCCCTCAGTGTAACACTAAAGACCTCAATGGTTATTCATTTTCTCACTCATTTTTTCCAACAAAGGATTCATTTATTCATGGCCTCAGTGTATACAGTCCAATTTATTACTAGCTTTATTATGCTTGGTGGTGTCTTCAATTAACTTTCGGAAACTGTTGATCCTAGTAAAAGTTCTATTAGTATCCTATCTCTACCTGAAACTTTGATAATTTAGTTGGGGAACAACACTCCCTTTAATAGAAATCCTGATAGATCCCAAAAGTCATTTAGTCTCAATTTTGATTGGAGCATAAGGAGGATGGTATATTTCCTCCCCATCATAATTCCCTTTATTTCTTCCCATCATCTTTCTCTTGCAAGTTTATCAAGTCTCAAGCTACTACTGGGTTCAAATCCTTCTATTCTTTGTGGCTTCATTTACTCATCAATATTTGGTCCCCGAGATTTTGTGTGTCTTCCTCCTCTTAGCCCTTCAACATCCTTTGGTTTGGATCTCATTCTCTCACATTATCTCTTCCTTCTTTCTTGCACCTCTCACCCTCCTCTAGGTACTACTAGTAAGTCTTTCCCTCAATCTTCATAGATAGAAGTTGGCTTTCCCCATCATCATTCACCTTGTCTTTGTTGGGCTCAACACAAAATTTCATGTGGTGATTATTCCATTTAGAATGTCCCCCTTCCCTATGTTTGAAAGACATGGAGCCTTCCTGTAGATAGCTCAACCTCTTTGACCCATTTTTTGGTGTCATATTTCTCTTTCTTCTCAGCTCTCATTCCCATGATTTGTCGACGATCTCAAGTGTGAAGGGGCGAAACATATTATCAAGAGATGATCCATAGGGGTGGCACAAGGATGCATCATCATTTGGAGGAAGAAAGCACCCAATATAGAGACCTCACTCCAAGAACTATCTAGGAAGAAATCACCCTTCTCGAGGGAAAAGATTCCTCTAGTAGAGTTCACCTCTTAGACACAAAAGTTATTGCAAAGTTGGAAGATTGGGTTCTCGATGCTGGTCACACTAAGGGGTAGGTTTAATTATTACATCTAACCATTTAACCTATATTCTCACATTAAATTCCTACTGGGTAGAGTTCGTTTGGACCAACATGGGAATTGTGCAAAAATTCTTCACTCTTATTCGAAATTGCATTGATATATGATGAACTTGGACTGATAGATGGAGTGTAAAAAGAAACATCTCAAAATATCGCCCCAGTCTGGGAAACATTCAAGGATAAAAAATATCCCATACTGGTACTGTTATGAACTCCTCTCCATCTACCTGAATGTGTGTCATGATATCATCATGTTGGTAATTTTCCTTTGATGTCTTCTTTTAGTGGGTTAGGCCCTATATTCTTTGTTGTATAATTTTGGAACTCTACACTACTTATTTATCTAGTATCTATCCAAGGGGAGTTCATTTTTTGCCTATGGTTGGGTCTCCCTTGCGAGAGACTAACCTAAGATCTCTAGTACTCCGATGTAATTTCTAGTTTTGAAGGTAATACAATTCACCACACGAATATATATATATATATATATATATATATAGCATATTTATAAAAAAAAAATCTTCCCTATTTTATCATGGATATTCTTAATTTATAAATAAATTTTGCTACAATATCATGAATTATCAATGAAGCTATGTCCAAAATATACACACCTATACCTTTAATTGTGTCCAAAATAAACACACTATCCATATAACAAAATAATCACTTACCTAATTTCTCTTTATGTTTTTGAAATATTAAAAAAAAAACTAAAACTTACACTAAAAAAAAAACAAAAACAACCATCATCCCTAAATAGTTGAGCGTATATAACACCTTCATACATTCAAAACTAATAACTTAAACTCATAATGTATTCAACAAGTTCAGATTTGCGAGAAAATTATATTCATTTTGAATGCTATCATTTTGTTTACCTTAACTATTCATGCAATGAAACTCCTTTGTGGTCAGTGAACAAGACAAACTCCTTTTACAACAAAGTAATCTTTCCATTTATTTAAGACTTGTAGAATAACATAGAATTCCTAATTGTAAATAGAGTATTTTCTCTTAGCTTTAATTGTTGAGATTGCTTGGAAGAGGACTAAGTTTAATGTGTGGTAACTATAACCTTTAAACTAGTGTCAATGACCAAATCCTATTACCTACAATTTTCACCTATAATATAGTGTCAAAAATGGACAATATGGCAAGAATGTTATGACCT
Source organism: Pinus albicaulis (assembly GCA_034641835.2). Lineage (NCBI taxonomy): Eukaryota > Viridiplantae > Streptophyta > Pinopsida > Pinales > Pinaceae > Pinus > Pinus albicaulis. The sequence goes on along the minus strand of CM076579.1, from coordinate 157,925,034 downwards.
AGCAAGTACCGATGTATTTGAAGACACATCAAGGATATGCAATTCTATTAAGATCACGAAACTACTACATGAAGGGCACTTTTAAACATTTTTTTAAGACGGAAGAAATATTTTTTCTTAAAAAGTTACTTTTTATTTTAGTTATTTTACATTAAAATTTAATATCAATTGAATTGCCTTAAATATAAAATTTAACACAAAAACAGTTTGAGACAAAAATATTTTAAGATAAAACTTTATATTTAAGAAAAATATAATTTCAGACAAAAATATTTTAAGACAAAACTTTATATTTAAGAGAAAAATAGTTTAAGACAAAAATATTTTAAGCCAAAACTTTATATTTAAGAAAAAAATATTCTAAGACAAAAATTTATATATTTAAGACAAAAATAGTTTGAGACAAAAACATTTAAGAAAAAAACAATTTAAGACAAAAATATTTTAGGAAAAAGCTTGATATTTAAGACAAAAATAGTTTGAGACAAAAATATTTTAAGACAAAACTTTAAATTTAAGACAATGACCACTTAAGACAAAGCTCATTTAATACAATTAAAATTTAAGCCAAAACCATATCAATTTAAGAAAATATTATCTAACACCTACGAAATTAACTATGATAGTGCACCCAAAGTCTGTCAGCTTGCATGATACTATTGTGTGGTGCCTATACTGAGGTTGCTATTCCACTTACCATTCATGTTATCTTATATAAAGACAGTGATTTGTTGGGCTCATCATTTTGGTGGGGTAGATGACTCTAAAGAACATGACAAATTTTCCTACAAAGATTTCTCGGACATTAATTCCTCTTCTATCCCTTCGATCTCTGTTGATACGATTGGATAAAACTCGTCTATCGTTGATGCATATCTAGTTACTCTGAGCAACTGAGTGCTAGCTAAAAATATCATAACCTTATTTTTTAAAGTCTATATAAGCATCTTATTTGTTGTGACAAAATATGTCTATGGGATTGTTCAAGACATTCATTTTCCCTAGAAAATGTGACTCTACACGATGTATGATATCATCATGTACAAATTTTATTGTATATCTTCTTCCTCTAATATGAAATTCGGAAGTTGATACACATTTTTTTGGTTTGCAAAATATGAATCTAATATAAGCCTATCTCAACATCTTGTTTGTTGTTACAAATAAAATATGACCATAGGTTTGTTCAATACCTTCATTTTCCCCAACACCTATCACACTTTGCATGTTGTATTATATCATCATGTACAAAAGTGTTATAGGTAAATTTTGGCACCATTACCAATGAAATGGTTAAGCTGGACATCGTCCCCAGAACCAATGAATAGGGTATATGATCCCCTATCATTTCAGTTGCTACATGCCCTAAGGCAAAGAACAAAGACAAATCATCCCTGACTTTCATTGCAAGGTTTCCAAGATTTGAAGTATGTGTTATAACATCTATGAGCTCACCAATGTAGTATCTCAAGGGGCTGAGTGCATTGCATATGTAGGAAACTCCACTCAATGGTGCTATCCAAAGCGCTTCCCGACACTCAAGTGTGAATTTGTCAATTGGGAGCGAAATTCTCATTGTTCCAGAATCTCCACTTGGACAGTGCCTTATAGAAGAGTGCATATGTGTCAAAATTTGAATCCATATGTCCATTTGATACCTATGAGCTTGGGAAAATGTCTTTCCTATTATTATAAATTCATTGATTGTAAAACTACCTTCAACTCATCTATAAATTGAGCACAGATCCGAGTGCTTGAAAGGAAGAATTTGAGTGCAGAAATGCTGGTGGAATTTTAATTGAGGAATTTATTTGAGTGATATGTTGTTGGAGAGATGTTCATTGTGATGAGGCTGTGATGATGCTGTAGATGGTGACATCATATAAATCGTTGGTTATAACCTCTCCTTCTATCCATTAATAAAGATTGATGTTTACTTTCCCACATATGTATATGTATAAGCTTCTGTCTTTCATATTATGAAATATTATCTGATGTATATGGTTCATTTTTCATTTATTTAACTCAATAACCTGAATAGGCATCTATATATTGATGTCTCTTTTCTGTTTAGTGTTCATTCTTGTAGGAAATATTTTGGCAATCTAGCTTGGATTTGAAGCTACAACAAGAGCGAAAAAAGTAGAAATGGAAGTGCTTGGACTCCAAGTAAGCTTCTTGATATGTTCTGTGTGTCTATTTAATAGTTAGGAAAAGTATCTACAAAGTCTTTAACCTGTTGTTCTAAATGCATAGCACAACATTTAGGGAAGAATGTTTTATCCGTAATTCATAATTCTGCATAACAAATTGGCAACTTCGCTGGGGATTTTACCTTTTATCCTTCATGTATTTCACCTCTGTTATCAACGCAATAGCATTTAATCTAAAATATTAGGCTTTTTGAATCAAATTTGTATTGTAAGTGTGTTATATAGCTTGAATTTTTGTTCTCTACTACTCCCATTGCACTGTTAAAAAGGACATAGTGCTTTGCATAGCACTGTCTCCCACTCAGGGGTGCATTGCAACACACTCTCTCCCCTTAGAGATCTGTTGCCCCCTAGAGCCAACCAAATTACTATTTAATTTGTCATTTCATTTGCTTTCATTTTTGTTTCTTGTGTTTTCAAAGAGCCTGATGCCTCATAGAGACCAATGACTTTACCTACCTCTTCTACCTTTGAAAGAAAAGTTTGTTCGATGTTTATTTAAAGTGTTTTTGTTTATCATTGATGAATTAATTTCAAAGTATTTTTATTACTGCATTAGATCCATTTTCTTTTGAAAAGGAAAATATCGTTAAATTCTTCGTTTCTTATACGAGAAATTGTAGTTAAAATATTCATTTTTCCTAAAAAGAGAAATTGTTGTTTAATTCTTCATTTCTCAAAGTAAAAGGCATTTGTTTTTATTGATTTGATGCACTTAGTTTCCTTTTTTTCATTCACATTAAAGGGAATGAAAAGAAAAACCTACATTTTCATGTAGTGGATTGTGTGTTTTGCATAGGATCAATTAGGAAAGATGCATTTTAGTCTTTTCTCTTTTATTGTTTGCTCTCAAATTGATTTCTCTTTCCCTCTAGTAGCTAGGATTTTCATTAAAAAAACTAAAAGTGAAAAGATTGCTTATCATTTTAGTTTGAATTTTAGGAATTTCCAATACATAATTGCGTTGAACCTTAAAAGGAAAATTGATAAACAAGATCAACTTAAAATTTACATTAATTTACCTAACAAAGCATTGGAACCATAACGATAACATTTAGAAGGTCTAGGCTAGAGACATGTTCCGGTGTCATAAAACATAGCAGCTTTCATTAATTGTATGCGATACATTCTGAGTGTGATGCCTCACTCCATGTATGTAAGTATATCGTAGCTCGTCCATGTACTTTTAGGTATATCGGGAAGTGTTACAGTACAAAAAGTATAAAGGGGTGCTCTCACTGTGCGGTTTCACATTAGACAACGCTAATACGGATTTGGGCCTCCATGTACCTTTGGGTATATTTGGGAGAAAAAATTTAGGATGCTATTAATCCATAGTGAATTGAGTCGGCCGCCTTGTAAGTTTTGATACACCGAACACAACATTCGAGGAGATTTCCTGCTCGTACTTCTTGGTTTGTTAGGAGGTATTCTGCAGTTCACAGTTTCTTGGTAAACCTTTTTCCTAGCATTACCCTTTTATTTTTTTATTTGTTTTTGGTTAAAATAAATTTTTCATCGTGGAAGAACAAAATCCTTTTCCCCGTCGTTCACATAGATTAGCGTTGAAACCACCTTTACCACCAGGAGTTACTCTTGGTCGGCGAAGGCGACATCACTCTATCGAAACTAGTACTATCGGTACCTCTGGTAAAGCATCATCTTCCCATATACCAGAGTCAGCACAAGTTGTTTCTATACATCTTGGTTTTTCTACTGTTGCTAAGATGGAGTCCTCACAGCTACCCATGGTCATGATCCATCCAATCAGTGAGACCATACCTCTTGAACCTGATGTTGTTCAACCAGAAGTTGATCCAGATCCTATCTCTTCTTTGCCAAAAAATATGAATCCAGAATTTGAACAACTGTAATTTGTTCCTCCATTGGTCATCCCACAATTTTATGTAGCCATTGAGCCTCCCATATCACACAGTTCACCTCCTAAAATATACTTTGGGCCATGCGGTGAAATACTTCCACCTGTTTTGATTTCGATTGAAGAGATCCCACAAGACGAGACACCTTTAACTCCAACCCATTTTGGGGAGGATCTTTACCTATACAAGTCCTTTCCTCAATCACCACCCTCTTCTTTTGTTGATCCTGTTCCTATTCACATTCCCGTCGATTCAAAAGGTTATACATTTGTTCAAGTAACCATGCCTAAACCAACATCTTCGGTTGGGCCATATGTTCCAATTGCGTCAACACCTACCCTCGCTACCCCGTCAATGTTTACAGCTTCACTAGAATCATATTTTCATGTTGTCCCTTTGGTCCCATCAGGTTATGAAAATTTATCTAGAATTTTTTCTAGTGTATCTTCAAACCCATGGGCTTCACCAATGTCATCGTCTGGTATTCTAACTAGTAAACCTATACTGAATACTGAACGGATTGATTCTTTATACACGTCATTAGGGAAATACCAAGTTGGTCCTTCTGGTTCTATTCCATCCAATACCAGATCAACTGGACTCCCTGCATTTGGAGAGCAATATTTTCATTCTTATTATCCTCCTCATTCAGGGGCACAACCTTTGGTCACCCACTTTGACAATACTCCATCATTTTCTGGTCAACCCAATGTTGAAATGAATGTTTGTCAATTACAGCCCACTCTGCCTATCCAATCACAAACAGTTGTACACTTGTATGTACACTTGTATCAACCAATTCAACCTGTTACACCCACATCACTTCCACTTGTTAATACATTTTTACCACTGTTACAAAATCGGAATTTTGTACAACAACCATTTTAGATGGGTCCTTCAACTCAATACCATAAAGTATTTGGCCCACAGAATCAAAATCTTTCAACCAATTTATAACAACCTGTACCTGGAATCATATATTCCCAAGTTGGTTTACCATTTTATGGGATGTCACAACCATAACCAAGTTATAGTTACCCGCAAAGGAATCCAAGTTATCCTCATTTTTGTTATAACATTGGTGGACAGACCCCTTGTTAGCCTCAGGGGAAAATGCCTCAACCTTCATTTCAACAAGTATCGTACCCAGGTTTCGGTCAACAGAATCCTCAAGTGTTTTCTTATCAAAATAACCCCTGTCTGGGTTACTAGTAGTATATTCCTTATGATGGTGCTCAAAGGCCTTTTTCTCAAGCAATTCCATCATACCCTGGCTATGCTCAACCTGACCTTAATCGAAAATTGCCTTTTGTTGCAACTTTAGAGTTACCATATTTAAATCGGCTAACCCATGATCCAATCAACTATGCTCCTTAGTGGCCAGTGATACCTAAAAAATTACCCTCGGATATTCCTAAGTTCAATGGAAACCTTGGGGAAGACCTGTTGACTCATGTTATGACTTATCATTTGTGGTGTTCATGAAACCCCCCGAATGATGACTCTGTTCGACTACATATTTTCCAGTGTACGCTCAATGGTCCAGCTGCAAAATGGTACATTGAGTTACCTAGAGCTTCTTTTGATAATTTCACTGCCCTAGCTACTGTCTTTCTGACTCACTTCCAGCTACCCATACAATATAAAACAAGAAAGGAACTCTTGACCAATTTCAAACAGACTAATCTTACTCACATTTCTAATTATATTCATGAGTGGCGTCTTCGTCGTAGAATGGTTAAGGCATTTGTTCCTGATCAACTCCTTGCTGAGTTGTTCATTAAGTCCCTATTACCATCTATAACTAAGGATTTGGCTAAGGGTGGCATCATCACTGAAGAGAAATTTATTGCTCATACCCAATATTTTGACTTGAGATATACCCAATTTGGCACTCTCTATGAAAAAAATCCTAATGCGTCGCGATATAATTTTACTGTTCCTCCACAATTAAAGGACTCTCATGCTAGAGACGGTTTGATTGGTACTGCAAGCAAATATCATACTACTGAATCTAATCCTGCACCTTATTCCGAAATCAATGCCATGTCATTTGACAAAGGAAAAAGTGACAAGCAACCCGGAAGTAAGAAAAAAGGGAAATCTAAGACAAAGAAAACTTCTAACCCGTAGGAAAGATCATCTGATCAATCATCTAGACCTATGAAACCTCGTTATCCATGCATAATCTATAATTAGGAACACTTTTCTCGATATTGTCGTCACCGTGTTGAAGTCTCAAAAATAATTAAGACTTCACATGCGTTAGCTGTGTTGACAGATATGTTTCCGAATCTGGACACAAATTTGGTTGCTACGAATCCACCTTCCAGTTCCCAAGTGCTTATGTTATCTATCACAAGACCTTCAATAGATATTTTTGTGTTAACATGTAATAAAGTTTATGGTAGTCAAGCAACTAGTCAACCTACTACCTCGACTACGAATCCGTCTACAAAATCGATACCACCTACTGTTATTCCTGAATTGAAAATTAAGACACCTTAGGGAGTCATTCATAAATCGACATATTATCCTCGAGGAAGAGCTACTCAAAATTATCATACAGTTGAAGATTTTGCTCAATCCCCTTCACCTATGTCTCCTCTTAAGGTATTACAAAATTGGCCCTCCCAAAAACAGGTTTATTGTTGGCCATTGGTGGAATTGATCCGATTGATTCTAATCTTGTCGTCTTTAATCACACGGGCTATGTGCCACAATTACTAGAAAAATTGGCATCCTCCATATAATTAAATGTTCTCAATCAACTTATTCATCGAACTATTATTAATGAGGGAGATTCTACATCCATTATGTCTCTAAATTGTTGAAAGTCACTTGGCTCACCATGCTTATCTCAATCATCAACGACATTGAAGGCTTTCAATGGACGTACATATAAGCCTTGTGGTATTACTAATAGCCTGCATGTTGAACTAGGGGGAAAAACAGTGAATGTTGATTTCGAGATAGTTAATAGACTCCTTGACTATAATATTTTCTTGGAAGGCCATGGGTATATGCTATGACTGCAAATGTTTCTAAATATTTTAGAATGATCGCCTTTCCATATAAATGTACAATCACAGTCATCAATCAGATATCCTTCTTTGCCTCCATTTCGCGGGTAACTGAAAGTGTTCTATTTGTTCACGCACCCCAACTAACACTTCACAACATTGGTGTAGGAATCTTAAAGGATTCCACTCTCATGGGACCCTTTGCATTACCGTCGCCTATGTTAGCAGAAATTACAAGTATAGAGACCTGATACATTATCTCTTCTACTCCATCTAGCTTAAGGAAGAGTACAGGTGATTTTGAAATTGTTAAATTGGATGAGTTCTTGCCACCTAGTCCTATTAAGCTGGCATAGAAATCAATCTATCTAGCTTGGAAAGTGAATCTGAAATCCGCATCGCCGGTTGTTTGGGTTGATTTTTCCTTAGATTTTGGTACTCCATTTGATCCTTTTTCCTCAACTTTCTTGACATATCAGAATATTCTGGAAACCATGATGTCAGAAGGAGAACCATCGGAAGATTATCATCATCATTCCCATCTTCCTGATTATGAAGAAAATCATCTTAGTGAACTATATCAACCATCAATCAAAAATTTCTTTTAGAATTCTTTACCTATTAATGCAATCGATTCTAAGAAAAATTCATCAAATATTGAAGAAACTATTTCTATCAATATTTCGACCAAACCTGGTGTTGTATAAAATATTCATGTCGGTATATCTTGTTCTTCCTCATAACTCGAAACATATTGCTCTATCTTTTGTGAATTCTGTGATGTATTTTCTTGGTCTTGCAAGGAAATTCTAGGAATAGATACTAGTATTGTTGAACACATTATTAATATGTATCTTGATGTCAAACTAGTGCGTCAACGCCTTCGTCATATCCATCCAAAGAAGGCTATTGCCATTAAAGAAGAAGTTGAGAAACTTTTGCATGCTGGTTTTATTTACCCTATTCCGCTAACTGAGTGGGTTTCCCACATCGTTCCTGTAATGAAAAAACAAGGGACCATTAGAGTGTGCGTCGATTATTGAGATGTTAATTTGGCTTGTCTGAAAGACAACTACCCAACTCCCTTTATCGACTAGATCATTGACAATTGTGCTGGATGTGAAATATTTTCATCATGGATGGATTTTCCAGCTACAATCAAATCAATATCCACCCAGAGAATCAACATAAGACAACATTCATCTATCCCTGGGGCACATTTTCTTATAGGAAACTACCGTTTGGTTTGAAGAACACTGGGGCAACATTTCATAGAGAAATCGATTATGCCTTCAATGACATCAAGCACATTGTTCAACCCTATCTAGATGATTTACCCACGCATTAATGAAATCAGACTGATCGCCCGATGCATTTGAGGCCCATATTATTACGCTGCTGACACTACAAAATACACCTCAATCCACATAAATGTGTTTTTTGTGTTGGTTCTGGTCATTTTCTTGGATTCGTCGTATCAAAAGAAGGAATTCAAATCAACCCATTGAAGGTTCAGGCCATTCTGTATTTTCCTGCACCATCAAATTTACTTCAGATACAGAAACTTCAAGGAAAGGATAAATTCCTAAGAAGGTTCATACCCAACTACACTGAAATGGATAAAGGATTTACTTGGCTCTTGAAAAAAGGGGTTCCCTTCCATTGGGACCAAGTTTCACAAGCTTCTCTTCATGATGTCAAGGATACTCTTGTCTGGGTGTCATTAATGTATCCCCCTAATTATCAGAGTGATTATTTCCTATATATTGCGATGACTGATACAACCATTGCTATGGTATTGGTCCAAGTAGAAAATGTGATAGAAAATCTGATCTATTATTTGAGTCATAATCTCAATGATATGGAAGTTAAGTATTCGTACGAAGAAAAGCTTTCCTTGGCATCTGTTTAATTTGTCCAAAGATTTTACCACTATATCCTATTTCGAAAGACCATTATCATTTTAGATTGTAACCCCATGACTTATATCTTATCACGTCAATTACTAGGGGACAAATACTCAAAATGGATTTTCATTTTGTAGGAATTTGATATGGAATTCAACAAATCCAAGTCAAAGAAATATTTAGTCTTGGCTGAGCTTCTCTGTTACCTTCCCTTTGATAGTATTGCTACTACGTCGGAACCATCAATTCCTGACGAGCCTTTGTTTCTAATTGGACCATCTGATCCTTGGTATGGATATTTCATTATTTATATCCAAACTCAAACTTTTTGGCCTGATACCTCTTGCTCTGAACAACGACATATTTGATACCAAGCCAAATATTATCTGATCGTCAGCGATACATGTTATCATCGTGGTGTCGATACAATTTTAGGAATCTGCCTCACTCATGAGGAGGCCGAAAAGGTTTTAAATGATTTTCATGTTGGGGCTTGTGCTGGACATTTATCTAGATATTCTACCGTGTGGAAGATGCTTTGCACCAGTTACTTTTGGCCTACCATATTTCGTGACTGCATCCTCATAGTCAGAAGTTGTCATGCGTGCCAGATTTTCTATCATAAAATCCAAAAACCACCAATGCCAATGCATCATGTTGTCTTTGTGGGACCATTTTAAAAATGGGGTATTGACTTCATGACTTGTAACCCTCATTTGTTCGGGGGTCATGGTTATATTATTGTCACAGTACACTACTTTACTAAATGGGCTGAAGCGATTCCTACATTCAACAACACATGAAAAACATTTGCATTGTTTTTTTTTTTTAATCATGTTATTGCACAGTTTGGGGTCCCACAGGCTATAGTTACACATCATGGGAAGAATTTTCGCAATCACATGATAACTGAATTGACTGCCAAGTTAGGATTGTCACATGATAATTCTACTTCTTATTATCCACAATAAAATGGACAAGTTGAGGCTATCAACAAGATTCTTAAACATATGCTTCAATGAATGATAGGAGTTTGTAAGAGAAACTGGCATTTGATCCAGTACTCGTCCTTATGGGTGTACTAAACCTCGGTGAGAAACGCAACCAGATTTACCCCTTTTCAATTGGTGTATGGTCTGGAAGCTATCTTTCCTATCTAATGTGAAATGCCATCATTAAAACTCGCAATCGACTTGTTACCTAACACCTCGGAAGAAGAAGCATGTCTTTTTAACCTCATCCATCTTAATGAAACACATCATGAAGCCCAATTGGCCAAAAAAGCATATAAGAGACGTATAAAGGTCATCAGCTCGTTGCCATGATGCAGAGTGTTGTCCTTGATGGCAACCCATTGAATGAAGATGAAGACATGCGACTATTGACATGTGTTGTCCTTGATGGCGAACCACCTAATGAAGTTATTCTTGACCTGTTGGACTTAGTAAATAATGTAAATCTGATGTATCTACAGTGTGTACAGAAGACAATGAAGAAAGGAATTCAGCATGTGCTAAATCTTGATGAAAAGAGTATGTCTCTAGGCATACGCGGATTTGCCTAAGGGAAGTCGTGTATGCACGCGGGAAAGAACGTGCCAAGTCGCGTATGGGCAAAAGCGCTCATAAAGTGCAAAACCAGGGGTAACCACCATGGTATTGACCCATTGTATTGGGTAATGATTCGTCTAAATGACCCCGTCCAGGAATACCATCGGAAGTAATGTGGTTTTGGCTCATGGTATTGAAAAAGGGTAAACCTATATAAGGAGAAGAATTTCATTGTGCAAATCATGAGTGTGGTGCAAGATGTCTGAGCTTGAATGAATACTTCTCTCTGGAGTATATCTGAATGAAAAGGGTTACAGTTGAATGATCTGAATGCATGATGCACCAATGAAGGAGTGATGAAGAAAGGGATCTAGATCTGTATTGTACTTTTATTTGCTAGATCTGTTTATGGAATGATTAGATCTGTGATAAAGCGAACATCTAGGCGAACATCTGTCTGAGGTAAAAGGTAAAATCTGAACTGATGTATTTGTTGTGAAGAATTGCAATGAAATTTAAGTTTGAAGAACCATACGCTAGTTTGCAGAAGAAGAAGCGCGTATATACGCGGCTTCGCTGAAGAAAAGGCGCGTATGCGCAATAAATTTGGCTCTATAATCTATACTGAAGTATACGTTGGTTTACGTGGACAGAAGCGCGTATATACGCGACATCAATGAAAGAAAAGCGCGTATGCAAACTAGGGTTTGCTGAAGTCAGTGGTAAGAAATATCTGATCTGTTCTGCTGTGTTTCTACTATCTGTATTCTACAGTTCTGAGTTGTCTGTATTAGTTTGGTTGTATGTTTGAGCTTAAAAGAATGGAGAGGGTCCAGTCTAGCAATATGATGAAATGTGACCTGCAAGTGATGTCCTAAAGGAAGCTTTGGATCCAGTGTGAAAATTGATGAAACGTGTCTTTGTGAGGTGCTTGCAGGGTTGCCCTGCTTCTGCACAGGTCAGAGCTGACTTCCAGAGGAGGTCGGTAAACAAGTCGCTGGAGCCCTTCCAAGAGAGGTCAAACGAGCTGCCAGGGTGCTCGCATGTCAGGTAGGAGTTCCGCACCAAGACATATTTTGTAAGATGTTTTCTCTAAGGCACAAAATATTGAAGGCCGAGCAACTGCTAGCAGGTTTTCTCCCAACTTGGGTTTCCACCTAAAATCCCGGTGTCTGGTGTGACGTCAGGTGATGGTTAACTCGTTTAGATATTCTACCGCGTGGAAGATGATCCGCGCCAGTTACTTTTTTGGCGTGCCATATTCGCGATCGCATCCTCATGGTCGAATTTGTCATGCGTATACAAGATTTTTATCGTAAAATCCATAAACCACCAACACCAATGCATCCTATTGTCTTTGTGGGACCATTTTCAACATAGTCAACTTCATGACTTGTAACCCTCGTTTGCTTGGGAGTCATGGTTATATTATTGTCGCAGTACACTACTTTACCAAATGGGCTGAAGCGGTTCCTACATTAAACAACACAGGAAAAAAATATGCATTGTTTTTTTTTTAATCATGTTATTGCACGGTTTGGGGTCCCACAGGATATAGTTACATATCATGGGAAGAATTTTCGCAATCACTTGATAACTAAATTGACTGCCAAGTTAGGATTGTCACATGATAATTCTACTCCTTATTATCCACAATAAAATGGACAAGTTGAGGCTATCAAGAGGATTCTTAAACATATGCTTCAACGAATGATAGGAGTTCGTAAGAGAAACTGGCATTTGATCTTGTACTCTTCCTTGTGGGTGTATCGAACCTCGATGAGAAACACAACCAGATTTACCCCTTTTCAATTGGTGTATGGTCTGGAAGCTATCTTTCCTATCTAATGTGAAATACCATCATTAAAACTTGCAATTGACTTGTTACCTAACACCTCAGAAGAAGAAGCGTGTCTTTTTAACCTCATCCATCTTAATGAGATGCATCATGAAGCCCAATTGGCCAAAAAAGCATATAATAGACGTATAAAGGTGCAATACGATAAAAATGTCTAGCCTCGCATTTTCTCAGATGGTGACTTGGTCCTTCTTTATGGTCAAGAAGCTGATGTAATAGGTACATCAAAATTTGAGCCATTATGGCATTGCCTGTTGCCAATATGATGCAGAGTGTTGTCCTTGATGGCAACCCACTAAATGAAGATGAAGGCATGCGACTATTGACATGTACTGTCCTTGATGGCGAACCACCTGATGAATTTATTCTTGACCTAATGGACTTGGTAAACGATGTAAATCTGATGTATCTACAGTATATACAGAAGGCAATGAAGAATGGAATTCAGCATGGGATAAATCTTGATGAAAAGAGTATGTCTCTAGGCATACGCGGATTTGTCTAGGGGAAGTCACGTATGCACGCGGGATTCAACGTTCCAAGTCGCGTATGGGCAAAAGCGCTCTTAAAGTGAAAAACCAGGGGTATCCACCATGGTATTGACCCATTGTATTAAGTAATGATTCATCTAAATGACCCCGTCCAGGAATACCATCGGAAGTAATGTGGTTTTGGCTCATGGTATTGAAAAAGGGTAAACCTATATAAGGAGAATAATTTCATTGTGCAAATCATGAGTGTGGTGCAAGATGTCTGAGCTTGAATGAATACTTCTCTCTGGAGTATATCTGAATGAAAAGGGTTACAGTTGAATGATCTGAATGCATGATGCACCAATGAAGGAGTGATGAAGAAAGGGATCTAGATCTGTATTCTACTTTTATTTGCTAGATCTGTTTATGGAATGATTAGATCTGTGATAAAGCGAACATCTAGGCGAACATCTGTCTGAGGTAAAGGGTAAAATCTGAAGTGATTGCAATGAAATTTAAGTTTGAAGAACCATACGCTAGTTTGCCGAAGAGGAAGCGCGTATATACACGGCTTCGCTGAAGAGAAAGCACGTATGCGCAATAAAATTAACTCTATAATTTGTACTGAAGTATACGCTGGTTGATGTGGACGGAAGCGCGTATATACGCGACATCAGAGAAAGGAAAGCGCGTATGCAAACTAGGGTTTGCTGAAGTTTGTGGTAAGAAATGTCTGATCTGTTCTGCTGTGTTGCTGCTATCTGTATTCTACTGTTCTGAGTTGTCTGTATCAGTTTGGTTGTATGTTTGAGCTTAAAAGAATGGAGAGGGTCCAGTCTAGCAATATGATGAAATGTGACCTGCAAGTGATGTCCTAAAGGAAGCTTTGGATCCAGTGTGAAAATTGATGAAACGTGGTCCATAGAGGTGCTGAGGGTTGTAGCCTTCAGTCAGGGGGTTGTAGCTCCCTTCCAGGAGAGGCTGGTAAACAAGTCAGGGGGTTGGAGCTCCCTTCCAAGAGAGGCTGGTAAACGAGCGCAGGTGGGTGTCTGCATGCTGGTAGGAGTCTGCAACAGCACATATTTTGTAAGATGTTTTCTCTATAATAAAATATTGAAGGCTGAGCAACGGCAGTGGTGGTTTTCTCCCAACTTGGGTTTCCACCTAAAAAATCCTGGTGTTCATGTGTGACGCTTTGTGTGATGGTTAACTCTGTTCTTATTGTTCATGTTTACTGTTTATTAAACATCTGATGAATGAATGATGAAATGATTCAAGTGAAGAACTAATGACATAATCAGATATCTGTGTATACGCTAGTTTCATAAAGAGTATCCGCGTATATACGCGAGTTTGTTTCAGGAAATCCGCGTATGGGTTTTAGAAACAAGAAAAATTAAAAGTTTTGAATATGCAGTAAATACTGATTCACCCCCCCTCTCAGTATTTTTCCCAACAATTGGTATCAAAGCCAGGTCCTTCTGCAGAAGCTTGATCGCTTGAAGGAGATCCGTCGCAATGGGAAGTCAAGAAGGAGTAATGTCTATAAAGCCACCTCTATTCAATGGAAGCAATCTGATATTCTGGAAGGTACGAACAAAAGCATTTCTGCAAAGTCTTGGTGCAGATGTATGGGCAATCGTGGAAGAAGGTTATCAATACCCGGCAAGTATTCCTACTGATGCTGCTGAAAGAAAGAAGTATGAAATCAATGCCAAAGCGGTGAATGTCTTATTAGGAAGCATGTCTGAATCGGAATTTTCCAAAGTGATGCAGCTACATTCAACAAAAGAGATATGGGACAAAATCATTCTGAGCTATGAAGGAGATACAAAGGTAAAAAATGCAAAACTCCAAACTCTTAGAATCGAATATGAAAATTTGAAGATGCATAGTGATGAAAGTGTTGCCAGTTTCTTTCTTCGTCTAGATGATATTGTAAATCGGATGAGAAATTTGGGTGAAACCATAACCGTTACTACTCTGGTGGAAAAAGTCTTAAGATCCTTGACTTCAAAATTTGACTCTAAAGTTTCAGCTATTGAAGAAAGGCAAGATCTGCAAACTCTTACTATTGTTCAATTACATGGTATTCTGACTGCTTTTGAAATGAGGCAAGGAGGCCCTTCTCAAATCAAAGAAGTTGTTTTTAAGGCATCTGCAAAAGGAAAAGAAAAAGAAGTTGTCAAAGAATCCAGCTATATATCTGAAGAAGAAGAAGAAGCAAATTTTGTGAGAAGACTTCAACTAGGTACCGGAAAATTCAAAGGTAAGCTTCCTTTCAAATGTTTCAATTGTGGAAGAGTTGGTCATTATGCTGCAAAGTGTCCTTATAAAGAAACATCGGCTAAAGGAAAAGAAGTAGCAAGAAGGAATAAGAATCGATCTAGCACAAGAAAAAGTTATTATACTAATGAAGATAGTGATGGATCATCTAATAGTGAGGAAGAATGTGAAGAAGACTTTAGACTTCTCATGGCATTTGAACAAAGAGAAGAAAAAGATACTTTTGTGGATGCTCTAGAGGACAATGATTTTCTTGAAGAAAACAATCAACTCAAAGTAAGTCTAGAAGAAAAGAACATAATCATAGAGACTCTTGAAAATCAGCTTGAAGCAAAAGAAAAACGCATTGAGGAATTGGAGTGTGAAGTAGTAAGTCTAAGGAAAGATAATGAGAAAGTGAAGACTCTCAATCTTAGATTTGCTAAAGGTTCAGAAACCTTAGATGAAATTATCAAGACACAACGGTCTCCTCTTATAAAAACAGGTCTTGGATATACTGGGGAATCTTCCCAAACTTCAGCACCAAATTATCTGAAAGCAGTCACAACTGGTTCTCTTCATTCAGCCACTCAGCAAGGGAACAAAGGATCTTTACAGGTAAAGCATGATCATCTCAAATCAAGGATCACTAACAGGGAGATCCCTCAAAGAAGCAACAACCAATAGGTAAATTCAAATAGAAGATTTCATGATCGCAGAAATTTCTACTTCAATGGACAATGTTTCTCATGTCACAATTTTGGTCATAAAGTTGTTCAATGTGTTGCATATAAAACCATCATGACAAGAGAACCAAGAAAGAAAAGAATGAATATTGAACCAAAGAAGAACACCTATAACAACTTTTCTCCTCTTCAAAACGAAGTTGAATGTACTTATTGCAATAACTTTGGTCATGAAGAATCTGAATGCAGGAGCAAGGTCCAGCCAAAACAACATGTTCCCTCAAGCTCTAAAGTATGGAAAAAGAAAGAAATACAGGTTGAAAATTGTGGGATAGCATTATTTGCGGAAGGCGAAGAAAATCAATGGTACATTGATAGTGGGTGCTCAAGACACATGACAGGTGACAAAAGCAAACTCCTTACATATAATGCTCTAGAAAAGGAAAAGAAAGTTACATTTGGAAATGATACTCCTGCTTTAATTAAAGGAAAAGGGTCAGTATTTCTAAAAGAAAAGGTGAAGGCTAATGATGTCATGTATGTGGATGGATTAAGGCATAACTTGTTAAGTGTAAGTCAAATGTGTGATCAAGGAACAGAAGTGGTCTTTAGTTCAAATGAATGTGTGGTTCGTGATCTTGATACAGGTAAAATCATTATAAAAGGAAAAAGAAATCCTAGCAACCTGTATGTACTGAACGACATAGATCAATGTTACTTGAGAAAGTCTTCAGAAAATTGGCTATGGCATAGAAGGCTGGGGCATCTGAGCTTCTCTCAAATCAATAAAGCAAGCAGACTTCAAGCTGTTCGTGGTCTTCCCAATATTAATCTACCAGAAAGTATCATATGCAAATCTTGTCAATTCGGTAAGCAGACCGGAGTACGATTTAATGCCAAAGAAGGATCATCAAGTGAGCCTCTTGAACTCATTCATACTGACATATGTGGACCTATGAGGAAAAATTCACCACATGGGGAAGAATACTATATCTTATTTATTGATGATTACTCTAGAATGTGTTGGATCGGGCTCATTAAACACAAAGATGAAGCATTTGAAAAAATTCAGATCTTCAAAGCATTAGTTGAAAATGAATTAGATCTAAAAATCAAGTGTCTTAGATCTGATCGAGGAGGAGAATATACATCAAATGAATTCTTTGAATTTTTGTGAACAACATGGCATAAAAAGACAATTCTCTGTAGCAGGTACTCCACAACAAAATGGCGTAGCAGAAAGAATGAATAGAACAATTCAACAAATGGCTAGAGATATGCTCGATGATTCTGGAACTCCTGACATGTTCTGGGGAGAAGCAGCACATACAGCAGCTAACATTCTCAACAAGGCTCATGTTCGGGTAAATAGTGACAAAACTCCATATGAACTCTGGTATGGTAATTCTCCATCTGTGAAGCATTTTAGAGTTTTTGGAAGTGAATGCTTTATCAAAAATAATGATGAAAAGCTTGGCAAGTTTGAACCTAGATCAGATGAAGGGATATTTATTGGTTACTCATCTTCAAGCAAAGCATACAAATGTTACAATAAAAGGCTTCGAAAGATTGTTGAATGTATTGATGTTGTTATTGATGAGTCTCATGCAGCTCCTAAAGAAGAAAAACAAACAACAAAAGAAGATGATGATGACCTAAGTCCTTCTACATCAAGTAGAAATGATATAGACAGTGGATCCAATGAAGAACCTGAAGATGATCTATCTGAAAAAGCTCCATCCAGATATGTTCAAAAGAATCATCCTAAATCTAAAATTTTGGGTGACAAGGAATCAGGTGTACGAACAAGGAGAACTCTTGTGGGATCTTCTAATCATCTGGCACTCCTATCCACAATTGAACCACACAATGTCAATCAAGCTAGCAAAGATGAATGTTGGAAGCAAGCCATGAATGAAGAGCTTGATCAAATTGAAAAAAATGACACTTGGGAATTGGTACCAAGACCACATGATAAAAATGTCATTGGAACTAAATGGATTTTCAAGAACAAGTTGAATGAGAATGGGGATGTTGTAAGAAACAAAGCTAGATTCGTTTGCAAAGGGTATACTCAACAAGAAGGTATAGACTTTGAAGAAACTTTTGCTCCTGTAGCTAGACTTGAAGCCATAAGAATGTTTCTTGCTTTTTCAAGTTATCAACAAATCAAAGTTTATCAAATGGATGTTAAATCTGCTTTTCTTAATGGTGATCTAGAAGAAGAAGTATATATAGAACAATCAGAAGGATTCATTTTGGGAAATGATGAAAATCTTGTTTGTAGACTTAAAAAGGCTCTATATGGTCTCAAACAAGCTCCAAGGGCATGGTATTATCGTCTTGACAAATATCTTCATCAACAAGGATTTTCAAAGGGGTCTGCTGATAGCAACTTATACACAAAGTTGAAAATGATAAACTATTGATTGTGGTTGTATATGTTGATGATATCATTTTTGGGAGTAACGAAGAATCTTTGAGTCAAAAATTTGCTTCTGTCATGCAGCAAGAATTTGAAATGTCCTTACTTGGGGAACTAACATTCTTTCTTGGCTTACAAGTACATCAAACTGCTGATGGTATATTCCTATCACAAGAAAAATATCTTAAGCAAATTCTGAAGAAGTATGGCATGGAAGAATGCAAACCTGTAAGCACACCAATGATAACCGGATGCAATCTCAGTTCTTATGATGATTCTCCCACGGTGAATCAACCAGAATACAGATCAATGATAGGAAGTCTACTTTATCTTAATGGGACTAGACCAGACATTATGCATGCAGTGGGGATTTTTGGACGATTCCAAGCTAATCCAAAAGAGTCTCACCTTCAGGCTGTTAAAAGAATTTTCAAATATCTTCAAGGAACTCAAGACCTTGGTCTATGGTATCCAAAGAATGCTGATCTTACTCTTCATGCTTACACTGATGCAGATTGGGTTGGAAGTGTTGATGATAGGAAAAGCGCTAGTGGTGGTGCATTCTATATGGGACCCTGGTTAGTATCTTGGTTCAGCAAGAAGCAAAATTATATTGCCTTATCTACAGCAGAAGCAGAATATGTGGCTGCCGCATCTTGTTGCACTCAACTCCTTTGGATGATGCAAACCTTACAAGATTTTCAAATCAAATGTACATCTCTTGTCCCCATTAAGTGTGACAATACAAGTGCCATCAGTATTTCAAAGAATCCTGTTATGCATTCGAAGACCAAGCACATTCCCATCAAGTATCACTTCTTACGTGAACAAGTACTTGAGCAAAAGGTGAAGTTGGAGTATGTTCCCTCCAAAGAACAAGTTGCTGATATCTTTACCAAACCTCTGCCCAGGGAAGCGTTCGAATATCTAAGACAGAATCTGGGAGTGTTCTCTGCCAGTTAAAAGCACAAATCTGCATAAATTTCGAAGCTGGCATTGGATACGCGGATTTCCTGAAAAACAGTCGCGTATATATGCGGGTTCATGCACAGAAAACCGCGTATGTATGATTGCTGACATTTTTCTGTTTGGAGTCAGCTCTCTTCAGCACAACTGTAGTGCTGTTTGGTATCTCTGATACTGTTTGGTATCTCTGGTGGTGTTCCAGTTCTCATAATTCTAATTCTAATGATTTAGATGCCTTGATGATTTGTTGGTGAAAGTGTTCAGGATGCACAAACTAAGGGGGAGCCTTAGTCATATGAAAAGGATGCTTGGATGCACAGTTTCAGGGGGAGCATTAGCTTTGATGAGTACAATGCATTGTTGGCATTATGATGGTTCTGAATTATGTTCTCTTTCTTGAGGACTTTCTGGTGTTGGTCTTAAAGTTATATTTGTAGTTTGATGAAAAGGTCAAGTTGAGACCCATGATGTAAAAATTGTAATATTCATTCATGTAAGGACTTGTCAAATTTGTAAACCCACTTGGTTGGGTAGCTGAGTCAAACTTTGTAAACCCACTTGGTTGGGTACTTGAGTCTCATATGTAAATCCACTTGGTTGGATCTTTGATGTAAGTATGAGTCTTTGGTGATAGGAAGTTCATAGAGTCATTGGAAAATATGTTTGAAGTTTCAGCATGATCTCAGGGGGAGCTTGGTCACTTCTGTATATATCAGATCTGCAGAACACTTATTCCACATGTGGAGAACAGGGGGAGAGTATGTTGGTTTTTGATCCACCCTTTGCCCTTGATGTCAAAGGGGGAGAGTGACATGGTGTTTGAATGAAGTCAAAATGGGGCATGTGACATGGTGTCATTACATTCATTTTCCCAAACACCATAGTGGTTGCCATCAAGTCCAAAGTGGGAGATTGTTGGCAATATGATGCAGAGTGTTGTCCTTGATGGCAACCCACTAAATGAAGATGAAGGCATGCGACTATTGACATGTGCTGTCCTTGATGGCGAACCACCTGATGAATTTATTCTTGACCTAATGGACTTGGTAAACGATGTAAATCTGATGTATCTACAGTATATACAGAAGGAAATGAAGAACGAAATTCAGCATGGGCTAAATCTTGATGAAAAGAGTATGTCTCTAGGCATACGCGGATTTGTCTAGGGGAAGTCGCGTATGCACGCGGGATTCAACGTTCCAAGTCGCGTATGGGAAAAAGCGCTCTTAAAGTGCAAAACCAGGGGTATCCACCATGGTATTGACCCATTGTATTGGGTAATGATTCCTCTAAATGACCCCGTCCAGGAATACCATCGGAAGTAATGTGGTTTTGGCTCATGGTATTGAAATTGGGTAAACCTATATAAGGAGAAGAATTTCATTGTGCAAAGCATGAGTCTGGGTGCAAGATGTCTGAGCTTGAATGAATACTTCTCTCTAGAGTATATCTGAATGTAAAGGGTTACAGTTGAATGAAAGATATGAATGTATGATGCACCGATGAAGGAGTGATGAAGAAAGGCGACCTAGATCTGTATTGTACTTGTATTTGCTAGATGCGATTTGTAGGAATGATTAGATTTGTGATAAAGCGAACATCTAGGCGAACATGCAATAGAAAGGGTAAAGGTAAATCTGAAGTGATGTGTACGTATTTGTGAAAAATTACCCAATGACATTTAATTTTGAAGAACCATACGCTGGTCATCGGAAAAAGGAAAGCGCGTATATACGCGGCCCGGCGAAGAAAAAGCGCGTATACGCAACATAGGGTAGCTCTATTCCACCCTCTTAGTATCTGTTGTGGTTTATGTGGACGGAAGCACGTATATACGCGACATCAGAGAAAGGAAAGCGCGTATGCAAACTAGGGTTTGCTGAAGTCTGTGGTAAGAAATGTCTGATCTGTTCTGCTGTGTTGCTGCTATCTGTATTCTACTGTTATGAGTTGTCTGTATCAGTTTGGTTGTATGTTTGAGCTTAAAAGTATGGAGAGGGTCCAGTCTAAAAATATGATGAAACGTGACCTGCAAGTGGTATCCTAAAGGAAGCTTTGGATCCAGTGTGAAAATTGATGAAACGTGGTCCATAGAGGTGCTGAGGGTTGTAGCCTTCAGTCAGGGGGTTGTAGCTCCCTTCCAGGAGAGGCTGGTAAACAAGTCAGGGGGTTGGAGCTCCCTTCCAAGAGAGGCTGGTAAATGAGCGCAGGTGGGTGCCTGCATGCTGGTAGGAGTCTGCACCAGCACATATTTTGTAAGATGTTTTCTCTATAATAAAATATTGAAGGCTGAGCAACGGTAGTGGTGGTTTTCTCCCAACTTGGGTTTCCACCTAAAAAATCCTGGTGTTCATGTGTGACGCTTTGTGTGATGGTTAACTCTATTCTTATTGTTCATGTTTACTGTTTATTAAACATCTGATGAATGAATGATGAAATGATTCAAGTGAAGAACTAATGACATAATCAGATATCTGTGTATACGCTAGTTTCATAAAGAGTATCCGCGTATATACGCGAGTCTGTTTCAGGAAATCTGCGTATGGGTTTTAGAAACAAGAAAAAGTAAAATTTTTGAATATGCAGTAAATACTGATTCACCCCCCCTCTCAGTATTTTTCCCCACATGGCCCCTATATTTTCAAAATATTTCTTACTAAGGGTGCCTATGAGTTAGTAGATTACGATGGAATTCCATTGGTACAGCCCAGAAATAGGTTGTATCTGAAACATTACTATACTTAATCATGATCGTAGTAATTTTTTGTATTATATTGTACATATATGTTGCTGATTTGCATTTACTATATTAGTTTGTTTTTTATAGTTTTCCTCACATTAGCAATCCACTTTACATTTCATCGCAGATGTCTAAATCTTTGGAACCATTTTTTGGATATGCTAATGGTGCTAGTCATAGTATGCAAAATCTATCCTCTATAGCGTGGGCCATTTTCGCTCCAAACGGCGAGTTAGTGAGTTTTAAATGGATTTGTAATGGTAGATCGACAAACAATATCGTTGAGTATAGCGCGTTGATCTAACTTCTCTCTGATGCCATTTCATTTGGTATTAACCGCATCATTACAAGGTTAGGCTCAGAACTTGTGGTATTACAACTTAATAGTGTTTATATTATTAGAAATCCAACACTGCATCGTTTATTTCTAAGGGTTCGACTTTTGGAAAGACACTTTGATTTTATTCAATATCAAAACATTTCCAAAAATTTGAACACATTGACTGATTCTTTCGCTAATTAAGTTTTAGACAGACATTTGCAACACATGTAAAGAAAAAATTGACATAATTAAATAGGATTACGAAATAAACATAGGAAAACATTGAAATCAAATAGATAGATAGTTATAGGTTTTTACAAAAAAATTTGCCCAAGACACATTCGTCATCTGACCTCAAAATGTATGCAACATGTCAAAATTAAACTAGTGGTGCTCATGGTGACATGCTATGGATCTAGCTATCCTACACAGTAACTGCATCCAGTGGTTAGGAATGCCTATAGTGTGGCGTTTTATTCGCATGGGTAACTCTTTGATCTAGAAATCTAGAATCCCAAAGGTTAACCCCTCTATGTGCTATCGAAGCTCAGTTAGAATCTCAGCCATGTCTAGATCCTAAAGGACTGCTCTCCCGACAGTCCTCTCTAATGGCTCATATGCTCCATGTTCTAGTTCCTCCACTGGTTGAACTCGACCAAAATCTCCATTACATCAAAAATTTAGTTTAGTCTTGGGAAAAAATAAAAAATATAAAAACATTGTATAAACCTTAGGAAAATAAAAAACATGGTCAAACCATTCTTACCTATTGCACCCCACTGAGCGCCTTCTAGTAAGGCTAAGTCTAGATCTCCTTGGAAATAAAAACCTGTGTATGCATACTCATCAATGATGATAACCTTCCGCCTAAACCAGGTGAAGAACATAGTCGAGAACACAATGATATATTGTTCTGCATGCCTATCCATTAGTTCTACCTATCTTTGCATCCTCGGATCTCTAGGATTAGACACACCCAACATCACATGCTAAGGCTGCATCAGTGGAATCCACTCTAAGGCAAAAGAAATGAGGACTGAACCATAACTAAAGTTATTCTTATTTCCTTCCTTTTCTTTTTTCAGTTGTTCCTTTATTTGGGAAACTACAGCTTCAGACCAGTTGAAGACATTTGGCTCCATGCACTCTAGCGCATAATGCATATATGATCTATTCACTACATGTAGTGTAACCATGCCGACAAGTTTTTTGATCATGAAAAGAATGGTTCTAAAAGGAAAATATCGAATTTCCTAGATGTTTATCTTCCCATCATTTCTTGGCTCTACCCCTGGATAACAATACTGCAAAACATAATCTCACACAATCTCTCCTCCAAGAGTCGACCCTTAGAGGGAAATAGGCAAGCCTTTCCTTGATAAACCTGTGAGAAAATATACATCCTCTACTATAATAGGAACCACTTTTCTCCTAATTTTAAATGCCTCAATAGTTGGATCCCATGCTCGAACTAGGAACTCCAAGAGTTCTATCTATTGCCTCGTCCGTGACAAGTGGAAGAACTTTAACAACCAACAATCTCTTAGGGCTCTTAGTGTATCCGGATCATTTAGGGAAACCATATTTTCTTCTTCATGATCTCTTTATCTCCATGTACTCATCATTATCATCCGATGAAATCCTGAAACATAACCATAAGACTCATTAGACTCCTTCCAATGCAAAAAATTAGAAAATTTTGGGCATAGTGCAAGAAACAAAAATGGATATTATGCCCAACGCAGTCTTGAACAAGGTAAAATGCATTGGATATGCAGATACACTTCCATTTAGGTGCTCTACAAGGCAATTTTCGATTCTCAAGGTGACGTTTCCCTTTTTGGAAGCAAAATTTACCTTAAGGCGCTCAAAACACTAAAAATTTGCAGTGAAAGGAAATGAAATGATTACTGAAAGAGATAGAGGGTTCATGGCACTAACCTAGATCAAACGGCGATGAAAATCATGCACAAAATCGATCGCAATCAGCAGCTGAAGTTTGGGGAAATAAACAAATTTAGAGCTCCAAAATGAAAATGGTAACTATTGAATGGTAAAAATGAATAGAAAAAATCTTTTTATTTATTCATTTAATTGTTTGCAATGAATACTTATTTCTGTGACTATGGTTTTTATTATATTTCTATCATGAAACAGGTATTTTTAGTCCATTTGATGTTGTTCTGAACAGGTTTACAACTGACGAACAGATTAGTCGTGCATATTTATTTCAAAGAAAGATTTGACCAAAAAGCGTACTTTTTATCCTTATTTTTTAAGCCTTGTTAAAAATTAAAAAGGACTTGAAGCGCACTTTTGTCTCTTTTTCAAGCTTCGGTAACAACGAAAAAGGAACCCTTGGAGTCTTCTTTTAGCTCTTTTAAGACTTCAATAATGTGAAAAGATTATCGAGCACTTGTATTTTCGAGCTTGTAAAAGTAAATGAATTGATATCTACTCGGTATAAGTTTAACCCTTTTCCAGACCGAGATAGATTATTTACGAAAAAGGAATACCTTGGTTAAACATGACTAAAGAGGTTCTCTCGGATATTATTTTACACTTTTTCGGATCTGAGCGACAATTTTACAAAAAACTACTTATGGAGTTTTATTTTAGTCCTCTTTTTCAAACTCTCTAAATATGAAAAAAGACTGGGCTATCATTGTCGTTAGGCTCGTTAAAAGATAAAATAGCAACAGGCTTGTCGATCATGGAAAGAATCGAGTTTCATTCATTGCTAGACTTGTTAAATTATTAAATAGTGATACATTGTTCACCCAAAGGGTTGAATTATAGATCATATTTTATCCTCCTCAATCTTATTAAACAATAAAGAGGTACTCATCGAAAAATGACTAGGAGAAATTTTGGAAAGTGAACAGAACATTTTATGGTAGTGGGTCACTCTTGAACATGACACTTCACTCCATCACCGTGCTTGTTTGGGTTGGGTAATCTTCTTGACAGTTCATTCGTACCTATGGTTCATCATACCTTCACTTCGATTTTGGGTCAATGTTGCCAAATCATATTAGTGTCGTCGATATGTTCAAGAGAATTCATCCAATGAATACTCATCCTTCTCTAATACTCATAAACCTTCATTCTCATGAAAGTCATCCCTGAACATTTCTATATCAATTCGTCCTTTGTCTCCGAAATCAACAACTCTCGTTTTGCAATAAAGTCGCTTCCTGTCGACGAAAAATCATCATCCAGGAAGTTCACTTAGAAACATCATATTCGAGTACCATGAGGTTTGTTAGAGAATCGACAAGATCATCGCTTCCAGATTTTTGACAGAAAATACTTTGTTTGTCGTTCGACATCAAATCATCTATTCATGCCTTATGAAATGTACCGCAGTACCTTGAGGGCCATTGACATCAATGGTGGTTATCTCGCGTTTGTTAATAGATCGCATCATTGGCTGGTAATCAAATGATGTCTTAACATGTTTGACTACAAATCATATATTCGCATGGCTAGTCTTGTACCTGAATGATCGAGTGAACGAGATAAGAGGACCTCGAATCTAGTTTTAGAAATCTGGGCTGCGATTTCAGGATTGTTGCACACATCATCTGTATGGTGAGCTTACATACAAATCTTCATGCGAAAATGGGCCTATATTTGTAGGCATGTTTGTATTGGGCAACATTGCAATGTAGATGACGTTCTGCACTATGTACATGTTATTATATAGTTTATGTGCTCAGCATGGGAATGTCTTCCCTTAGAAATTCATGATCAAGAGGATATATCATGATTTAATGTATTTTAATATTGATGCAGGTCGCCACTCCGCTTCAACTCCAACCCATCAGAGTGTAAAGCATCTCATTCAAAAAATATTTTTATTATTATTATTCGGACTTCATGCTTTAAGGGGAAATCTGTTATAGGTAAATTTGGGCACCATTACCAATGACCTGGTTAAACTAGACATCATCCCCAGAACCAATGAATAGGGTCTTTCATCCCCTATCATTTCAGTTGCTACGTGCCCTAAGACAAAGAACAAACACAAATCATCCCTGACTTCCATTGCAAGGTTTCCAAGATTTGAAGTATATGTTATAACACCTATGAGTTCACCAACACAATATCTTAAGGGGTTAAGTGCATTTCATATGCAAGAAAATCCTCTCAAGGGTGCTCTATAAATTACTTCTCAACACCCAAGGGTGCGTTGGTCAATTGAGAGTGAAATTCTCACTGTTCTGGAATCTCCACTTGGCTAGTTCCTTCTAGAAGAGTGCATATGTGTCAAACCTCGAATCCATGTGTCCATTTGATACCTCTGAGCTTGGGAAAATGTCTTTCTTATTATTAGAAAGTCATTGATTTTAAAACTACCTTCAACTCATTTATGAATTGAGCACAGATCCTAGTGCTTGAAAGGAAGAATTTGAGTAGCGAAATTCTGGTGGAATTTCAATTGAGGGAATGATTTGAGTGATAAGCTACTGGAGAGATGTTCATTGTGATGAAGCCAGGATGATGCTGGAGATAGTGACATCAAATCAATCGCTGGTTGTAACCTCCCCTTCTATCCATTAATAAAGATTGTTGTTTACTTTCCCACATAAGTATTTGTATAAGCTTGCGTCTTTCATATTATGAATTCTTATCTGATGTATATGGTTCATGTTTCATTGATTTAACTAAATAACTTGAATAGGCATCTGTATATTTATATCTCTTTGTTGTTTAGTGTTCATTCTTGCAGGAAATATTTTGGTGATATAACTTGGATTTGAAGCTATAGCAAGAGAAGCAGAAGGAGAATTTGAAGTTCTTGGACTCCAAGTATGTTTCTTAATCTGTTTTGTGAGTATATTTACTATTAGGAAAAATATCTGTAAATTATTTAACCTATTGTTCTAAATGCATAGCACCACATTTAGGGAATAATGTTTTATCCATAATTCACAATTCCGTATAACAAAAATCTACAGAATATTTGCTTCCTCTAAATAGGAGATAGGGAATTTGATACAAATTTGGTTAGTCTGCAAAAT
Organism: Pinus albicaulis; assembly: GCA_034641835.2. NCBI lineage: Eukaryota > Viridiplantae > Streptophyta > Pinopsida > Pinales > Pinaceae > Pinus > Pinus albicaulis. The sequence continues at coordinate 157,897,699 of CM076579.1, read as the reverse complement.
TTGAAGCTAAGCTCCAACTTTAAAGCTATGTTCCTGAAATTACAACCACTAGTTTTCACTCTTCTCGATGTACATTGTGTTCCATTATTGAAGTTTTGGATATAGCCTCTAACTAAGAAAATTCTTTAGACACTTAATTGAAAATAATTTATCCCTCATGAACAAATCATCGACAGGTTCATCTTCACATGTTCTAAAATAAAGAGGTTGTCTTTACACTAGTTAAATATGGAAACATAGATATGTAATTTAATTGTTAGTCATAGAAAGAATATTTCAGATTTTGGGTCACCATGAATAGGGGATCCTCAATCATTCTATATTTTCCATAAATACCAATGGACATGGACAAGGGGTGATATCCTAACACTCCTTGGTCTCCATATATGGTAGGATTCAAGTATGGGAAAATCAATGCTATCTTTTATCTCTTATCGGTAATAATACTAAATTAAGAGGTTATGTAAATTTGATTTTTTCCTTTGTAACATTTTCTTTCTCTTGATTGAATTGATATTTACACTAGGCATGAATTTCCTTTGTTGAAAGTATTAACACAAGTGGTGTGTTCCTTGTTTGAGACTTGAACACTAAGTAAGTCAAACTCCTATCTCATTTTTAGGTTTGGGTTGTGTCGCATTTATTCCTTTTAGGGTCAGGTTGAGTCTCTAGCTTAAAAAATGGGATTTGTTGATATTTTGGGAAGAACCATCGAAGATCTAAAATATCGAAGTGAACAATTGAAAAGGTAGTTTTCAACCTAGGAGATTCAAATATTGATGATGCTCATCTAGAGAAGGTGCTCATTGATGGAATACTTTATTCCTTCCAAGATATGGATTCAACTAGTGATTATGCGAATGTGATGTTGAATGGATTTGGTGTTATGGATTTGTGAACGTTTTAAGCAAGAGAGTCAAACCATACTTTGCGATACCAGCAAGTGGATACTGAATAACACAAGTGGAAAGGTTAGACAACATGCCCTTGTACCAGAGTAGTCTTTTGAAGATATATAATGAGCTCAAACTTGTAGAGACCAATAAGAAATACACACAAACACAATAAGAAGTGGCACTCAGAATTTGGTTTTAGTTTTCCACAAAACCATTCCCATGCACACAAAAAAAAATTTTAGTTTTTCTAAAAACCTTTGCAAAGTTTTTATATGCAAAGCTTCCCATGCAACAATTCATGAAATCTGGTGGACAGGAAATATCCATCAAATTTATGAAATATTCCAAAATATGCAATGAAGATCAAAATACAAAGACAAACTTTAGTTTTATTCAAAACCCTTACAATTATTTGATATGCAAGGTTGCATTTCTAACTTTTCCATTTTATGAAGCACGTGAAGTTTGAAGTTAAGAGTATGTTATATCTTGAGACTTATAGGTGCATATCAAATCCTTATTTTCATTAAGTTGTGATAATTGTCTATGAACACACTACACCGTGTAATTAATGTACACTGTGTAATTGTACACATAACCTCATTACACAAAAATACACATAGATCATTACTCAAGAGCTATTATACTCCTCATTTCATATTTTCATTATTATTGTAGGCTCGCCTAGAATATGAAACATGGAAAAATATGGTGTTTATGGGTCATTCCATTTGAGGGGGTATTTATTCTTTGGCCATGGTATGCATGTTATATAAACATATGCATCTATGAAAGCCTAAATCTATTTTCTGCATCACATTTGTCTTCACTTTCATTAGTGACATAAATCTGGTACAACGAGTTCATTGTAGGAGGTGGGCGAATCGGTTTTTCCATGTAATTTTAGGATGTGATGTCTTATCTTGAACCTTATTAGCCCCTTCTATGTCTTTGTGTAAGCACTTAGAGACATTGTTTCCCTATTTTAAATCCACAGAGAGTGGAAGGTATTTCATGGATTCCACTGACACAACAACGGAAGAATCCATGTCTCTAAAAATAGATGGCATTATTAATTTTTTCGGAATTATCATCTAGCATTGTTTGGCCGTCGTGGATTACAATAGTGCAATCAACATGAGTCCCAACAACCCGTTAATAGTTGTAATGGCTCTCATGAAACTAAAGCCTTATATCCCATTTTGGGATTATAGTTTTTTCTCCAGTATTGGTGGAATTAAGGTAGAGAATCATTTTTCTTTGTTGCCCATCCGCTTTTATGCCCTTCAAACTTCAAATGATAATTTGGAAGAAAACATCATAGAGAATGTTGGTTATGATAATATCTTACCCAATTCCTTCTAAAACATTGTGAGGTTCCATGAGCTTTCAAAGCTTCCTTTGTGAGACACGGGATCAATTTATTAACACAGGACGATCGTAACACAACTATATGCCTTTGGATTTGGAATTCAGGTAAGAATTGACATATTTCATTCTTCAATTCATTTTTTCTTGTGTCTTTCCTGCAACAAATTTTGAATATAAGATCCCACATTATATTCCATGTATGATATGGGTGTGGTGTTCAAACTAGCATAATATTGATATATTAGTCATGGGAATGTAAAGATTGTAAACTAACCCTTTCATATATTAGGAAAAATTCAAATTATGAAAGAATAAATCCTATAATACTTATATAAAAATTAACTTTGGATACACATGCATGTGAACAATGCACTTGAATATGTATAGTGTTACAAAACTACACTACCAATACACTAATTACTTGGTACTTTGAAATTGTTGTCTCTCATTTTGAAATAATATGGGCTTAATTTATTAATGTAAATTAAATTCTATAAATAGTTGTGGATCTACAAATCCAAGGTAACAATGTAATTCTTGAAGTGTACAATTTTGTCTTCTATTGTCTATGAAGGAAGTAGGTTTTTGGAAAATTTTAATATAATTTATATTTTAGACACACTTCCTCTAGAATTTAATTGGATATAATTGTCTTATCCTTCTTTCTTTCACCTTTCAACACCGACTAGCACTATTCAGCACTAGCCTTAGAGAGCTCGGTCTATAATATTCAATTTATCCTTCACCTTGGATCCTTCTATGCTTCTTCTTTTCTAACTCTTATGCCCAAGACAAAGGTACATATTTTTGTACCTATGCTTTTACATGCAGCACTATATTACCTTAACACAACACTTTAACCTACACCATAACTCAGCTGAATGTAGCCCTAAATCTACACCATAACAAAACTAAACGCAACCCTTATCTTGCATCACACCATGGCTGAACGTGGTCCTTAATATAGCACTTATCGCATACTTCTTCACATTGTAATGTCATTGATTCATTTACACTTTATCTCTGTCTTTACTAGCACCTGAACGCAACCTTCTTTAGAACCTTGATCCACACTTGAAAGAAACCCTAACTTCTCACTTTTTCAATCCCGAAATTCCTGCAACTTAGTCTAAAAATCTCAGACAAGTCCAAATATGTTCCACCATTATTCTGCACAGATATTAGAGGGTATATATAGTTGTTTCCACCTGTAATTTAGCCAAACTATCCATAGGTTATGAAGCTAGCCTTTATATGTTTATGCTTTAGGCTTTCACAGATGGTGGTACCAGACGCATATGTTTATATAACATGCATACCATGGCCAAAGAAGAAATACCCCCTCAAATGAAATGACCCATAAACACCATAGTTTTCCATGTTTCATATTCTAGGCGGGCCTACAATAATAATGAAAATATGAAATGAGGAGTATAATAGCTCTTGAGTAATGATCTATGTGTATTTTTGTGTAATGAGGTTATGTGTGCAAGTACACAGTGTACACTAATTACACGGTGTAGTGATTTCATAGAAAATTATCACAAATTAATGAAAATAAGGATTTGATATGCACCTATAAGTCTCAAGATATAACATACTCTTAACTTCAAATGTCACGCGCTTCATAAAATGGAAAAGCTAGAAATGCAACCTTGCATATCAAATAATTGTAAGGGTTTTGAATAAAACTAAAGTTTGTCTTTGTATTTTGATCTTCATTGCATATTTTGGAATATTTCATAAATTTGATGGATATTTCCTGTCCACCAGATTTCATGAATTGTTTCATGGGAAGCTTTGCATATAAAAACTTTGCAAAGGATTTTAGAAAAACTAAAATTTTTGTTTGTGTGCATGGGAATGGTTTTGTGGAAAACTAAAACCAAATTTTGAGTGCCACTTCTTATTGTTTTTGTGTGTATTTCTTATTGGTCTCTACAAGTTTGAGCTCATTATATATCTTCACAAGACTAATCTGGTACAAGGACATGTTGTCTAACCTTTCCACTTGTTGGTACCACAAAGTATGGTTTGACTCTCTTGCTTAAAACATTCACAAATCCACAACACCAAATCCATTCAACATCACATTGGCATAATCACTAGTTGAATCCATATCTTGGAAGGAATAAAGTATTCCATCAATGAGCAACTCCTCTATAAGAGCATAATCAATATCTGAATCTCCTAGGTTGAAAACTACCTTTTCAATTGTTCACTTCGATATTTTAGATCTTCGATGGTTCTTCCCAAAATATCAACAACTCCCATTTTTTAAGCTAGAGACTCAACCCGACCCTAAAAGGAATAAATGCAACACAACCCAAACATAAAAATTAGATAGGAGTTTGAATTACTTAGTGTTCAAGTATCAAACAAGGAACACACCACTTGTGTTAATACTGTCAACAAAGGAAATTCATGCCTAGTGTAAATATCAATTCAATCAAGAGAAAGAAAATGTTACACAGGAAAAAATCAAATTTACATAACCTCTTAATTTAGAATTATTACCGATAAGAGATAAAAGATAGCATTGATTTTCCCATACTTGAATCCTACCATCTATGGAGACCAAGGAGTGTTAGGATATCACCCCTTGTCCATGTCCATTGGTATTTATCGAAAATATAGAATGATTGAGGATCCCCTATTCATGGTGACCCAAAATCTGACATATCCTTTCTATGACTAACTATTAAATTACATATCTATGTTTCCATATTTAACTAGTGTAAAGACAACCTCATTATTTTAGAACATGTGAAGACCAACCTGCCAATGATTTGCTCATGAGGGAGAAATTATTTTCAATTAAGTGTCTGAAGAATTTTCTTAGTTAGAGGCCATATCCAAAAAGTCAATAAGGGAACACAATGTACATCGAGAAGAGTGAAAACTAGTGGTTGTAATTTCAGGAACATAACTTTAAAGTTGGAGCTTAGCTTCAAATTTTTTAGACTAACCAAAGTTGTATCAAATTCCCTATCTCCTATATAGAGGATGCAAATATTCTGTAGATTTTTGTTATATGGAATTATGAATTACGGATAAAACATTCTTCCCTAAATGTGGTGCTATGCATTTAGAACAACAGGTTAAAGACTTTGCAAATACTTTTCCTAATAGTAAATCTACACACAAAACATATTAAGAAACATACTTGGAGTCCAAGAACTTCAAATTCTCCTTCTGTTTCTCTTGCTATAGCTTCAAATCCAAGTTAGATCACCAAAATATTTCCTGCAAGAATGAACACTAAACAACAAAGAGATATAAATATACAGATGCCTATTCAATTTATTTAGTTAAATCAATGAAACATGAACCATATACATCAGATAAGAATTCATAATATGAAAGACATAAGCTTATACACATACATATGTGGGAAAGTAAACAACAATCTTTATTAATGGATAGAAGGGGAGGTTACAACCAGTGATTGATTTGATGTCACTATCTCTAGCATCATCCTAGCTTCATCACAATGAACATCTCTCCAGCAGCTTATCACTCAAATCAATCCCTCAATTGAAATTCCACTAGAATTTCTCTACTCAAATTCTTCCTTTCAAGCACTAGGATCTGTGCTCAATTTATAGATGAGCTAAAGGTATTTTTACAATCAATGACTTTCTAATAATAAGAAAGACATTTTCCTAAGCTCAAAGGTATCAAATGGACACATGAATTAGAATTTTGACACATATGCACTCTTCTAGAAGGAACTGGCCAAGTGGAGATTCCAGAACAATGAGAATTTCGATCTCAATTGACCAATTCACCCTTGAGTGTCGAGAAGTACTTTATAGAGCACCCTTGAGTGGAGTTTACTACATATGAAATGCACTTAGCCCCTTTAGAGACTGCGTTGGTGAGCTCATATGTGTTATAACATATACTTCAAATCTTGGAAACCTTGCAATGGAAGTCAGGGATGATTTGTGTTTGTTCTTTGTCTTAGGGCATGTAGCAACTAAAATGATAGGGGATGAAAGACCCTATTCATTGGTTCTGGGGATGATGTCCAGTTTAACTAGGTCATTGATAATGGTGCCCAAATTTACCTATAACAGATTTCCCCCTAAAGCATGAAGTCAAAATAATAATAAAAATATTTTTTGAATGAGATTCTTTACACTCTGATGGGTTGGAGTTGAAGTGAACTGGCGACCTGCATCAATATTACAATACATTACATCATGATATATCATCTTTATCATGAATTTCTAAGCGAAGGCATTCCCATGCTGAGCACATAAACTATATAATAACATGTACATAGTGCAGAACGTCGCCTACATTGCAATGTTGCCCAATACAGACATGCCTACAAATATAGGCCCATTTTCGGATGACGATTTGTATGTAAGATCACCATACAAATGATGTGTGCAACAATCCTAAATTCACAGCCCAAATTTCTAAAACTAGATCCGGGGTCTTCTTATCTCGTTCACTCGATCATTCGGGTACAAGACTAGCCATGAGAATATATGATTTGTAGTCGAACATGTTAAGACATCACTTGATTACCAGCCAATGATGCGAGCTGTTAACAAACGTGAGATAACCACCATTGATGTCAATGGCCCTCAAGGTACTGCAGTACATTTCGTAAGACATGAATAGATGATTTGATGTCGAACGACAAACAAATTATTTTCGGTCAAAAATATGGAAGCGAGGATCTTGTCGATTCTGTAACAAGCCTCATGGTACTCGAATATGATGTTTCTAAGTTAACTTCCTGGATGATGATTTTTCGTCAACAGGAAGCCACTTTATTGCGAAACGAGAGTTGTTTATTTCGGAGACAAAGGATGAATTGATATAGAAATGTTCACGGATGAATTTCATGAGAATGAAGGTTTATGAGTATTGCAGAAGGATGAGTATTCACTGGATGAATTCTCTTGAACATATCGACGACACTAATATGAGTTGGCAGCATTGACCCAAAACTGAAGTGAAGGTATGATGAACCATAGGTACGAATGAATCATCAAGAAGATTACCCAACCCAAACAGGCATGATGATGGAGTGAAGTGTCATGTTCAAGAGTGACCCGCTACCGTAAAAAGTTCTATTCACTTTCAAAAATTTCCCCCAGTCATTTTTCGACCAATACCTCTTTATTATTTAACAAGCTTGAGGAGGATAAAATATGCTTGATCTATAATTCAACCCTTTGGGTGAACAATGTATTACTATTTAATAATTTAACAATTATAGCGATGAATGAAACTCGATTCTTTCCATGATCGACAAGCTCGTCGCTATTTTATGTTTTAACGAGCCTAACGATAGTGATAGCCCAGTCTTTTTTCATATTTAGAAATTTTTAAAAATAGCATGAAAATAAAACTCCATAAGCAGTTTTTCATAAAATTGTCGCTCAGATCCGAAAAAGTGTAAAATAATATCTGAGAGAACCTCTTTAGTTATGTTTGACCAAGGCATTCCTTTTTCGTAAATAATCTATCTTGGTCCAGAAAAGGGTAAAATTATACCGAGTAGATATCAATTCATTTACTTTTATGAGCTCGAAAATACAAGTGCTCGACAATCTTTTCACATTATCAGAGTTTTAAAAGAGCTAAAAGAAGACTCCAAGGGTTCCTTTTTCCTTGTTATCGAAGCTCAAAAAAGAGATAAAAGTGCGCTTCAAGTCCTTTTTAATTTTTAACAAGGCTTGAAAAATAAGGATAAAAAGTATGCTTTGTGGTCAAATCTTTCTTTGAAATAAATCTGCATGACTAATCTATTCTTCAGTTGTAAACTTGTTCAGAACAACATCAAATGGATTAAAAATACCCGTTTCATGATAAAAATATAATAAAACCATAGTCATAGCAATAAGTATTCATTGCAAACAATTAAATGACTAAATAAAAAGATTTTTGCTATTCATTTTTACCATTCAATAGTTACCATTTTCATTTTGGAGCTCTGTATCTACTTCTTTCCCCGAACTTTAGCTACTGATTGCAATTGATTCTGTGGACAATTTTCATCACCGTTTGATCCAGGTTAGTGCCATGAACCCTCTCTCTCTTTCGGTAATCATTTCATTTCCTTTCACTGCAAATTTTTAGGGTTTTGAGTGCCTTAAGGTAAATTTTTCGTCCAAAAAGGGAAACGCACCCTTGAGCGTCGAAAATTACCTTGTAGAGCACCTAAATTGAAGTCTAGCTGCATATGGAATGCATTTTCCCTTGTTCAAGACTGCGTTGGGCACAATCTCCATTTTTGTTTCTTGCACTATGCCCAAAATTTTCTAATTTTTTGCATTGGAAGGAGTCTAATGAGTCTTATGGTTATGTTTCAAGATTTCATCGAACGGTAATGATGATTACATGGAGATAAAGAGATCATGAAGAACAAAATATGGTTGCCCTAAATGATTCAGATATAGTAAGAGCCCTAAGAGATTGTGGGTTGTTAAAGTTCTTCCGCTTGTTACGGATGAAGCAATAGATAGAACTCTTGGAGTTCCTAGTTCGAGCATGGGATCCAACTATTGAGGCATTCAAAATTAGGAGAAAATTTATTCCTCTTACAGTAGAGGATGTATATTTTCTCGTAGGTTTGTCGAGGAGAGGCTTGCCTATTTCCCTCTAAGGGTCTGCTCTTGGAGGAGAGATTGCTTGAGATTATGTTTTGCAGTATTGCTATCTAGGAGTAGAGCCAAGAAATGATGGGAAGATAAACATCTAGGACATTCGATATTTTCCTTTTAGAACCATTATTTTCACGATCGAAAAACTTGTCGACACGGTTACACTACATGTAGCGAATAGATCATATATGCATTATGCCCTAGAGTGCATGGAGCCAACAGTCTTCAACTAGTCTGAAGCTCTAGTTTCCCAAATAAAGGAACAACTGAAAAAAAGCAAAGGGAGGAAGGAAGAAGAACTTTAGTTATGGTTTGATCCTCATTTATTTTTCCTTAGAGCGGATTCCACTGATGCAGCCTCAGTATGTGATGTTGGGTGTGTCTAATCCTAGAAATACGAGGATGTGAATATGGGTAGAACTAATGGATAGCCATGCAGAACAATATATCATTGTGTTCTCGACTATGTTCTTCACCTGGTTTAGGCGGTAGGTTATCGTCATTGATGAGTATGCATATGCAGTTTTTTATTTCCGAGGAGATCTAGACTTAGCCTTACCAGAAGGTGCTCAGTGGGGTGCAATAGGTTAGAATGTTTTGACCATGTTTTTTATTTTCCTAAGGTTTATACAATGTTTTTGTAATTTTTTTTTTCCCAAGACTAAACTAA